>LPNX011014812.1:65345-154548 GCA_001517045.1 Pseudotsuga menziesii
ATCATAGAAGCAGTCATCTCAACAACAATGTGCTTCAAATGTATGAATTCATTGAAATTTTCTATTATGTACATATAATTAATTAATTAAGTATTAAACATTAATTTTCAATTTTTTTGTTGTAAAATAAAAACAAAACGAAACCCATTCAACACATAAGACAAGACGACAATGAAAAAAAGGGTTGTTAGCAAAGTTTACGAGTAGTTGTGATTTCCTTATAACAACTTAAGATTTCATATTGGTTGTGATATTTATATTTTAATTTTTTTGACATCGACCATCCTTAAATGTCACTAAATAGGTGTTAATATACAAAGAAGAACCATAAGAAGAATTGATAGACATTGGGTTATGTATTTGTTTTCAGTATATGCTGGCGTATCACAAATTAATTGTGGAATTTGTAAGTATATATGTTTTTTAATTCTCTCATTGTATAATTAATGGAATTGTTGGAGTAATCAAAACCCATCCCAAGACTTAGGATAAAATAATTAATCTTTTTGATTAAATTCCTAGGAGCTACACTAGATAGTTTGCACCCAAACTAATTTTTGAAGTCAAACATGCCAAAAATGACTCATGGAGAAAGTTAGAAATATTTTGGATAATATGCTTCCAACCTACATACTTCCCAGAATGGGAACTGTGGATTACTTCTTTTTCCAGTCTTTCCATCTTTTCTGCAGTTTGAAGGAAAAAGCTAAAGCTAATTTTAAGGTAGACTGCCTTGCTTTTTGCACCAGCTCACCTCCCTTTTTTCCTCAACTAAAAGCATGATAAATTAAAATTTCTATCCATTATGTGCTATACACTCTCCTTCAACAAATTCGTGAGCATATTGACTGATTTGGAAAGAACTTTCTCCACATATGGGGGATTTTGACTAGTTTAGTAAGCCCGCTTTTGTACCAATTTGAATAGCTTCCTAAAGCTTTAGAATATTTGGAGTATCTACTTTATGATATGCCTACATCTATTTAATGACGACTGATGTAATTTAATATCATCAATAGTTTGTGTATTTTCACATATTCAGTCTCCTTATTGAGTGTTTCTTTCATTTTTCAAGCAATTTTGTGAGTTCAATTGTTCTAAGCTTGGGCTTAATTTCCACATGGTATCAGAGCCTTGGTATCTCAATTTTTCTCCTCTTCAATTTTATTTTTGCAAGGTCGAAATCACTCACTGGGAGTGTAGATTATTTGGTGAAAGGTCACAGTTGCATAGGATGGATCAATCTCACGTAATCATCTTGACTCCATTCAATCATTTCGAATGGAAGGAATGATGGAGATTCTGATGAGGAGTAAAGGCCTCTATAGAGTGACCATGGAAGCTAAAGTTGAACCTAATGCAGCAGTAGAGAATATCAAAAGGAATAATAACAAATATGAGGCGTATGGTCTCTTATGTCTTAGCATTTCTAGAGACCTTCTATTTCATCTTGATGGTCTTACATCATTGAATGAAGTGCGGAAGAAACTTAAATATTGGTTTGAGAAGACAGAAAAGATGAGAGGATATAAACTGGAGCATGAACTAATAGCATTAAGTCCAGGCAGCTTCGAATCGTTACAAGTCTACTTCTCAAAATTCAAATCTATTATTTTGCAACTATCACACTATGGCATTGACAAAGAAGAAGAACAACTAATCTTGGACATCCTTTCAAACCTTGGTCCTAATCACTTTGTATTTGTTTCGACCTTCCATTCCTCCAAATTCGGAGATGTCTTTGTTAGCACCATTTTTGGGATAAATAATTGGTAAGGGATTTGGCTAGTGAATGGAGGAATAAGGTTAGAAAATTTCCTTATCATATGACCTTGATGAATGTTAATGAGGTTATGAAGTGAATGGACGGCTTGGATGTACAACAGAAAAGATCAAAGGCTGAAAATCATTTCTTCCAAAGGAAAATCAGGAGCGGAAGAGCAGAAGAGGTAAACATTTGGTTATAAAAGTAGCAAGCTCGACTTCCACTTTCCATAGTCCAAGATCTATATCCGAGAGAGCTTCTGTATAAATAAACAGTCTAGAAAAAATTTGAAGTGGAAAAGGTATAGTTTTAGGTTGCAAAAATTGAAAATTTTGACTTCCACATTCCATATTTTGAGATCCAATGGTTCAGACAGGTTTTTGCATAAATCAAAGCCCGAGAAAAAGTGGAAAGTTAAAAGATGGAAACAAAAGGGCAGAAGTGGAAAGGGACAAAATTTGGTATTTTCGCCTTCCTCTTTTTGCTAAATAGAGGAAAGGTAGAAAACAGAAAACATAACAATTTGGTCGTAAAGGTTAAAAATTCCACCTTCTGGGATCCACAGGATCAATGATCCAGAGATATCCCACAAAGATCAATGGTGAGGATAGAAAAACTTAGAAAGGAGAACATAAAAAAGCGGAAATATGAAGTTTTGGTTAGAAAAAGTCCGGATCCCACCTTCCGCTTTCCGTAGCCCACATCTTTATCTTAGATCAATGGTTGGAAAGGTCTCTGCCTGAGATCGACGGTGCGGAAAAATGGAACATGTGAACGTGGTAAGAATACTTCTTGATATGCAGAACTTGGTAGGTGTCGTAGCTTTCAACGGCCTAGATCATCCTTGATCTTAGATCTACGGTGGAGGTTGATTTTTCTGATACAACATGCATGCTAAAAGTTAGAAGAGCACTTGCACGATGAGAAATGTGAGTAAATGACGTGTCTCCTCCCCATTGGATATCATGCTTGAAAATCAGAGATGCAAAGGTCACTTTATGGAGTGCGATGGTGCATATTTTAATGGTGTATATCTATGAAGGAATCAGATCAACGATGAAGGTGAATTTCACTGATCTAACATGATCATAGAAATAAACTTTCCAAATATACAAAATGTGGTATACCCCATAGATTTCGACGGTCTAGATCAATTCTCCATCGTGATCTGCAGTGGAGGTTGATTTCGCTAATTCAACATGAAAGGACAAACAAACTTTTGAAATCAATGAAATTTGGTACGTCCTGGAGGTTTGAATGGAGCATATTCAAAGGGTTTTTTTTATCAAGGGTGGGAAATAATTCTGTGATATGAACTAGCATGGAGAAATTCAGGAGGAGTATTTTTGGAATTTTACAGATCGCACAAGTTTAGACACGTGTTCCCATATCCTTGTTTTGGCTAAAAGATCAATGGTCCACATCGATTTCGCTGGTTGAAGGTGCAGGGAAGAATGAAACTATTGCAGATTGTCGAAGGTGCTTTGAACCATCATTTTAATCTAGTAGGCATGGGTTCCAGATGTCAAAATTTCCTATTTGATCCACCATGCCCATCCCAATGTTCTTTCCTGTTTTGTTTATGATCATGAAGAATCTGCATGATCAACATTTGATAGGATTTGATTCCCACACTGTAACTGGATTTGGATATGTTTCCAGGTTGGTATCAGGAGCCTATGATACTATAAATATACCCTCAATATGGGAAGACTAGGTTGGAACCTGTGAGGTTTTTGAGTTATGTATTTTGAGATCTATCATCAATAAAATTGTAGAGCCGAATGATGGTCTGTTGTTGCAAAGATTCCTGTGTATTTTGTAGTTACAGTCTATAATTTCCCTTCTTGTGTGCATGTATTCTTGTTAAACTTGCCATTATGTTTTCTTTCATATCTAGGATGAGTGTGTTATAGTTTCATAATTCATACATGTTTATTCTGTGGCTATATTTTCATATATCCACAAATCCTTTCAACAAAAGTTAATGCATAATTCATCTTTTCGGTGCTCTATGTTAATGGACTGTCATTCTTTCTTCTTTATCACCACACCAACAATTTTAATAGTAACCGAGTGCTACCTTACCTTTGTATAATTTCACCTCCAAACTGTTTTGTGATTCATGAATATTTGTGACTCCATATCCCAATGTATGCTTTCCCTGTTTCAAACACAAACATAATATTAATTTTATTTTAGTTTTATATTTTGGCCCTATTAGAAATTAGTGAGAGATCCCTCTATAGGAAGGAGGAATCCAAATTCCTTTATTAAAGTGGTTCTGTTGTTACCTTTGGATTTACCTTCTATAACCTTGGGTACATTCTGAGTGCTAACAACCTTCACTAGCAGATTTCATGGAATCCTTGACTTAGGAGAAAGAAAAACGGATCTTGATGGGTATTGTCAAACCTTCCAAAGATAAAGCTTTGATTGCTGGATATTCCAAGGTAAATTCCAAAGACAAGAAGAAGGCTAAGAAGCCTCCAGATAAAATAGGAGACAAGTCCAAGTCTCAAGAGGAGTCCTCAAACTCCAAGAAGAATAAATTTCGAAAGAAGAAAGGTAAAATTGAAGGTAGCAAGTGCTCGTATTGGTCTAAGGGCTTTCATCCTAAGATCTCGTGCATGAAGAAGAATATTGATATGATGGATCAAATCCTGGAGAAGAACAACATCTCCCTCCCTGGTGGTGCAGGAAAGAAGGAAGGAGGATCTAGTTTTGAAGACCAAGAGAGAGTTCATGCCCTTGTATTAATCACTGTAAGATATCCTTCATTTATCATCGATTCTGGAACTTCTAGGCACATGGTTTCAACAAAGGAAGTATTCTCATCTCTTCATGATTTGAAGGGCCCTATGATTTTGCTAGGAGATAACTCAGAAATTGAAAGTAAGGGTAAAGGTAGCATTGATTTTGACTATGATTCCTTCAATAATGTCTTGTATGTCCCAAGTCTTGCTGATAATCTCTTATTAGTATACCAGATGACTCACACTGGGTAACCAAAGAAGGTTTTTTTCTCTCCTAATGAAGTTTAAATCTCTGATATTGTTAATGGTAGAGTCATTACTAAAGGTATTGTGGATCATGATTCAAAATTATATAGGTTATCACACTTCATGCCTTTCTCTAACCCCTCTTCTCTCCTCATCCATTCCAATGAAGCAAGCCGAATTTGGCATGAGAGGTTTGGTGACCTAAACTATAAATACCTTTTAGATTTGTGTGAAAAATATATGGTTTCAGGGCTGCCCAAGATAAAGTTTTCCAAAGGAGTCGGTCACGGTTTCATTCTAGGAAAATATCCATAGCATAAATATGAGAGAGTCAGTCATGAGCAAACCTTAGCACCTATTGAGCTCATCCACAATTATATTTCTGGTCCTTTCCCTCATATGTCATTGATTCAATCCAAGTATGTCCTTACCTTCATAGATGTCTTTTCCAAGTATTGTTCGGTTTACTTCCTCAAGCTCAAGTCTAAAATGTTTTACCATTTCAAGGTTTTCAAGACCTTGGTTGAGAATAGGTCTGGGAGGAAACTCAAGATCCTCATATCTAATAATGGTGGTGAATATTTCAATTCCAAGTTCATTAATTATTGGGAAGATGTAGGTATCCTGATGCAGCACTCTATTCCCTACACACCTCAGCAAAATGGTGTGGCTAAGTGGAAGAATAGAAGTCTCAAGGAGATGGCTACTTGTATGCTGGAGTAAAAAACTTTGCCACCAAAGTTTTGGGCTGAAACTATAAAATGTGCATCCTACATCTAGAACATGGCGCCACATAAGAATATTGATGGAGTTTGTCCTTTCGAAGCTTGGAGTGGGAACAAACAAGATGTGTCTCATTTTAGTATTTTTGGCTCAAGAGCATGGGCTAGAATTCCACTAGATAAAAGGAGGAATTTGGATCTCAAATCCAAGAGTTCCTATTTGTTGGGTATTCTGAATATTCCAAAGGGTTGTTAGAATAATCAACCCATAGTTAGCTACCTTAGACATTAATTAATCCAATTTTTGTCTTATTTGCCTAGTTTCCATATTCCACCTTATGCAAGTTGTCCTCCACACATCCAAAGTGGTCAAACTTGCAAAATTTGAGCCATGGAATGCTTGGGAAACCACTTGGAATCAAATTTTCTTTATTCCTAGCCTTCCTAGCACATGTCTACTTTTTCTGCTTTATTGCCTGCTTTTTCTGAGTTTTAAGGCAATTGGGAAAGTTTGACTAGGTGAAGTTAACTTGTTTTTTGTCCTCATCATCCTCCAACCTTTTCTCCTAAGAAAAGCATGTATGATTTGTCCTTCTATCATCTATTAGCTTGCCTAATTTATTTTTCCAATTTGTGAGCTCCTAGACCGATTTGGAAACTGATTTATGCACCTATGGGAGATTTGCTTAGATTTAGTAAGCCTGCTTTTGACCAAATTCAAATGGCATCCTTATGCATTCAAATATCTCATGTAATTATTTATTGTGGAAACCTATGACTTCATAGGGTTGGATATTGTACACTTATTCGATACATATTAGTGTTTTGCTCCATATTGAATCTCCTTTGTGTGTAATTTGCATGTGTAATTGGCAATTTTTGTGAGTGTAATTGTTCTAACACCTGGGTTCAATTTCCACATGGTATTAGTGCCTTTGTAGATTTATTTCTCTCCTTCCAATTTGTATTTTAGGTTCGACATCATTCACTGGGAGCATTCTGCTGACCGAAGGGACAATTTCTAAGCTATGGATCAATCTCAGAAGATCATCTTGAATCCATTTAACTTCTTTGAATGGAAAGTAGAGATGGAGATACTATTGAGAGAAAATTTGGCAACAAAAGTAGAGCCCAATGCAGCTACAGAGAAAATTAAATGGCACAACAGGAGGGATGAGGCCTATCGTCTCCTGTGTCTGAGCATATCCAGAGACCTCCTTTTCCATATTGATGGATTAACATCACCAAACGAAGTATGGGAGAAGCTTGTTGAGATTTTTGGTAAGACAGATGAGATGAGGGAACATCAAATTGAAAATGAATTGATCTCCCTAAGTCCCAATAGCTTTGAATCCCTGCAACTCTATTTTTCCAAGTTCAAAGCCCTTGTTTTGCAGCTAAAACAGTGTGGGATCAAAAAGAAGGAGGAGAAACTAGTTTTGGCCATACTCTCGAAGCTTGGACTTGACTATTTGGTGTTTGTCTCAACATTCCATGCCACAAAGTCGACAGCTCGAGCATGGAAAATTCCTATCCTTGCATATTTCATGGAATCTCTCACATAAGAACAAGATAAATTGGTGATGATGGGCACCATCAAACCTTCCAAAGACCAAGCTTTAGTTGCTGGAGATTCGAGGGTGGATTCAAAAAGCAAGAAGAAAGCTAAGAAGCCACCTGAGCAAAAGAGAGACAAGAACAAGTCTCCAGAGGAGCCCCAAGGTTCTAAGAAGAACCCGCAAAAGAAGAAGAACAAAGGAGAAATGAGCAAGTGCGCATATGGTAGTAAGGGAAATCATCCTGAAAGCTCCTGCATGAATAAGAAAATTGACATGCTGACCCAAATCCTGGAGAATAATGGCATCTCCCTTCCTGATAGCTCAAAGAAGAGGGAAGGAGGATCAAATTCAGAAGACAGAGATAGAGTTCATGCATTGGTTGCTGGCACATCAAGCTCACCTAGTTTCATCATTGATTCTGGAGCTTCAGACATATGGTTTCGACCAAGGAGGCATTCAACTCACTTGACATGTCGAAAGGTCCACCGATTGTACTGGGAGATGACTCTCTCACTCAAAGTTTGGGCAAAGGGAGGATTGATCTTGACCATGGTAAGTTCAGCAATGTATTGTATGTTCCAGGTCTTGCCTCTAACCTCTTATCAGTGTGTCAGATGACCCACACAGGGTATCTGAAGAAGGTTATATTATCCCCTTATGAAGTTGAGATCACAGAGATTTCAAGTGGTAAAGTCATTGCAAAAGGAGTTGCAAATCACACTTCGAAGGTATACATGTTCTCACACTTCCTACCCTACTCAAACCCCTCTGCTCTTCTGATTCATGCTAATGAGGCAAGCAAGATTTGGCATGAAATATTTGGCCACCTCAATTACAAGTATCTTTGTGATCTTAGTGAAAAAGAAATGGTCATAGGGTTACCAAATATTAAGTTTTCCAAAGGAGTCTGTTAAGGTTGCATCTTAGGAAAACACCCATAGCATAAATTTGAGAAAGATAGTCATGAGAGAACCTCTGCACCTCTTGAGTTGATCCACAGTGATGTTGCTGGCCCATTTCCTCATATGTCAATGATTCAGGCCAAATATGAATTGACATTCATAGATGAATTTTCCAGGTATTGCTGGGTTTACTTCCTGAAACACAAGTATGAAGTTTTTGGCCTCTTCAAAGTCTTTAAGGCTTTGGTTGGAAACCAGTCTGGGAGGAAACTCAAGGTCCTCAGATCTGACAGTGGTGGTGAGTATGTCAAGTCTGATTTCATTCAATATTGTGTAGATTTAGGTGTTCATATGTAGCATTCTATCCCTTACACACCACAAAAAAATGGTGTTGCTGAGAGGAAGAACATATCACTGAGAGAGATGGCAACATGCATGATGGAGGCTAAGACTTTACCACCAAAGTTTTGGTCCGAAGCTATAAAATGTGAATCTTGTATCCATAATATGGTGCCTCATAAAAATATTGATGGTATGACTCCTTTCGAAGCATGGAGTGGGCACAATCCAGATGTGACCCATTTCAGGATTTTTGGCTCAAGGGCTTGGGCTAGAATTCCAACAGAAAAGAGGAAGGATTTGCAGCCCCAAAGCCAAGAGTGTCTATTTATTGGGTACTATGAATATTAAAAAGGGTACAAGATGATAAATTTTAGCACAAACAAATCCTTCATTGAAAGGAGTGTTCAGTTCCAAGAAGAGCCTTTAGCAGTAGTGGAAGTTAGAGAATCCTCTTCACCACCAGAACCATTAAATGTAAGTGAAGAGATAGTTGAAGTTTCTGATTCTGATATGTCTGATAATGATGATTTAATTTCATATCCTAACAGTCCTACAAGACCAAAATGGGCAGCAAATACCATTCATGCAGCTGGAGAACTAGCTGGAAATCCTAATGATCCTAAGAGGACTAGATCTCAGTTTGAGAGTGCTCTATGCATGAAAGATACTATGTCTATAGAGAAATGATATATGATGGTTGAATCACACCCATAAACATATGAATATGTACCACATGATCCAAGATGTAAAACAGCCATGAAAGAAGAGTTCAACTCACTCCAAAAGAACAACACTTGGGAGCTGGTTGATCTTCCCCCAGGGAGGAAGCTAGTTCAGTGTAAGTGGGTTTACAAAACCAAATTTGCTGTTGATGGTCCAAATTTGAAATACAATGCCATATTGGTAGCCAAGGGCTACTCATAAGTACATTTCATAGACTACAATGAGACCTTTGCACCAGTGGCAAAGATGGACTCCATCAGGCTAGCCTTAGCCATTGCAGTTTTGAAGCAGTGGGAGGTACACCACATGGATGTGAAGTGTACTTTCCTGAATGGAGATATCACTAAAGATATTTACATGCATAAGCCTCAAGGATTTTCTACTAATCCATCTCTTGTGTGCAAGCTAAAGAAGTCATTGTATGGGCTTAAGCAAGCCCCCAGGGCTTGGTATGCCAAGATTGATAGCTTTCTGCTATAAATAAATTTTGTTCGATGCAAGTTAGATCCAAATGTATATTTGAAGCTGATTCATGGTTCATTAATGATTTTTTTTTGTATGTTGATGACCTTCTCATTACAGGAAGCTCAAAGGATGAAATTGCCTCCTTGAAGGATGCAATGAACCATGCATTCTCAATGACTGATTTGGGCTTATTGAGCCAATTCTTGGGGCTCAAGATTGCTCAAACCAAACAAGAAATCAAAGTAAATCAGTCCAAGTATGCCTTGGATTTTTTGAATAAATTCAACATGAAGGATTACAAGCCAAGCAAGACTCCCTTCCTTTCAGGAGTTAAGCTTGAAGAAGTTGATTCTTCACCTATGGTAAATAATGCACTATATAGGAAATTGATTGGATGTTTGCTGTATCTTACATATACTCAACCTGATATTTATTATGCAGTAATTTTGGCTTCAATATACATGTATCAGCCTCATGAGATCCATTGGAGAGCAGCCAAAATGATCCTTAACTTTGTTCAGGGAACAAGGACTCATGGGATCTTCTACAAATCTAAATTTGATCTTGATTTGATTGGGTTTACTGACAGTGATTGGGAAGGTGACATCAAAAGTCAACATTAGGATATGTGTTCATGCTTGCTAAAGGACCAATCAGCTGGTCAAGCAAGAAACAGAGTGCCATTGCACTCTCATCTATAGAAGCAGAGTACAAAGGAGTTGTAAATGCAGCAACTCAATGTTTATGGTTGCAAGGATTACTTGTTGAGTGTGGCTTTGAATCATAATACTAAACTACTATCTATTGTGATAATCAGAGTACCATTTTAATATGCAATGATCCAATTCAGAAACAAAGAACAAAACACATTGAGATCCATATGCACTACATTAGACAGCTTGTGCATGATGGCACCATTCACCTACTCTTCTGTTCATCTTCAGAACAAGTAGCATATATCTTCACCAAAGTTTTTTGTGAGAAAACATTCAGCAATCTCAAATGACTGCTGGGGATTGCTGATCATGCTATGAAGGATGAGTGATGACAAGATTTCCAAATTTTGTTTTACTTTCCATGTTTAAGGGAGGATTTTTCCCACTGGGTTTTTGCCTCTTTCCTTGTTTAAATGGACATGCAGTATGTAAAGGGTGACTAAGCCTTGTTGCTAGGCCCTATATTTTTATGATATTTTAGTCATAAGTCATGCTTAAGGGGGGGTGTTAGAATAATCAACCCATAGTTATCTACCTTAGACATTAATTAATCCAATTTTTGTCTTAATTGCCTAGTTTCCATATTCCACCTTATGCAAGTTGTCCTCCACACATCCAAAGTGGTCAAACTTGCTAAATTTGAGTCATGGAGCACTTGGGAAACCACTTGGAATCAAATCTGATTTATTCCTAGCCTTCCTAGCGCATGTCTGCTTTTTCTGCTTTATTGCCTACTTTTTCTGAGTTTTAAGGCAATTGGGAAAGTTTGACTAGGTGAAGTTAACTTGTTTTTTGTCCTCATCATCCTCCAACCTTTTATCCTAAGAAAAGCATGTATGAGTTTTCCTTACATCATCTATTAGCTTGCCTAATTTATTTTTCCAATTCGTGAGCTCCTAGACAGATTTGGAAACTGCTTTATGCACCTATGGGGGATTTGCTTAGATTTAGTAAGCCTGCTTTTGACCAAATTTGAATGGAATCCTTATGCATTCAAATATATCATGCAATTATTTATTTTGGAAGCCTATGACTTTACATGGTTGGATATTGTACACTTATTCGATACAGATTAGTGTTCTGCTCCATATTGAGTCTCCTTAGGGTGTAATTTGCATGTGTAATTGGCAATTTTTGTGAGTGTAATTTTTCTAACACCTGAGTTCAATTTCCACAAGGGTAAAATATTATCAACATGATCACTCAAAAAACCTTCATTGAAAGGAGTGTTCATTTCAAAGAAGAGCCTATGGTAGCAGCATAAATTGGAGAGTCCTCCTCACCTCCTCCACCTTTGGTTGTAAGTGAAGTAACTAATGAGATTTATGATTCTGAAATTTCTGATATTGATGATTTAATTGCATATCCAAACAGATCCATAGGGAAAAATTTGGTAGTAAAGACCATCCAAGCCGCTAGGGAACTAGTTGGGAATCCTAGAGATCCTAGGAAGACTAGATCTCAGTTTGAGAGTGCCTTTTCTGTCAGAGATCCTTTATTTTCTGATAAGTTTTTTCTAATGATTGAATATTATCCATATACATATGAATATGCATGTGAAGACCCAATATTGCAAACATCCATGAAGGAGGAATTTCATTCGCTCCAAAAGAATGATACATGGGATCTATTCATTCTCCCCCCATGGAGAAAGCTAGTCAAGTGTAAGTGGGGTTTCAAAACCAAATTTTATGCTGATGGTTCTCCTCTGGAGTATAAGGAAATTTTAGTGTCCAAGGGATTCTCCCAATTATAAGGCATTGACTACAATATACCTTTGCACCATTTACAAAGATGGACTCCATAAGACTAGTTTTGGCTATGTCAACTTCAAAGCAGTGGGAGGTACATCACATGGATGTGAAGAGTGCCTTCTTACATGGTGATATGAAAGAAGAAATATATAGGAAGCAGACATAAGGTTTTGTGACTAATCCATATCTTGTGTGCAGGTCGAAGAAATCATTTTATGGGCTAAAGAAAGCTCCTAGAGCTTGGTATGCCAAGATTGATGGATTTTTGCTATCACTGAACTACTGTAGATGCAAATATGATCCTAATGTATATTTGAAGTTGATTCATGGTTCTTTAATCATAATTTTATTGTATGTTGATGAGCTCCTGATCATAGGAAGTTCCAAGAAAGAAATTTCCTCCTTGAAGGCTGCAATGAACCATGCCTTCTCTATGACTGATTTGGGATTGTTAAGCCAATTTTTGGGGCTTGAGATTTCTCAATAAGATCTTGGAATATAGGTACATCAATCCAATTATGCTTTAGATCTTTTGAAGAAGTTTAGAATGAATGATTGCAAGCCAATAAATACTCTTTTCCTTTTAGGAGTTAATCTTGAAGAAGCACATTCATCTCCATTGGAAAACAACACCTTGTATTAGAAATTGGTTGGTTGTCTTATTTATTTGACTCGTACTCAACCTGATATATCTTATGCAGTGAGTGTGGCCTCCAGATACATGGATCAGCCTCATAAAATCCACTGGAAGGCATCCAAAATAATCCTAAACTTTGTACAAGGAACAAAAACTCATGGGATTCACTATGTTGCACAATCTAGCCTAGAGTTGGTTGGTTTTACTGACTCTGATTGGACGGATGATAAAACTGATAGGAAAGAAACCTTTGGATATTTTTTTATTCTTGCATATGGATGAATAATATTTTCAAGTAAGAAACAAAGTGAAATTCAACTTTTATCTACAGAGGTAGAGTATAGAGGAGCTATGAATGAAACTACTCAATGTTTGTGCTTGCAGAGAATACTTGGAGAGTTTGGGAGTGAGTCAGATACTTCTACATTCACCTATTGTGACAATCATAGTACCATTTATATCTCAAGTGATCCATTACTAAGGCAATGAACCAAACACATTGATACGCATATGCACTACATCAAAGGAGTTGTGATAATTGCTTCTCAAGTTAGATCTAGGAGCTAGAACAATTTCCCCATCAAAGTGTTTGACAAAATATGCAAGAGAAAAACAAAGAGACGGAAATAGCTAGAATAGAACATGTGAAAGGTGGTAATATAAAACCATTATATTACAACACATATTGTAGATGTTATGGTACATACTTATAATACATTAGAGACAATTTGTGAGGCTCTGGAAGCCAATTGAAGTTGTACATGTGTCATGGTGATATTTGACCTCAATCCCCCCTAGGTGGACCAATGGAGATCCAAATAACCCTAAACAGTCATGAACCAAGGTGTGAACATTGGTGAAGTGTGTTGGGGCATTAAATATTCCAAGGCATGCGTGGGTGAGAATATAGAGGTGAGTGGGAGGATCAAGGTGGAAATAAATGCTCCTATGAGAGACAAAATAAGAAAAATACACCACTAGCACCCGCAGTCAAACCTGGATTCCCAAAATCAAGGAGGTAGCACCCCAAGGCATTAATGAGGGTGCACATGGGCTGGATTGACCAAACTAGAGTGTTGTTGTAGGTGTGAACATGCCAAAATAACCAGATATCTTGTAGAATCAACTCTCTTATGTCTAAACCATACAATATCATTGCATGAAGGAAAATGAAGTTAACCTAAGGTCAAAAATATGTACTAAGGATGTATTAATGCTCCAACACACCCCCTTAATCCATAATTAGTACAATTTAAATGATTTATTAAGGCCTTGGAAACTAAGGCACAAGTCACATTTTACAACAATTTTTATTAATCCATGTAACCGAGGTAAGGAGGAAACTTCCTCATGGGACAAATATTCCCTTCAAAAATGGATTACGACATAGAAAAAAAAATGTATACATTCCAAACTATATGAGTATGTTTGGAGGAATATTCTTCTTGGGAAGAAGTGGAATGTGCTCAACCAACTATAGGAACAATTACATGATGAATCCTTAGACCATGCAGAACAACTGAAATGCACTTATAGGAAAGCGAATGGTTCTCTTCAGACTTGAACCTCGAACCAAATAGGATTCCATGCCCAAAAGAAACTTGAAGTGATTGAGAATAGGTGACCCCAAGTGAGCCATAAGGATATTCAAGCATCAAATTTGAATGAAGGTTGTAATCAGGTCCAAGAAGGTGGAACAAGTGTCTTGAATGTGCCATTGTGATGGAAAATCCTTCTCCATATTCATATGAACTTGAAGGAACTCTACTAGTGATGGTGGAGATATACATGGGAAAAATAGTGTGAAGCAATGCGATATATTTACTTGACATCCAAACCTATCCATATTTTGAACCAATACTCTCATGTGAAGAAAACCCATCATATAGAGAAGGCTCGCTGTGAACATCAACTAGCAATACATATTCACCATTCGTAATAAAATATATAGAGGAGAAGGGTGTAGAATAGATAGATAACTCTTCAGCAGTAGTGATGGTAACAACTCGTGTGCTATCTTCATGAAAAATAGCTTCTTGACAAGGAGAGGAAGCCACAGAGGAGGAAACTTGAGTTGGATCATTTGTTGAATCTTTGGCTACTTCTTCTTCTTCATTTCAAACAACTTCTTGAGAAATGCATGAGGCTGAGATCATAGGAGGGAGAACACATAAGGAGGTGCCCATTTGATTTTTCTCTATATAGCTCACATCTTCTTGCTGCATGCCAAGAGCTTCATATATATTTCTCCAAATATTGAATGGGTAATTAGCATAATCAAGGAGGTAGCTCATTGTAGTAGGTATAGCTAGACACATAGTTCCATAGGATCTATCATTGCCATTAAGCCAATCACACTTCTCTTGACAAGACTCTGGCTCTCTCACAGCACCAATGGACACATCATAGAGACATTGCCTCTTGATATTTGCACACATATTCAACATCAATTTAGAATAGTAAAATTGGGAAAGGAGAGGAACAACTTTTGAATACATGAATTTTTTGTAGGAACCTGCAATAAAAAACACTCAGATAAACTCGAAATATGCCCTAATCAACAACTCAAACCTCATAATATTTGTTTGTAGTTCCAACTAGCTCTAATACCATGTGATAATTGCTTCTCAAGTTAGATCTAGGAGCTAGAACAATTTCACCATCAAAGTGTTTGAAAAAATATGCAAGAGAAAAACAAAGAGACATAAATAACTGGAATAACACATGTGAAATGTGCTAATATAAAACCATTATATTACAACACATATTATAGATGTTATGGTAAATACTTATAATACATTGGATAGTCTCTAGAAGCCAATTGGAGTTCTACATGTGTCATGGTGAGATTTGACATCAATCCCCCCTAGGTGGACCAATGGAGCTTCAACTCACCCTAAAAAGTCACGAACCAAGGTGTGAATGTTAGTGAAGTGCACTGGGGAATTAAAGAGTCCAAGGAATGAATCGGGGATAATTTTAGGGGCGAAATTTATCCCATAGGCTATTTTTAGGGGGTTTTCTCCAAGAAAAGATTCGCCATTTTGCATTTTTTGAAGCCCTGTTTCACCCAATTTTGATGGGGTAAACTTTTTCACCCTAAAAATCACCAAATTATTATATAATCAATATAAAATACTTGGAAATTAAAATAGTTTTTGAAAAATATCGCCAAACATTTTATAGTTGGTGTTTTAAGAATTGGTAAGATTCGCCAACATTTATACACTTTTAAATANTTTGGAATGTGTGGGTGAAAATATAGAGGTGAGTGGGAGGCTCAAGGTGGCAATAAATGCTCCTAGGAGGGCCAAAATAGGAAAAATACACCACTAGTACCCCTAGTCAAAATTGGATCCCCCAAATCAAGGAGGTAGCACCCCAAGGCATTAATGAGGGTGAACATGGGATAGTTTGACCAAACTAAAGCACTGTTATAGGTGTGAACATACCAAAATAACTAGATATCTTGCAGAATCAACTCTCCTAAGTATAAACCATAGGATATAATTGCATGAAGGAAAATGAAGTTAGCATAAGGTAAAAACTATGTACTAAGGATGTATTACTACTCCAACAGTAGTTGTGCATGACGGGGTCATTGATATGCAATATTGTACATCAGCTGAGCAAGTTGTAGATATATTTACCATAGTGTTTTCAGAGAAGACCTTCAGTATTCTCAAGTATTTACCTGGGATAGCTTATCATATGATGAATATAGATTGAGGACCATATTTCATATAGTTTTGATCATGTCCATGTCCATGTTTGACGGAGGATTTTCCCACTTGTGGTTTTTCCTCTTTTCCATGTTTTGTATGAACAAGCAGTATGTAAAAGGTGACTAAGACTTGTTTCTAGGACCTATATCTCTGATATTTTTTTGATATTTTACATAAATTCAGGATTAAGAGGTGATTTTGAAATAATTAAAACCCATTCCAATACTTAGGATAAAATAATTAATCTTTTTTATTAATTTCCTAGGAGATACACGAGCCAGTTTGCACCCAAACTCATTTTTTAGGTCAAACTTACCAAAATTTCCTCATGGAGTGAGTTAGAAAGATTCTGGATAAGATCCATCCAACCCATAGAATGCCCAGAATGGAAACTACACATTACCACTTTTTCCAGTCTTTCCAACTTTTTCTACAATTTTAAGGAAAAACCTAAAGTTAGTTTTAAGGTAGACTTCCTTGTTTTTTGAACCAACTCACCTCGCTTATTTTCCTCATATAAAAGAATGATAAAGTAAAATTTCTATCACTTATGATCTGTACACTCTCCTTCAGCAAATACATGAGCATATTAACTAATTTGGAAAGATCTTTATCCACCTATGGGGGATTTTGACTAGTTTAGTAAGCCTGCTTTTGTACCAATTTGAATAGCTTCATGTTGTAGCTACAACAGATCCCATGTTTTATCTAAAACATGAGAGACCATATTTTTATATGAAAAAGGTGATGCTTAAGTTCTTAGTCATTTTGGGATTCCCATGCTATTTTTCATGGTTTCTATGTCTTTGTCATGATTGATTTAGTCAACATTTTTTAAAAATTTATGCATTTATTTGCATTTCGGTGAGTTCTAGAAGGAATTATTTTTTCCCAAAAAGTGTTTCTTTCCCACAATTGCGGATTATGGGATTGCTTTGTAAATATTTTTGAACTTTTCATCCCCAACCCGCAACCCACAAATTGCGGATTGCGGGTAGTAGTTGGGTTAATAAATTGGGTTGTGTGTTTCCACAACTCATAACTCACATATTGTGGATTGTGGATTGCGGAAAGGTTAGTTAGATTGTAAGAGTGTTTGCATTCCCACATCCCACAATTGCGGATTGCGGGGAAGACGCAGATTTCGAGTTTAAATCTCTGCTGTGGATTTGCCTTGATCCGATGGTTGGGACTATTTTGTGTTTTCAATTATCATTCACCTTCTCCGTTCTTTTGTTTGTGATTCATTTTTCAAATTGCGATTTTCACTTGTAATCTACCAGGAATTGGTAATCATTGATTCGACTAAGTTGTAATGAATTAGGTTCTAAGATTTTATTTTGTGAAATAAAGGGTGTACATCAAATAATGGAAAGATTCAATTGCTTGTCATTAAGCAAAGTATTATATTTTAAAAATAATAATTATCTTTGCTTGTTGATAAGATTATTATTATTGTTTAAATTACATTCGATATACTTTTAAAAGACAATATTAATAGCTTATTTCTATAATTGGATTTTAATATCATACTGTTTACAATGTTAATGCAAATTATTTCACTAAACCCTAATTTGTTGTTGTCGTGAAGGATGAAATTAAAAAACAGATCGTGCACTTGTATAAGACATGTTTTTGCGTGGAGGATTTTGATCAAACCGTGAGGAATTAGCTCAAACGGTTGAAAACCCACTTCCCAAGCAGACCCATTTACCATTATTATAAAAACATTTTTCAAATATATCAACAATTTTGGAGAAAATTGTGACCAAACAGAGGTGAATTTTCTAGAAATTCATTCTGACCGTTTTTTGCATAGCTCAACGAACTAGACATATGGGGATTTGATGCTATCCTTCCCAATACTCTTCAATTATATAAATTTGACCTCGACATTCAAAGAAAGGGGGGGAAGCACTTGACAAAGCTGGACAAGATTTCTCTTTCAGATCTATGTAATTTTCTGACTTTCAATTGTTTGAAGATAGAGAATAGGAGACGCTGCTACCAAGGAGGAAAAATCAGTAGAAGAGACTAGAGACACTTTGTTTGATTCTAAGCCTGTAAATTCTTATAGAATTTCAATTATACAGTAACGTTATTTTTAGATTTTTTTTGTCTATTGATCAAGTTTCTTTGATGAATGTTGATTCTAACTCCAGATTGCTTATTAAGTCTGTCAAATCTTTTGCAATTTATTAAACACATTGATCTATAGTTCTGGTTTATCTTTAGTAATGATCTATGTGTTGATGATGTTTTGAAAGAGTTTATTTAATTAAAACATTATTTATTTCTGCAAATGTTTTCACAATAAATTTTAATTCATGTTAATTTTTCAATTAACATATCGGTTATAGGTTGATCTTGAATGCATGTAACCCTCAATCTACTGTTGATTAATTTTGATTGATTAATAGTAACTTGGGAATATAAGTAATTGGCCTTTTAACATTTTCATTAAGTTGATAAATGCACTTATCTATTTCTACATCAAGATGACCGACACATACACAAGACACCTTCTTAGAATAGTTCTAACTTAGCTTAGATTTCCTTCTAGGTAGATCTATTGTTTTGTAGACATACAATATCTTGTTTTCCTTCATAGGAAGACTAATCCTTTTGGATAAAAACTCACCAACTCAAATAGTGCTAGTAGAGTCCGAATATCCATGAGTGTTAACTACACCAAACAGCTCGAGGATAGGGTAATACTTGCGTAGGATTATCTGAAGCCTTTGGCTGGGTTTTCATCCCCTGTTATTTTCCTTGGACACCATTCCAACACCTACATAACTGAGGAATCAACAAATGGATCTAGAAGGAGGGACATCAAACATGTAAGGTCATTTGATCTGTCTTAATCAGATTATCTTAAAATGGCTCCAGCCCAAAAATATGTATATAGTTCCTTTTCTGCTCATGAATTTGTATTTAGTTGTTTTTCTAGGAAAATTAGTTTTCATTTTCAAAAAGATTTGTTAAAGCAACTGATAGAAGTAAAATTTGATGGCAAGGGAGAAATTTTAGCACAAGAACATGTTCTTCAATTTACCTATAATTGTTTTGATAACATAATTCTGTATCTAGATGTTTTGTGCAGATTGTTAGCCTTCACATTCAAGGGACGGGTTAAAGAATGGTTTGTAGCTTTTCCTTTTGCCTCTGTCCATTCTTTTAAACATTTTCTATATCTTTTCATACTTTCTTTTGGACATTATGACTTTGTTAGATTATGTAATGAATGGAAACAACTCACTAGAAATAAGGGTGAATCATTAGAATATTTTGCAATTAGAACTTTTAATCTCCATTGTAGATTCCCTTTAATAGATCGTCCTATGATACTTGAATGGTTTCAGCACACTAGTTCTGTTACACATGAATATGATCAATTAGTAGATGATAAATTTGAATTATACATTGATAATCATCCACCTCTTGGTTTAGATTTGCGTGAAGGATCTAGGGATTTAAAAATTGTAGAAATGTATTCCTTCTCTTTCTTAGATATGGATCATAATCAATATGATGATTTAGATGAATTAAATGGTGATATGCCCATGTCTATTTCACATGAAAGTCAAAGTCTAACTGATCATGAAAGAGATCATTTTTCTATAGAAGATTCTTCTAAAGTTTAAGAGAATAGTTCTAATCATAATATTGAACCATATTCTTCTAGCATAAGTAAAGAGCTTCAAGATTCTGATATTTATTATTCTGTAAATCCTTTAATACATCTTGAATCAACTAATTTTTCTGAAATTTATGATATGTTTTCCCAATTACCATTTTCTGACCTAAGTAATTCTGTAGGAGAGCATATTTCACAAAATGATGATATTGCATTACAAGAAGAAGTAGATTCTGATTTGAAACCATTCATACATATCTCTTTTGAAGAGAAAATCCCTCTTAAGGAATCTTGATCTAAAAATATTCTACAAAGAGATGAATTTCATGCACTTATTTCCTCTTCATATTTTTCTATGTACCATGATTTATTTGATAACAATGGCATTTGATCATATATTTTAGATTCTAATTCTCCATTGTTAAGTCTTAAATAGGTACAAGTTAATTATGAAATGCATGAATAAGACCAAGAATATTCTTATTCTCGTCATCAATCCATGTCTTCTTGTCATTCTTCTTTGCTGGAAATGAATACTATTTCTAATGATTATTTTCAGAATTATTCCTTTTATGATTCATCATACAAGGAAGAAACATTTTCTTCTTACAATCATTTTCATGATGGAGAAGATTATTACCAAGATGTTAATGATACTAGTTCGATACTTATAACATCACATATCTTTAACTCTTCTAAAGTAAATAACCAAAGGCAATTTGATCTCCTTGAGAATTACTAATTTAATCAACCAATTTATGATGATTTTTACGGTAATGAGTTGGAACAAATTGGATGTGATTTTGTTTATATATATTCCAAGAAAATGCTCCTAAGGAGATAATTGTTCAAGAAGAAGTTTTGGATCCATATAATACTAATGTTGATTTTTTTTCAAATACTCCATTTCATTGCATAAATATTTTGGACTCTTATGCCATTATTTTGATTTTCATTGTGCATACCATGATGGGGTTGCTGATTGGCTTAAGAAATATTTCTCAGCAAGATTTCAACATTATGGTAAAACTCCATTTTCCTTATTTGTATATAAAGATGGTAAGGTTCCATTCTCTTTATGTGTACATAAATTTCATCTTATTTTCTTTAATGCATTCTTTTTTCATTTATATTTGCAAGCATTCATATCATGCTTTCTGATTATTCACTTCTTCCTTTTTGCAGGATTCCATATGCTTTCATGGTTGCATTGGAAATTTGATTATACTTAGTTTTGTTTTTTTTTTATAGTGTAGGAGTAGGTGTAGAATAGATTAGTTTTATCCTAATTTAGTTATTCTTTTGGTTTTCTTCAATAAAATATTTGCGACAACAAGCCAATTGCAAGTTGAAAACGACACTTCTTCAGATGCATTTAGGGAGGCATTTTTATTCTCTTCCACTTTCTATTATTTATGCCCTTGCTGATTATTTTATTGGTTCAAAGCATTCATGTTTGATTTATGTCTTTAGTTTTAAATTATAATGATATTTTCATGAAAGGATTTGAATTAATTCTTTCCCAAGTTTTAAGAGCAAGAATATTTTGACATGAGATAAAGTAATTAAAATTAGAACATCTTCATTACCCATGAATTTTCGTCTTTTATGGATATCCACTTTTTTACATATTTTGTTGTTGCAAATTGGAAAAAATTTAGTTTTGTTTCTTTTTTTTCTTGATTTTTATAAAGGAGGCTTTATTGTCCTAAACAACTTTATGCGAAGAAACAAATGTTGATTGTAATTCTTCAACTGAAAGAGAATAAATTTATTTTAAGAGTTTTGTTATAATCAATTCAATTTATAGATTCAATATATTTGCAATTTATGAATTGATATAATTACTCTCTTTACAATAACAAGTTCTTTCGATTCTACAAACACAACAAACAAATCTCTCTTTTGTTCGCATGAGACAATTTCTTAAGGATTATTTTTGTAATTATTTTACGTTTTAATTTAGGCTTCTTTTGTTTTTAATAAAGGCCTAATTAAATTTGATATCTCATGATCTATTAAAAACAAAATTCTTAATCACCAAATTTTCTTTTAGTGAGTGATATATTTGTGAGATTTTGATTTACTTTTGGTTCCACTTGTATAAATGTTTGACTTAATCATTCTTACATTTTCTTTTCTTGCTGGTTTGTTTTGATTTTTTCATGATTTTCACTTTTAAAATAAAGGAGCTTATCACTCTTTTACAGTCTCAAAGTATTATCTATTAAGGAAATTTTTATAATGTTTTTTGCTTGCTGGAAATCAAATGTTTTGATTAGTTAATCTTTGATTGTGAAAAAATCAATAATCGACTATGCTGATAATTCTATTTGAATCTTTCCATCACTATCCTTAGAACTTTATCTTTAACTCAACGTAAACAAATAAGTTTGAATTTAATTACTTTTAAGGGAATTGGTTTCGGGAAATAAGTTTCAATATGTAAATCTTAGTAATCTATAGATTCTTTACGCCATCCTTTCTCTTAAGGAGTTTCTAAGTCTGATCCCCCATTTACTAGGCTAACTCAAATTGAGATTAGCACATTACACATAGTTTGTAGATTTATTTAAACTTGCTATTTGGGATATAAGCCATCAGGCAAAATGGGTTAAAAAACGTCCCTATTGAGGCGATGGATTCCTGCAGGCTACAGTGGCTTCGTCTGTGATTTTGGGATTTCAAATCATAAATATTATATATATAAATCCTTAAGAATACTTTTCCATCCCACACTCGTAGAGAGTTATCTGATGTTGCTTACCCATTAGTAAATTGAGTCACTATATAGCTATGTATCTAAATCAGTAAATTGGGACCAGAGCGCTTGGAGGTGCGGTTAAAAGGAATCCTTGTTGCATCTATAGACGTTGACTTGCAGGGGGTCATGCCTATGGTATTGGAGTAATTTCTTAATACTATGTCTTATATGATTAGATTGGTTTCCCAAGGTTAATTCCTAGTAAAGTTCTTGATTCTTACATTTTATGAATAATTTATTTTGAAAAATGAGTTTATCTTTAGAAAAGTTTTTGGATAATGATGGAAATGAATTGGATGTTTTAGAAGCTTTGAACTCTAACCAATACTATATCATTTAATGATAAAGCTATTTAGATTATTCGAATTGTACCATGTAAAAGCATTTTATTATCATTCTTAATTTTTATATTTCAATAATATAATTTAGAGATAACTAGTTCTTCCCAGCCAGCCGCCATTTCTTGTAGCTACAACAGATCCCATGTTTTATCCAAAACATGAGAGCCCAAATTTTTATATGCAAAAGGTGATGCTTAAGTTCCTTAGTCATTTTTGGATTCCCATGATGTTTATCATGGTTTCTATGTCTTTGTCATGATTGATTTAGCTAACATTTTAAAAAACAATTATGCATTTATTTGCATTTTGGTGAGTTGCAGAAGGAATTAATTTTTTCCAAAAAGTGTGTCTTTCCCGCAACCTGAATCTCACAATTGCAGATTGTGGGATTGCTTTGTAAATATTTTTGAACTTTTCATCCCCAACTCGCAACCCGCAAATTGTGGATTGCAGGTAGTAGTTGAGTTAATAAATTGCAAATTGTGAATTGTGGATTACGAAAAGGTTAGTTAGACTGTAAGAACATTTTCATTCCTGCATCCCGCAATTGCGGATTGCGGGGAAGGCGCAACTTGCAATTTTAAATCTCTACTGTGGATTTTCCTTGATCTGATGGTTGGGACTGTTTTGTGTTTTCAATGATCATTCAACTTCTCCATTGTTTTGTTTGTAATTCAATTTTCAAATTGCGATTTTCACTTGTAATCTCCCACGAATTGGTAATCATTGATTCAACTAAGTTGTAATGAATTAGATGCTAAGATTTTATTTTGTGAAATAAAGGGTGTACATCAAATAATGGAATGAGGCAATCACTTTTCATTAAGCAAAGTATTATATTTTACAATGAATAATTAGCTTTGCTTGTTGATAAGATTATTATTATTGTTTAAATTACATTTGATATACTTTAAAAAAGACAATATTAATAATTTATTTATATAATTGTCTTTTAATATCATACTGTTTTTTTCCAGGGGAAAATATAAGTTCCTTGCTATTTCATTGAAATCAAAGGGAACTTGGTTACATCTTCAGCAAATGCTGAGCTCATGGAGTATAAAAAACTATGTTCATCATCAAAAATACTACAGCATCAACTATTGTTGAGCACATGGAGAAGGTACATCTAAGTTCATCATCAGCAGACAAATTGTCTATGTTCATCTTCACATGTATACCTGCACATTGTACACTTACAAGCTAGGATTCTTGACTACATCCATTGCAACACCCTTCAACACACAAAGAATTCCAGTCTAATTCTGAAGTAGCTAATCCAAAGAAGCATTAAAAAAGTAGAACAACAATATGAGGGGATCATCCACCTCAATCATCCAAAGGATGTCAATAGTATCAGCACATAAACGACTCAAGTGCTAAGGGCTAGAAAAGCTGGAAAGTTCCTTGTTCAGTACATTAACCATCAGTGAATTCTATAAACTGAAAATGGCCCAAGGCCAAGGTTAATGATTCTTTGGATAAGCTGTCAGCCTTAGTATTGTGTTCTCTATATATGTGAACAGCTTTTAGCTAGATGAAGTATGGTTCCATATCCCTAATACGTTGATACCAGCCATCCAGTGAAAGTAAAGTAAGTGTTGATCTTCTATTGAACTAGTTAATGATGGCAGTGGAGTCGCCATGAATGTGTAGAGTGGGAAATCCCATGGTTTTTGCACAGTAAAGGAGTGTCCATGAAGCAAGAAGTTCAGATATGGTGTTTGAACTTAAACCAACACCCAATTTGAAGTAGAAATAGTGGTCCTAGTTGATCAGAAGATGAACACCTATACCTCCCATTTGATAGGATGATGCCCCATCAAGAACCCAGTAGGAAAATAAAAAATAGGTGCTAGTCCAATAGATCTCCTTTTACTTTTCTGTTGAGATATAACAGGATAGAGCTGAAGTTGTTCCCTGATAGTATGTAAAACATGGTGAATATCAGGCTGTTTGTCTTCAAATACACATTTTTTTGTTGTCAGCCATATTTGCCAAGATAAAAGAAGAGGAAGATATATTAGATTATTTCATTTGCTGATACAAGATGTAACATTAAGAATGAAATTAGTCTCTTTCCAAAAAGATGGAATGCCAAGAGAGGATCTAATGTGAGCTGTAATCAATTTGGTAAAGATGCAGTCATGAAAAAGATGTTCAATTGATTCAGAATCTGATTTGCATAGGCAGCACCAATGTGGTCCATTCCAACCTTTTTTAATCAGGTTGTCCCATGTATAAACCCTATTAGATAGATAGAGCCAATTGAAGCAAATAATCATCAGTGGAATGCGGAATTTCCAAATCTTGACAAAGATATCAGCAAGTCTGCTGGTGACAGAGATATTTGCAATCAACTCATATATTAAGTTGGCTTTAACAGAGTCTGTCGACTTGTTGTACATCCAAACTAGTGTATCAGGTGTATTGTTGATGTGTATACCTCCATGTTGAAGTCCTTTTATATACTGAGACCAGGCTTCCTTCCATTGACCACCCAGTTCAAGCTCTTCTGCAGTGATCCAATAATCTGTGGATGTTGTAGCAACCCTATATTGAGGGCATTTGATAGAGATAGTATACCATAATCTTCTAGATAAAGTATAATATCCTCCGATAATATGTAATCAGAAGTGAGACTAGCTATAGGATCAATGCCAACTTGAATGTTTTTTCCATTGCCAGTCTTCCACCCAAGACATCTAGTAATCCATGAGATGGCTTTGATAAATCCATTCGACATGTGAGAGGTACCCTGAACCTTGAAGGAATGATGTCTGATCCAAACATCAACAGATAGATTTTTAAGATATTTGTGTTTGATGATCTGAGACCAAAGTCCATCTCCATTAAGTACAAACCAGAAGCTTTTGGTTTGTAAGTCCAAACTAAACCAATCCATATTTTTTATGTTCCAGCCTCCAAGTTCATAAGGCTTGGAAATGGTAAGCCAATATACCAAATGATACTTATGTTTTCCCGGTGAGCTCCCCCATAAAAAATCTAAGATATATCTCCTGATATAATTCATTATGGTGTTGGTCATGCATGCTGGTGAGATCCAGTACACCACAAGACTCATCAATACTGATTTCACCAGAACCAATCTTCCACCTAGAGACAGTAACTTGTATGTCTAGTTGCTCAGTTTTTTTTCAAACTTCTGTAAGAACCATCTCCAATACTTGATTCCATATCCCAAAGGTTTGAGATAATATCCCAAGTACTTGAAACCAGAAACAATAGGATCCATTTCATAGGGCATGAAGTTAAAAATTTGAAGTTTGACCGGCTCCTCAATATTATTGTATAGAAAGGATGATTTGTCTACACTGATTTCCATTCCAGTAGCAGAACAAAATGTATCCAAAATTTCCTTATAGTGTTGCCACATTTCCACCGTGCCTAAACCAAATAAAATAGCATCATCTACAAAGAGTAGATGTGTAAGATACATACTAGTAGCTACTTTGATGCCAGATATATGACCCCTGTCAAGTGTGTTATTTATCAATAAGCTCGGTCCTTCAATGATCAGTATAAATAGAAGGGGAGATAGGGGCCAGACCTATCTAATACCCCTCAACACTTGAAATAATTTTGAAGGGGTCCCATTAATTAGTACAACAAAATTTGCTGACTCCACATAGCCCATGATCCAATTCACAAAGGTACTAGGGATCCCAATCTGTAAAAGTACCAGCCTCAAGAAAGACCAGTTGACCTTGTCAAAGGCCTTCACCAGATCAAGTTTCAGTACCATCACTTTCTATTTTTCAACCTTGATAGTATGGAGGGCTTATTGAATAATAACAATAGGTTCAATGATTTGTCTATTATGCATGAACCCAAACTAATGCTTGGAAATAGCCTTATCAAGAACCACTTTAAGTCTGATAGCTGCCAGCTTGGAGATAGTCTTATAAATCAGATTGTACAAGGAGATGGGTCTGTACTCAGGAAGAGTAGTAGGCTTGTAACACTTTCATATAAGGGTAATAAAGGTAGCATTGAGGGCTCCTATGACCCTACCCTATAACCTAGAGTGTTCAATAGCTTTCAAAATGTCCAACCCAACAAGATCAAAGAAGTGAAGGTAAAATTCGACCGGCCAACCATCTGGTTCGAGACTTTTATATTTTTGAAACCTTTGAGTACATATTCAACTTCTTGGAGAGTAAAAGTAGACAGAAAGAGATCATGATCCTCTTCTTGTACAAAGGAAGAAAAAAAATCTGATGACATTAAGTTGAGCCTCTATATTTGTTTTACCATCATCAGAAAAAAAGTTCTAAGAAGTGTTGAACACCCAGAGCCTTTAACTTGGTATCATCCTCAATAGTTTCCCCACTCTAGTTATTGAGTGCCTAGATAGCTTTAGAATTCCTTATGGCTGAGGAAAAGGAGTGGAAAAATTTGGTGTTGGCATCACACCCCTGGATCCAGTCCACTCTGCTTTTGAGCTTCTAGGTAAGGATCTAGTGAGCTAAAAGGGAATCCTTCCTAGCTTTCAGGAGTATAAGAAAAGTAGAGGCCTCTTAATGAGAATACCAAAGTGGTGAGACGAGAGGAGAGTAAGAATGGACAGGTCAATCTTAGAGATCTCTTTAGCTCTCAAAGTGATCTTTTGTTTTTCCCAGATCTTAACAATATTCTTGAGTCTCTGTAGCTTATAGCTAAAGTCAAACATGGGTCCAACAGTGGGAGCATGTGCCAACCATGAGGTATTAACAAGTGCATCAAATTCAGCTTCAAGGAGCTAAGCTCGATTGAATTTAAAAGGATAAAGATGACACTTTAGACTGAAATTCCATTCAAGACACACAAGATAGTGATCCAAAATTTTAGAGGGCTGAGGCCAAGAGTGATAGCTACCAAGAAGAGGGATAAGATGTAAATAAGCAAGGAATCTATCAAGTCTTTTTCTAACATCCTCAGGACCTGCTCTACCATTTATCCAAGTGGGGCCAATAGTTGTGGGAGAAAGATCCACCATATTCATGGAATCCAATAACTGAGCAAAGTATAGTGAATGATGATCCAGTTAGGCATGGTCACCCCAAATCTCAAGATCAGAGATCATAAAGTTAAGGTCCCCAGCCAGAATGAGGTTGGGAAAATTGAAGGTACCTCCAGATACAGTTGAGTCCCAAAAAGAGGTTCTATCGGCATAAGGTCCATAGCAGTTAACAATGGAAAAGACCGCATCAAGACCTTTGAAACTAGTAGAAAGAAGAATTCCAGAAAAGGATGAAAGGCTTTACACCAAATCAAATGAGGATTCCAAGCCAAGAGGATACCCTCAGAAAGACCAAGTGCATCAATAGCACAAAATTCCCAACTAGGCTTAATAAAGGAAAACGAGCAAAGGGCTATAAAATGATCACACATCGTTTCCTGTAACAGGATAATGTTAGGATTAAGTGAAGTAAACAAATATTTAAGGGCTTTTTGTTTGGTAAGCCCCCCAAACCCACGAATGTTCATAGAGACAATCTTCATGGGTCAACCTGAATGACGGGTGACTTTTGTCTAAGTGCCTAGGAGGGAGAGTGTGCTCTGGCTGCTGCTTTGATACGGGATAAAAGAGGAGTATGAAGACCTGAAGGGGTCTGAGGGGAGTTTTTGATTCCTTTCTTAGACTTATGAATAGTTACATTCTTGAATCAGATCGAGTCCAGAGACAAGACAGAGGGTGAGATGGGTGACTTATTTGTGAAGATATCCAATGCTTTAAGAAGGGTCGAATCAAAAAACGAGGGAGTAGTCAAAGGACTGCTAGGAGAGCCTGAACAGAGAGGAGGAGAAGGGTGTGAAAGGGGTGGAAAGTTCTCTAGGGTAAAGCAGGGAGGAGAGGACTATGCAGGAATGAGTGAGGTATGTGTAGGAGTAGGAGGGTCTGCAACAGGGTTAGTATGTGTTCATGAAGCTGATAGGGAGAAAGTCTTTACATCATTTATGTATTGTAGCTCACCTTTGGTAAGGTCGCCAATGGAGGTGGGAGAGGAGGAGTCATAAGGACCAGTCAATGGGGGGATAGCAGGGCAGTCAATAGTAGGAGTATTCTCCTATTGTGTACCTAGTAAGGACGATCTATGCGGTGAAAGGGTATGTGAGGTATCTTGAGAAAAAATAGAGTCAGTAAAGCCAACACACAGGGGAATACCCTGTAATAAAGATATGCAAGATTTCCTCAAATGTCCCGTCTCATGACAATAGCTATAGCAGAAGGGCATATTCAAATAATTGAGTTTTTGAGTAATGACCACGCAATTACAGTCAATCTCAATTTTAGGTAAGATACCGAGGGTGACATCAAGTTCAACAAGAACCTTAGCTGTGCACTTGTCAAAGATAGAGTGAAAGTCTTTCTCCAATGAGACAGACCTACTAATGGTACTATCTATTCCTGTAAGGATATATTTAGATCAGAGAGGCAATGGTAATGACAGAAAAAGGACCCACAGATGTCGTTTGATAACACATTCTTTAATAGGGTCAAAATTCATATGGCACCGGCTGAGGACAGGGGAGCCATTACCTATGGTCCAGAGCGAGTTAAGGATATGAGAAGCATCAATATATTCGAGAAATACAAAAACCAGCCATTGATTAGCTAGAATATTGATGGTGGGTAAATAACTAAGGATGGGATTCTAATGGAGAGTGGCCTAGGCCACCCATTCCTCTCTATTCATAGAACAATATTCAAGGTATCCAATAAGTGCCTGATGACAAGGTTCTAAGACTTTGTCAAGCATGACATCTCTACCAACAACAAACCGATGCTTGTGGTCTAGAGTAGTAAGTATCGTAGTTCTACAGCAAGCCTGAAAACACGGAGGATAGGTGGTACCACCCCTATACTATTTACAATGTTAATGCACAGTATTTCACTAAACCCTAATTTGTTGTTTCCATGAAGGATGAGGAGGTTCAAAAATGGATCGCGCACCTATAGATCACATGTTTTTGCGTAGAGGATTGTGATCAAACCATGAGGAATTATCTCAAACGGTTGAAAACCCACTTCCCAAACATGCCCATTAACCCCCAAGAACAAACAATTTTTAAAATATATCAAGATTTTAGGAGCAAACTATGACCGAACAGAGGTTAATTTTCCAAAAATTCATTTTCGTCATTTTTTGCATAGCTGAACGAACCAAACATTTGGGGATTTGATGTTATCCTTCCCACTACTCTTCACTTCTATAAATTTGACCTCAGCATTCATATAAAGGGTTGGAAGTGGTTGACAGAGCTGGAAAAGATTTCTCTTTCAGAGCTCTGCAATTTTCCGACTTTCAACTGTTTGAAGATGGAGAATATGAGACGCTGCTACCAAGGAGGAAAAATCAGCAGAAGAGATTGGAGACACTTTGTTTGATGCTAATCTTGTAATTTCTTACATACTTTCAATTATACAATAAATTTATTTTTAGATCTTTTTTGTCTATTGAAGAAGTTTCTTTGATGAATGTTGATTTTAACTCTAGATTGTTTATCAAGGATGTCAAATCTTTTGCAATTTATTAAACATAATGATATATGGTTTTGGTTTATATTTACTAATGATCTGCTTGTTATGATGTTTTGAAAGAGTTTATTTAATCAAAACATAATTTATTTTTGCAAATGGTTTCATAGTAAATTTTAATTGATGTTAATTTTTCAATTAACATATCAGTTATAGGTTGATCTTGAATGCATGTAACCCTCAATATGATGTCGATTAATTTTAATTGATTAGTAGTAACTTGGGAAGATAAATAATTGACCTTTAACATTTTCATTAAATTGATAATTTCAGTTATCTATTTCTACATCAAGTTGACCTACACATACACAAGCCACCTTCTTAGAATAGTTCTAACTTACCTTAGATTTCCTTATAGGTAGATATGTTTTTTTGTAGACATACAATATCTTGTTTTCCTTTATAGGAAGACTGATCCTTTTGGATCAAAACTCACCAAATCAAAGAGTGCCAGTGGACGCTGAATATCCATGGGTGTTAACCACACCAAACAACTCGAGGATAGGGTAATACTTGCATAGGATTATCTGAAGCCTTTTGTTGAGTTTTCATCCCTTGTTGTTTTCCTTGGACACCATTCCAGCAGCTACATAACCGAGGCATCAACACTTCCTAAAGCTTTCGAATATTTGGAGTATCTACTTTATGAGAATCCTACATCTATTTAATGATGTATGATGCAATTTTATATCATCAATAGTTTGTGTATTTTCACATATTCAGTCTCCTTCTTGAGTGTTTCTTGTGTTTTTCAAGCAATTTTGTGAGTTCAATTGTTCTAAGCTTGGGCTTAATTTCCACAAGAACAACAAAATTCCTTTATTTTAAATATGATTTTTTATGGGGTTAAAAACTTCTAGGAAACAAAGTAGGGAGTAGATTCAACATAAGAGTTGTTGAGAGAAGGCATGAGATTTGGTTTTGAAAGAATGTGTATCATTCAGGATGTAATTCTTTCTATGATACATTGCTTTTAAATTTAGACTCGTGTATTTATCTATTTTAATTTTCATTATTCCCACCAGTGTAGATAGAATCATTACACTTTGTTTTTTTGTTTGTAGATGGAGGATGAAGAGGAGGAAAACACAACTCATGCAAGTGGCATGAGAATTGAAAATGGTTTCATTGAAGAATGATGATCAATATATTTGGATGTTAATGCAAGTTGTTGTATATTTTGAAATAATTGTATGTGAAAATCAAATGTTTTGTATAATATACTAGACAAAGTGTCCCCATTGAAAGACAATAGGTTACCAATAAGTGTAAAATTTACATGCATGTTGACATTTTGATCATTGTGGACCTTTATGTTGTTCAATTTAGTATGACAAAATCTCTCTTATTCATATTTAATAAAATAAAATTTATTTTGCATTTTCCAAGGTCGTTGTAAAATGTTACATTGCTAATTAAGTATATGGATGATTAAATAGTACAATAGATGTGAAAATTTATGATATAACAAATTAATCCAAACATCGTATATATAAAAAATTAAAATTAAAATGATATAAATACTATTACTAAAAATATTTCAATTTATGATGAATAATGGAATTATTTTGATTGTTTTGATCGCACTGATGCATTTGAGACATTGTAGCACTGACACACTTAAAACAATAGTGCCTCAGTGCAATAGAATACTTGTTGAATTCCCCAATGTTTTTTAATTATTATGCCCCGATGCGCAACTATATCATAACTGCATAGTTAAATTTTTAAATTTGCAGCAAAAGTCAATGTCCCATTCAACTTCACTGGTGTGTTTTCTTTCACTTATTGCACTAGTGCCTTGTAATAGTTAGTAAGCATAAGATCTTTATAATAGTTAGAAATCCATTGGTGCTACATTTAATATAAAGCATCGATGTATATATTCTTATAAAGCATTCATTCCGTTAAAAAAATGGGTGTAGATCTGTGTTATATGTATTATCAAGCATCGATACATATATTACATTCGATTTTTGGTGTGCACTAGTCCTTGCATTTCTTTTAAAAGTACTAGTACATTTGGTATTCGTTAGCATCGGTGCACTTATGTCACTAAAGCGCACAAGTTAAAAAACCTCTGCTAAATCCTTCGGCTATTGAGTTTTTTTAAGTTATAATAAATTTCCATAAAAACCTCCGCTAAAACATCCAGTACCATTGGAGGAGGATGTAGCAGATGTTTTTTTTAGAATTTTGACCAATCTTGTAACACTAAAAACCTCCACTACATGTCCTTTTCCTTGCAGTGACTAGGACTACAAGCCATGCTAGAGACAACTATAACAAGAAGCCAAAAACATATTGTCTTAAAAATCCCTATGCTTCATAGGAATATAGATAGAGGAAACACCACCAAGCATGCAATGAAATAAAGAAGTTGGTCTCATGGAACTGAAGAGGAGTTAGCCATAAAATCAAAATAGAAGTAATCAAATATCTAATAATAGAAAAAATAGTGTATTTTTACAAAATGGTGAATCTAGAGGCACATATTGAGGCTTATGTATAGTTTGGAAAAAGAAAACCTTGAAGCTACACCAATAGTTAAAAAACCTACATTAATTATTTGTAGATATTGAATGCAACAAAACAAGTAAACATTTCAAAATTTTGAACATTTATTCCCCAATGAATTACAAAGAAAAAAGGGAATGATGGGATTTGATCTCATATTTGAAAAGAATGATGGATATAGAATGTTCTATTTTTGTAGGAAATTTTAATATAGTCCTTTCACAGGATGAGAAGAGAAGAGGTAACCCAGTTCGAGATGCATCTCAGGAGGAAGTAGCATTCGGTGGCAGAATGAGGATTATTCGACATTTTTCCTAAAATAGGTAAGTACATCTAGTATAATAAGAGGAAGGTAAATCCTTATATAGAATAAATGCTTGATCGCTTCCTTATTATGGAAAGTATATATAATAATATTTGGATATATATTCATAGATCATCCCGTCAGTTGGGCCTATCTCTCTCATAATGAAGGATAAAGAAAATTGTGGTCCATTAAATTTTAAGTTTAACCCTCTCTAACTACAAAATGAGGAAACCAGGGGGATAATATAACATAATTAGAAACAACAGATCGATGGATTTCCAACTTTATCTAGGAAACCAAGTTATGAATAACTATTCTAAAATCTTGGGCCAAGACATTCTATAAGGAGCCAACAATAAAAAGGAAAGAGATGCATCATCAACTACATTGTATCTAATCTAGCATGGAAAATAAATAAATCACACAACAACTGCTAGATGAGGAAATGGAAATCTATAAAAAGTTATTCTCATCCTATCGCAAAGAGGTTTCTGAACCTCTAGAGGCTCAAATCACATAGTTTGTGGCTGAAAGAGAGAGATAGAGACACATCATTTTTTCACAAGAAGGAAAATGCAAGGATAATAAACAACAATGTTGAAGAGATACAGATGGATACATGTGATAAAATAATAGATTACAAGGGAATTAAAAAAAAGGTGAAATACCATTTTAAAAGAATTATAAGCAAGGAAGAGAGAGAATACCCAAAAAGTATGGGGTCCTGATCCAAATGGTACCTACTTTTGTCAATAATTAATATAACACATAGTTAGACAGAGAAATAACAAAGGAAGTAATCAAAATGAAAATATGGGATTTGGAACCAGACAAAGCACTGGGAACAGATGCTTTCTCAATATCACTCTACAAAGCTCATCGAGACATGATACAATATACTTTTGTCAGACATTGTGGTGGGTGGAATCAAAATTGAAGTTGGGGGCCAACACCAATTCCACCTTTCTGGCGTTGGTCCCAAAATAAACGATAAAATTCACATGATCTATGGTGCTTCATTCAAGGTAGGAAAATTTTTGACAACATTCTTCTATTATAAGAGGGTATTCACTCTAGAAATATCATAAAGGAAAAAAGATTCATCATCAAAATGGATATGTCAAATTCCTTTGATCGAGTAATACATTCCTTTCTTTATAATGTTCTTAACAACAAAAAAAATTCCAATAAATTTGTAGGATTGATCAAGGCACATATATGAAGGATATGGATTGTTCCTCTACTTAATGGAAAATAAGCAGGATTCTTACAAATTAGAAGAGGAATCATGCAAGTTTTCCCCCTCCCCCCCTTCCTTTAAATTTTTATGACAAATTCTTTGAGAAGGTTGTTGGAGCACAAAATTCAAATTGGCAATCACCTAAGGAAATAAATAATTCACAATTTGCGGATGATACTTTTTTGTTACGAGGAACCTCAAAAATTATTGGATCCTAGTTCAAAAAATTACTTGACATCTTCATTAGTGATTCAAGAGGGACCATAAACCAAAAAAAAAAGACTATATGGATGGAATATTTGAGCATCTTGTATATTTTCCCTTCCATATATATTAGATTTATCTTATGAGCTGGTTTGACACTCCTTTAAATACCTAGGCCCTTACCCATTCTCTTAGGAATGCCAAAAAATTGGATTGTACTAGAGTTCAATACAAATTTAGGAAAAAATTGAACCAATGGGGAGATATATTGTTAAATATAGCATGAAGGATTGTGCTAATTAAGGTTTTCCTTTCAACCTTTCCCCTCTACCAGTTCTTAGCAATGCTTACACCATCAGGAATCATCTTGAAAATAATATCAATGATTAAGACATTTTTATGGAGGGGGTGGGGGGGGGGGGGGAAGGGGGTACTACATGAAAGAAATTACACTTGGTCAAATTGAATACAATCACAATTCCATTTGAAAAGGGTGGTATTCAAATAAAACACATGGACCTAATGAATAAATAAATGGAAACAAAAATCCTTTGGAGACTGATTTCGAGCCAAACTGGTTGGTGGAAAACTACACTAAAAAATAAATACTTACACTGCTCCAAGTTAAGGTGCCTTGACCAACCCATTGTAGCAAAATCTCCCCAATATGGAAACTTTGCATTTCTGCTCTTCCTCTACTACAAGCACATCTAAGTTGGATCCCATAAAGTGTGGAATTGATAACATTGTGAAAAGACAACATTTTTGGAGACCCCCTCCCTCTCCAGTATATATAAACTAAAAGAAATTCAAGAATGGGAATAATACAATGGATAGCATTCCTTATTACACATCACTAATTTTGATGCAAATAAAATTGTATGGAGAGGGTGGAAAATGCACAACATCCCATTGCACCTATAAGAAAGTTGGGAAAAAATGATCCCACATCTTATAGGTAAATCCCCCATAAAAAAGGAATGAAATACATAACAGGATGGGAAAAGAGATGTAAAACCTACGTATTAAAATAAGGGTACAAAATGAAAATAGAAGGAAAAAGATAATTTCTAGGACAATGATCTAGAAGGAAATCAAAAGAAGTGAATCGTTACCCAAGATTAAGTTATTTATCCATCTAGAAACACACAAGAAAATACTCACAACTGAGAATGTTCAAAAAAGAGACACTCTAAGTCCATCAAGATACCAACTTTGTATGAATTATGAAAAAACCTCCTATCATTTCTTCATGGAGTGTAGTTTCCCTTGTTCTACCTAGAATACCATGATCACAAACCTAAACATAAAAAACAATATACCAAAACGTTGGTAGGAAATGTTTCTATCCTTGCATAAAATCTACCCTAAGTGCTCCATAATAAATGTCTCAGAAAATGAATCTAGAAGGATATCCCCTCGTATACTTGCTGGAGGTTGTGAATTGCATGAAATAGATGAGTTTTTGAAATTGAGGTAACACCTCCAAGGATGGTATCATCCCAACCCTAGGGCATGATTTTAGAATCAATTTGAGTAAAAGGTATTGTTGATCAAAATCCCATCCATCTAGAATCAGAAGAGAAGGTTTAGATAAAAGAATTCCTACATATGGATCCTCCTTCAACTTCAAAATTGAATTACAGGAATACTCATGAGTCAAAATGGAAACTCAATATTCCCAAATAGGAATTAAAAATTTGGATGAAAAATAGGGACCAACATACTCTCTTCTTTGATGGAGCCTGTAGAGTACATCAATGGGCATAAACTATCCAGGGGATGGATGTTATATGACCCTAAAGGAGACAAATTACTTCTTATTCTTGGGGTATAAAAGTTGCATCCAATAATAAATCTAAGAGTTAAGCTTTATGGAAGGGTCTTCAACTATAAAGTGAAAAAGGAATAAAAATTCTCACATTTATTGGTGAATCAATGATCATCATTAGCTACCTTTGGGTAAGGTATCTTCCAAGAAATTCTTATCTCAAGATAAGCATGATACGAATCCAAAGAATATCCCAAAATTTCCATCATGTGCAAAGCTACCATGTTCTAAGAGACTTAAACAACATAGAAAATGTCCAAGTGAAATGAGACCGCACCATAAACCAAGGGAAATATGCTTAAAAATGAGGGAATTAATGGATATACCCCATCCCCTAATTTCAATATCCACTTCCATATAACTTCTCTTAATATGAAATTACGTCACAACAAATGAGAAAGAAATCATAGACATCTACCACATGTTCCCTTGTTCCTATACATACCCTGAAAATCCTTCTGAATATATGGATGCTCTTCCATCATTCCCCTTGCATGTGGTTCATTAATAAAATCACTTCAAGACATTGTTTTATGTTGGGTTCACAACAATATTAGTCTCATTCCAGTGTATTCTATTCCCACTCTTCTCCTAAAGAAGAACCTTGGCATGAGCATATTCAACTTGTTGACAGAGATAGACTATGAAAGGCTTGTCACTAGCATGGATAGAGGTTTGAATATTGAGCTATTATGTGCTAGTTACCTTCTTCTCTTGCGTCTTCTGAGATGGTTATACCTTCACTTCTTTGGGGTTTTAGCTTTGACTTCTATCATAAAACCTTTTACAAATACTGGCTTTGTCTTTTTTGTTTTGAATTACGATCTATAGTCTTTCATGTCAATACTAATGTCTTGGCTTGTCTTTGTTTGTCTCATTCTCTATCTCTGGATTACCTCATCTCATTCAAGTCAATATCTTTTGCATCTCTATGCAATTTTTTCTTCTTGGAATCTCTATGGAGTCAACCTTCAAATCTAGATGCCACAAAATCTTCAAAAACAAATCCAAATGCGCCATGCATAACGACCAAGTACCATATATTATTATTTGGAAGAGCATTTCTTTAGATGGTGTATCTACTCAATTATTTTATTTTATTGATAAACCCAAATTTCTTGGGAGAGAGACAAATAATCATTACACATGACATTTCAAATGTAAAAAAACCATCAAGTTTCAATAATTGACACAATGCGATTGTTTTTAAATTAGGAGACAATGGACCTCAATTTGGACCTAGTGCAATATATCGAATGTATCTGTGACATGATTTACAAAAGTTCACCAATATGAAATTTCAATGACCCATCATCTGAATGCCACATCATCTATGCATGACCCATCATCTGAATGCCACATCATCTGTGCATGACCCATCATCTGAATGCCACAATTTAGCATGAATTCACATACTTTGACAAGTGTTTAATTGAACGAATCTTACTACAGTTCTCACTCTATTAGAATACTAGAGGTGCAAATATTTCATTACTTGTTCTTGGGCTCCTAAGTATTGTTACTTAGGGATTCGTTAGCTTTTACATTGTATTTGGTCCATTGGTAGTTGGTTAGTTTGGTGGAGGAAATACTAGGGTTAAGGATGAAATGGTTCATGGATCCAATTTGAAGATTTTAAAACCTTTATGGAAATTCCAAGAGAGTATTTTTCCACACATACAATAAATGGTTAATGTCCATACACTTCATTTGAAAAATAAGGATTTGGTCGACTGCATTTTCTATTTCCGAGTATTCAGGATTCTTCTCCTTAAACTGGACTATAACTTCTTCTTATGAGCTTAAATGGGAGATCAATCCATTCTATACCTTTATTTACCTCTTTAGGTTTTCTAGTTTAGGGTATTATTATTTATATTTATCCATTTCCATCTACAATTTTTTTTTATTGGTTTGGAAATAGATGCTAACATGTTCAAACCTTAGCACATGTATTTTATTTTTACTTAATTATATCAATAGTTAGATTTATACGGTGTTAGTTTTTCCATCTTCCTTGGAAGGAAACCATGTTTTTGAATTTATTATTTCTCTCCTTAAAGGGATTTGTAGAAGGACTTGACTATTAGTTTAGAGTTTGAGTATATAGATAAAAAAACTTGATTCTAAATCTTTTCAATATTATATACTAGGATTTTTCATTGGAGTATACCTCTATCAATAGAAGTTTGTATTAATCCTTGATTGTTTTTATTCTTTTTTTTACAGCTTACAAATGCGTGTGATTTTTGTTGTGTTTTCACCCAGATCAATTCCTCACTGGCATTCAATTCTCCCTTGTTTTTCAGTGGAATTTTTTTAATTAAGAAGGTGACCAACCATTGTTTTCTTTGGATGTTTCTTAGATTAAACATTAGAGGAAATTTCAACTCAAAATGGGCCTTTTAACTTTAACTCAAATTCCATGTCATCATGTGTTAGCCAATGAAATTGCTTTAAATTTGAAANATTTTGTAATATAAATTTGGGGATAGGTATCATAAAAAAAGTACTTTTTTTGTTTGTATTTTTGACATATCTCCCCGTGTTTTTACTCAAATTTCGACCGGGAGAGCTTGTTGGATGTAGAATTAAATTACACATCCAACAAGTACCCACTTGGCATACTTTTGAGGGACCTGGCTACCCCAAAATCAAGAAACACCTGAAAAACATGATGATGACATCATCATCACATTTTTTCAGGTATTTCTTGCTTTTGGGGTAGCGGGGTCCATCAAAAGTATGTCGAGTGGGTACTCATTGTAGGCAGAATTTATTTCCACATCCAACGAGCTCTCCCGATCGAAATTTGAGTAAAAACACGGGGAGATATGTCAAAAATACAAACAAAAAAGTAGTTTTTTTTCTTTTCTTCGTCCAAAAGTAGTAATTTTATTATTTTAACTATTATTTTATTAATTTTTTTTAGGAGGCCGATTTTGAGTTGAAATTTCCTCTAATGGAGGAGATTATGACAACACTTTGAATAATCTTGTGACCTGAGACTCACCCTGGTTCTCACTCTAAAGAGAATAGGTTGAATTTGACTTCGCATTCTAGTATTCACTCAATTGTTTTAGGGATAGGATAGTTTTATTGTTGATTTTTTTTTTTGAATGGTTTGACCCTCGAACTACATGTGGCAAAGAATAGATATATTATTGTTTTAAATAACCATTACTTTATCTTGTAAACCAGACTTAGGTTTTGATGGATCACTTATTCTTAAATTTTGTTATTTATATATTTTATACAAGTAGACCACTTCGTTGTTAAAATTTGTTATTTATATAATTTGTATAGGCACTAAAAAGTCTGAATCACTTTTGAAAAATGAATGCTTACCAGAACCTTTTCAAAATAAAATTCCTAGGTCTTGAAAGGAATAACTCAAACTGGAATGTCATGCTCACCAATTCCTTATAACCATTGTGTCCTCTCTTCTCTTCACTAGTGATATGGATTAGCTTCCTAAGAGGCGTAGGTTACTAGATGAGAGTCAAGTATTGGAATAGGTCAGCTTGGAAAAAAATTCTCTCAATTCCTTCAGTGTACAATTTCTCTCCAGTGCTATTAAACATAAACAACACCGAAATTTATGTGTAACACAAACAAAACCGAGGGTTATCCTCATCATTATCTAATACAATATAGTGAAAATTTTTAAAATAAACATGTGATGTAAATTACCTGAACATAAATAGATATATAGCTCCCCAGAAGTTAAACTCATCCTTGCAAATATCAAATCAAATCTTATTCTTCAAAGAACTAATAGTGTACTAATTGAAATAATATTTTTTGTAAACAAATGATGAATGCATATACTTGCATGTCTGGGGAAACTTGAACAAATTACAAGCGCATTTCAACGCAGAGATTAAGGTAACCAGTTTCTGTCATAACAACTTTACAAATTCCATGAATAAATGCTAAGAATGGTGGTTTTGGTATGCCTAAAATTTTTATACTACAAACCCTAGGCTCAAAGATAAATACTTTACCATTAAATGACAACCGGTAGATCGAACGACCACATCGTCGTGTACCACCAAATAATTATTGCAACCCTTAGGCTCAAATATCAATACTTTAGCATCGAATGACAACTAGTAGATCAAACATCCATATCATTGTGTACCACTTAAAAATTAATATGCACTACATTGAGAAGAGGTAGATTCCATGAGAAGCAAGATTTAATGGATCACCTTGTGCAATGAAATGTTCATGAGAATCTATTACATTAATACATACACCCATCAAGTAGATCGATCAGTCAAGTAGATGTGGTTTTCAAATGTGTGAGGCTGGCGTATGGGAGGGTATGTGTCAAATGAAATCCTTGTTCCAAATTTCGAGGATGACATTATCATTTTGAACCAATTAGAAATAAACTAATTAAAAATTCACAATTTCACTTACCAAATTGCAATATACTGATGGATTAATAGAATTGAGTGTTTTCTATATGTTCTTGCTATGCAGAGACATAATAATGAAAAATACACTTCCAATCAACATTTCACACATATGGCATAACAAAAACACTCATGTAAATCATATAATATTCACATTGTATGCCACATACATTAAATGCCCCTCTAATAAATAGTCCATCTTTATGCATTTCTTTTTGTTTTGTTTAATTTCATTTTTCAATTTTTCCTTTTTATTATTTCATGTTTATTTTATTAATATTATATATAATCTATTTATTTAAAGAAATAAATTCATTTTTATAATTAAAGTATTTAGTCCATATAAATGTCGGTGTACATGTGTGTTTTCTTTATTGACACAAACCCAGCCGACAGGGGTTCCCTCTCTGTTGATGCCCAAACCACCGTGATCTCCCTTTGCACCCACCCAGATAGGTTTTACCCCACTCAGCAACACCTATAGAGCGAATGAAGTCTCACCCGAGATGTTTGAGGGAGGGATGATAGAACCGAGTTTCCGCAGAATGAAAGAGGACCATGTGCATCTCCTTATCAACTTAGTGCAACATTAACAAATCTAATCATTCAACTTATGTTTTAACAGAACCACATCATCATTCACTAGATCACATTATTACACCAGAAATGCAATAAAACATTGATGCAGAAACATATCTAACAAAACAACATCATTTAAAGTAGGGAAACATCGAATCATTTAGAGATCAATGTCACATATACATATAACATTCATAATTAACTTCCGCACAAAACCAAAAATTCTCCAAAACAATTCTTTAGTACACAGATAAACGGATCTTAATTCAAGTGTAGATCTCACATAACATGCAAAACTTATCTCTTACGGTTCTCCATCTATCAAAAGCATATCAAAGATGATCTCTAACACTTGCAACTCTACATCTACTTATATGTGTGCTCCTTTACAATCGAGGTCCACTTAACTAACTTTCTAACTAACTCTTAACAGATTCTACAAAATATGACCATAATCCGCATAATGCAGTCCAAAATGATCAAAATACATAAAATAATACAACTCCATCTTGCACGGTATCCTTGATCTTGCGCAACATTCGTGATGTTGCGCAACTAACTTATCCCAAAACCGTCTTCCAACATTCTTCAAGTATATGTGTATATTTATAAATATCAATTTATATTTATTCAAAACAATAATAAATATATGAATTAGTTTGGTAGGTTAACTTAAAATGTTGAATGTGTGAATTGCAGAAATTCCTCGGACTATCTACCTCTGTGAATATTGTGGACATCACTTTGAAAAACAATATTAATTATAACCTATTATATTCTTTATTTTAAAAATTGAATTCATTTTCTTTAATATTTTTTTCATTTTTCATTTACATTTTCATTTTCTTTAACATAAAAAATGTAATAATTTCAGTATAGTAAATTTTCATTAATACTAATAAATAAATATTTTCAATTAACCCACTAAATTTATTACCAATTTACTAAAATCATTGTAGCTTGTTGATATATGTAAAAATAACACATCAACAACTCATTGTTGTTTTGGTCTAACAAGCTTCAACCTTCATGTGGTTGATCATTTTTTCTCAAAAGAAAAAAAAAACTATAACTTTATATTCATATTTGAATCAAAGTTATGTTGTTTTTTTACATCGCATTTGCCACAAAGACTAATTTATGATTAGAACTAGACTTTCAAAAAGTCAAGGAATAATAGTAATAGATTCTTCATACCTGAGTTCACAAAAACGTTTCAAACTAGTATGCAGTATATAACATCTACCCACTTGACATAAAGATATGGTGATCCATAAAAAAGGTATTATTACCATAAAAAGCGCTCTACAGAGCTCCTAATAAACAAAATATGAGCCTTTAGAGATTAAAGAGAAGTCCATATTTTCTTCAAAATTTAAGAGAACTTCAACATTACCTACAACTCTTTTGGAGATCCAATCAGCCATATAGTTTAGCTCTTAGAAGACATGATTAAAAGCTAAAACCTAGAATAAATCATGAAGAGTTTGAATCCTAGCACACCATTTCTCCAAAATAGCAACTTGTAAATTTTACTTTCCTGCTATCCAATCCACAACAATGCTTGAGTCACCCAAGACCCATAAGGACAATATTCCTCTATTAGATGCAAATTGTAATAGTCCCCACAAAACAAGTGGCTTTTCTTTTGTATTTTATCCAACACCACAGTCCATCCAAAGAAGAAAATAATGATTTCTTTCAAGTTTAATTATAATACCACCACCACATTGACCACTTTGAGAAGATACATCACAATATCCAATAACAAACTCATTTATAGAATAGGATGCATACAAATTATGTATTTTTGTATCCCTATCCTTATAATATTCTTTGAGGTAGGCCAAGATTTTAATACTGGACCTAGTAGAGTTTTGTTGATTATTTTCAAATACCAAGTAATTCCTTGATCTCCAAATTCACCAAGCCATAAAGGAAAGTAATGCTTTGTACGTTGGTACTAGTTTAATCCAATTTTCTAGATTTCTCTCAAATGAAAAAAAGTACCACATCACAAATATTTGTAGACCAGATAACACCTCTTTCCAAACTTCCTTTGTTAAGTCCCAATGTACAAAAAGATTATTAACAAATTCCCTTTCCTATTTACAAAAGGTACAAACATTTGGACCCACTATACCTCTTTTGTTCAGATTATCCCTATTCAATATATGATTTTACAAACTCACCCATAGAAAACACTTCCATTTCAAAGGAACAAACCAATTCCAAATCTTTTTATACCACCATTTATAATCAAGATCATAAGAAGAATAATATATTGCATCATATGCTAGTTTTTCATTCATTTGTCAATTCCCTTTGTTCCAAGACCAAACTAAGGTATCATATTGATCCGTCTATCTGATCTAGATACAATTCAAACCATCAACAACAAAATTCTATTGTGTTGCAAGATCACCAACAAGACCCAAATTAGTAGTAAACGTCCAGTATGAGGAGGATAAACCCCCAACTACAATTTTTTTTACATGAGATAGCTTGTTGATACCATAACCTAAAAAATATGTGATAAGAGCCTATGAAATAGTATATAAATTATCACCCCCTAAGAAATGATCAGTACCAAAAATTTCACTTTCTCCATTACCAATCCTCCAGGATAACCTGTACCCCAGCCAATGGTATGATTTAACAAAACCACAACATATATTTGAATCCACAAACACTAATTTGTTTGATTTCCTAATACAATACTCCTTATAGGATTTCTTCAATTATTTTGATTTTAGAACCTCATTCCATATTCTAGTACCAAATAGGCCCATCCCCAAACTTTTGAGGCTCAAAGAAAGATTAAACCAATAGATATTTTTAAAACCCCAGACCCCAATATTTTTTCCCATTTAACCAGATGAAACTTTTCATCATTCAAATTGACAAACCACAAAACTAGATCATTTTATGCCTTAGACAATGGAAAATATGCATTGGAATCTTAGCAAGTGACATCCAATATACTAGAATACTTTCCAAAACAAATTTTACTAGAGTTGGTCTTCCTCCAAGAGAGAGCCACTTATAACACCATCAACCAACCCTTTTCTCAACCTTCCTCACAAGCCACAACCAATACTCTTTTTTATAATTTGTTGGTTTGAGAACATAACCAAGATACTTGAATCCAACCTCCAAAGATTCATATTTAAATGGGAACAACCATAAAATATGTGCCAACACTTCCTCCTAAACAACATTCTGAAGAAAACTAAACTTATGTAAATTGACCTCCATGAATATATCTTCTCAAAATACCCAAATTACATCATGAAAATCCTTAAAATATTCAATGAACCATTCCAAAATAAGAGTACATCATCTACAAACAACACGTGAGTAATGAAATGGAAGGAAGTAATCTTTACACCTATCAACTTTTTATCCTTCTTAACTTCCAATGAGTCTACTAAGTCCTTCTACTACAAAAATAAAAGGAAAAGGAGATAGAGTACATCCCTATCCATGACCTCCAGATATTTTTAAAAAATATGGAGGCCTATTTATAAGAGTTGCAAATATAGCTAAAGTCACACATGCCATGATCAAATATACAACCCCCAAAAGAATCCCTATTTGTAATAAGACAAGCCTTAAAAATATCCAATCCACCTTATCATATGCTTTCACCAAATCCATATTGAAAATAAAAGTGGCTGACTTTTTGTCTTTATAGAATTCAAGCATTCATGTGTGACCCCAATGGCATCCAAAATTTCCCTATTAGATAAAAAACCAATTTTCTCTTTAGACATACATTCAACAAGATATGGCTTTACTCTATTTGATATCACCTTAGTAATGATCTTGTAAATGAAGTTACAAACATAAATATGACTATAAAAACTAAATGTATTAGGCTTAGAGATTTGTGGGATAAGGGAAATAAAGGAAGAATTAAGGGACCCTTAAAATAGCCTTTAATTCTAGACTCTTCCACTACCTCTAGAAGATAATTACTCATGATGCCAAAAAAATATGTGAAAAACTCCACATTCCAACCATCGGGACTAGGACTTTTGAATATAGCAATTTTTTCTAGAACACTTTCCACGTCCTACAAAGTGACTTCTCTTCCAATCTGAAGACCTTCTTCATCTGTGAAAACCCTAAGACAACACTGCAAAAAATTTAACTGAGAAGAAATACATGATAGCCCAATATCCTTAAAAATTTCTTAAAAGTGCTCCACTACTGCAATCTCTAAGGCTTCCTTAGATTTTATCACTCTCCCTTGATTGTCCTTAAGATCCCAGTTAGTATTCAATATTTTCCTCTTATTTGAAAATTTATGGAAAAACTTTGTATTATTTTCCCCTTGCTAAATTCAAATTTCCCTACCCTGCAACCTCTAATTTTCTTTAGAGATCCTCATAATTTTTTTGTTTCTATCTTCTAGATCTATCAATGATTCATTTTCCTCCCAAGAGAGAATATCAGAGGAGTTTGTAGAGAAAGAGAGTCAATCTCCTCTTCAATCTTCACCAGTTCTTGCTTAAACTTCCTTTTCTTTACTTTCTCCCATAATACAACAACCTTATTAATACCCTTTATCTTCACCAATAGATTTTTAATGTACCTTTTTGGAGAGACTAGGCACTCTATGCAAAATATTTCAAAGAGGCTTCAAAACTTTGACATTGAAAACATTATTTCTCAACACCCCCATTGACAATGGATTTCACGCTGGCTCCATGGTTATGAGACAACTGGGGAAGCTCAAGGGAAGTGATATTAGGTTATAATAGGATTGAAAAAATTATATATGTGGATTATTAATATGTTGTGGCTTAGTACTTACACAAATAGGTCGGATACCTCCTCCTTCAATACTTTGTTTAATTTTGAAACTAGGAAAAAGTAATAAACTCGTATTTTTTAGCTTGGTTCCAAACACCACCGAACCTTTGAAAATTTATTATCGGAGGACCCTATGGGATTGAAAAAATCCTATCATACCTTATACACTCAATGGTTGAATTACAAAACTAATTTGAACATGATATTCAAGTTCGCACAATTTTGGCCAATTTCTAAATTTATATTAATAAAACCCATGTTGATCCAAATGCACCCAAATGACATCAAATTCTATATGGAAGATATTGAGGGGTATTATGGAACCATAATGTATATTATTAACTCTCATATACTTTCCAAATGTTTCTTCAACTTTCTTTTGACCATAGGAAAAGAAGGGAAAAAACACTAGGAAAAACGATGTTAAAACCCCCAAGGGTATATGACACTTTTGTCTCTTCAAATGCAGTATGAGCCTCCAAAATTTTAGAAAAAATTATGGGGATGCATATCATACATCAATGGATATAATTATTCATGGTTATTAATCTTTTCAAACTGATTATGAGGCGCAACATCCGTATGGTAAATTTAATGGAAATTGCTTATGGGGAAAATGCATTACTAGCTTAAGTTCAACACATGAACAGTAGAATAAATGGTTCAGATAGTAACATGAAATATAATTTCCATATACATAATACAAATTATTTTACCCAAACTCATCAAACTCAAATAAAATTCCTCATACAAATTTGATATAAAACGTTTTCAAGCTTGAAGCCAAATTCATGAAAACTAGTTATTCAAGAGCATGGGAATGCAAGCCTTTCACACATGTATTTATTATATTTAGAATTATAGAGAATATTTACATAAGAGTACATAGACATACATCATATACCTAATCTTGGTAATGAAATAAACTCATCCAAGAACATGCACCACTCCAACAAGTGCGCCATCACATGAGAGTATGGGGAATGGTTAAGTAGGAATGAGAGAAGAGGAAGATAGATGAGAACTAAAATTGTATGGACCTTAGACATGAAACTAAAACAAATTCATTCATCTCCAATTGGAGGTATTAATGGCCTCTCCATAAACCAACTTTGAAAGGAATCCAACTCCCTTGAAATTGGTTCACAAGCAGGGAGAGTGAACACTCACCATGCAATGGAAAAGCAAAAGCTATCCAAAATGCCAAAGGCCAATTTAAAAATGATCAAAATCTATTTTCCTTCCTCATGTGATCCTTTTATTAAATTCATGAGGCCTCCTAAGGTTTAATTTTCCTCCATGGGATTCCTCCATCACATCTTAGTGGTTTCGTAACTCCTATCACACTTGTCCTCTTCTTCATGCTCCAATTATTTCCTGAAATTGAATGGCTGGCTCTAACTCCAATATGCACCCTATTGGTGGGTAATTTTATCCCTTTCATGCCATATTTTTCATAGTTTTGCAATCAGGTATGAATTTCTCATATTTTTCGTAGAATATTTCATCATTAATTGTCATAGAGTGCATGGAATCTCCTTCCAAGTGGCACACGTTGTCTTCTTAGTATCTTCCTATTCCATGAGAGTTATTATCCTTGAATAATTTGAATTTGTTCGATCATGATATTCTATTTGAAACCACATCACCGTTCAATAACATTACATTCCCCATGCATTCAAATTTGCATGAATATCATGCCAAGTGTGTGGGGAATCTTGTCACCCAACAACTCCACAAGATTCCAAGTGTCTTGATGAACCAATTCCACCTTATTTTCTTATAATTTATTATTTATGTGACCCATTTAAATGTGAATATGGTAAAATAAGGTCCTTTTGGGTCCCATATATCCCTTATTACAAAATTTATGCCTTCACCTCAACCTAGGGAACTAGTAGGTTAGTGTAACATTGTTTGGAAGTAGTCCTATTTGGATGGGGACATGACAAAATTATGCATATAAATATATCCACAATATACAAAAACATATTTCCAATGGTATTTTATCAAGGATATGAAATGCTCCTCTTCACACCTAGAGTGATTAAATTTAAAGGGAAACTTCTAAATTTTTCGATTTACCTCAAGTTGAAGAAAAATAGGCACATGGTATGACAGTCTAGAATGGAAATACCAAGATTTGTACCTACATACAATATTGGACAAACAATTAGATATAAATAGTCTGTTGAGTCTTTTTTCCACTTTGGCATCCCCTATTCTACCATTACTCCAAGTAGGGGATATGGAAGCGGGAATAACATCAATAAGATTAACTACTTGAAATAACTGGACGAAATGTTTAGGAAGAGGATCCAAATGAGGAAAATACCCCCACACTTCACTATTAGACATGGTAAAATTAAGATCCCTACCAAAAATTAGAAAAGGATAATGGAGAATATCATTAATACCAATATTATCCCAAAATTTCTACCTCCCAGAATATGGGCCATAGCAGTTAACCAACTTTATCACCTCTTCAAAACCCTAGAGATTTCCTTCCAACAAAAATTCATGTATAAGTAATAAATGGCTTAATATTATCTACTAAAGGATTCCAAATGACTAGGAAACCTCCATAGAGATTATCAACATCCACTACGTAATAATCCCATCTCGAAAAAAGTCTTAAGAAAACTTCGCATGCCTTAGATCCCATGCACAATGTTTCTTGAGTCATCACTATGTCTAGATGAATCGGTTCGTATATTATTTTGAGGGCATTAAATTTAGAGGATCCCCCAATCCCTCAAATATTATAAGATGCCACAATCAACTTTCAACAATATCCAAGGTTTTTTTAGCTCTAAGGGACCTACTTTCATCATCCACACCATACACTAAATAACCAAAGGAAATACCATCAAAATGAGCTGACAAAGGAATATAATCAATTTTAGAAGTCCCACTACCATCTAGTACCAAATTCCCCCTGTTTTATTTATCTTTTTTTGATATCCTTTTATTAATGGTAACATTTTGGTGACAAATCAAAGTAGTTGGGGTAATCTAAGAATTAGAGGGTTTATCATAAAAATATGGTGTGTAATCTTTTACAAGAAAATCTTTATATGTAGATACGAGGGAATTTAACACCGGGGTACAACCATCTTGAAGATAATCTTCAAAATCATCTGGCATAGATAAGGTATACCCCCTATAATCCTATTATTACACAGAGGATTAAGTGGATCCCTAGGATAAATCCCATTCATAGCATCAGAGGAAACCTTAGAATACAAACCTAAATTTTCAACATAATACTTGTGGGAAGAATGAGATTGGTGACCTACACCCACAATAGGAGAAAATTCCCCACTCTTCAAAGGATTTGAAAAAGACCACAGAATTTGTTAAAGGTGCAGAGTGTTCATCCTCGCCCAAAGAATAGAGGCCCCCTTCAGAATCCATCCCAAAATATATTTTTGCATTGGAACTATATTTTTTACACATGTCCACATAACCCCCATTCCCCATACCAACTCTATAATTTAAATAATTTTCTTCCACCACCTAATAACATCAATTTCTCTATAAGACAAAGAACAAAAAAAGGAAGGAAAGAGTGATTCAAGCTCACTAAGAAAATAAGTTGATTCCATCGATGAAGGTTGACCAAGACAACCACATTGGGAAGAAATAACATTGACCTTGCAATTTAAACCACCATATTTATCACCACTATAACCATCGTTCACAAATCCTTTTACTTTGACATCAGAGTCGTCAACAAAGGCACTAGGAAACTTCTTTTGCAGTTCGTTTGTCCACCTACACATGTGACATATGAAGGGAATTTTTAGATAATCAAGTCTTTGAAGAAAACTATAAATTCCCCGTCGAATTTCAATCATTTCTAGGAATACCACCAATGACATCGAATTCAACCAGTATAAAAGCCACCTTCTTATCTTCTCCATGAAGCATTTTTTCATCAAGAAAAATAAAATTTCCTCCCAACTTAGACAGATCTTCAAAACCTATATGAGATAGTGTCTATAGTGGAAAACTTGGAAGCAATAACCAGAGATTTATCTGAACAATCAACGGGTTAAAATTTGAATAGCCCAAGGATTCAAAGACCTTTTGTGATAGCCCAAGGATTCCCTAGAACTAAAGACCCAGCCTCTTTTGAGGAAAGTGAAAACAAACCAACCTTTGACCAATAAACTTAGTTTCATCCAATAACCCTCCAATAGTTTTCATTCCTTTTGATTCCACTACAAAAAATATATTCGTGACAAATAAATGTACTCTAGTCTTCCAACCAAAGCACGCCAAGGTAAACCCTCCACATGGTCCATGTTGACATCTCTACCAAGAACCATATGAAAATTATCCTCCTTTAACCAAAATGATTTCTGCGCATGTCTAGATTTTCCTCACCACCCTACCAAACCATGCTCGATCCATAGAATAGACTCTTCCCATGGAGAAGAACTTAAAATGTTATTTGGATCCTTTGAGATAATGACACCTCCAAAATTCATTTCTTCCTTCAATGAACCTAACCTGCTCTTAATCTAATTCACTTTACATCTTGACACGCGCGTGGAAAATAGGACACCTCGAGATTAAACTTTATTAAGGGACCTATTTCCCATTCAAGTCCCATCAAAACTTGACTCATAAATTATGACAAAGAATCCATCCTACTCATCCCATGCATTTCCTCATCATTTTTTAATATACCCCCGCCAAAATCGTCCTCATCATGTGATTAGGACAAAGGTTCTTCCTCCATCTAGCAATAGGAAAAACACTTTAGAAAAAAATAACCCCATCAATCCAATAGATCACCATTTAAAAATCCTAAGAAACCCTAGGTTCCATCCGGTGAAACCCTCACCCCTCCACATTATGCTCCAACTTCTCTTATCGTAATTGTCTAAAGTTAAGATGAAACTAAGTTTATATGAATTTTTATTTTATGTCCTCAATGTTGCACAACTCAAAAAACAAAAAAACCTGCGACGCAATTCATTCATGTGGTTGATCATATCAATAGAGGTATTTAAAATACCTAATATTAATTATAACTAATTATATTCTCTATTTTAAAGGTTAAATTCATTTTCATTAATATTTTTTTCATTTTACGTTTGCATCTTCATTTTCTTTAATATAATTAATGCAATATTTTTATTATATTAAATTTTTATTAATACTAATAACTAAATATTTTTAATTAATACACCGACATTATTACCAATTTCATGTCCTAAATCATTGCAAACTAAAATTACTAGCTTTTTGATATGTGTAAAAATACACATCAACAATTCATTTTTTTTGGGATCAAATGAGCTTCAACCTTCATGTGGTGAATCATATTGGTAGAGATATTTAAAATCTAAAAGTTAAAAGAATAAATTTGAAAAGTTACTTGTCTTGAATTAAGGTTGTAAAGCTATTATCAAATTCATAACCTAAATTATACAAGTTAAAATCACCATAGATTGTTTATATTTATAAAAAACACCATATAAATCTTACCCAATTTTTGGGGTCAAATGAACTTTTTCCTTGATATTTAAAATCTCAAAGTTAAGAAAACCTCATTGAAAATATGCATGTTATACAATTTATAACATGTTTACACCTAAAATGTATTAATAAGAAGTAATCTAAACATCAAACTTAATATCAAAGTCCATGTTGTGCATTGAAAACCTAGTTTCACAATTATATGTTTTAGTATATATATATATATATATGAATGATGGATATGCCATATTTACTTTTATTATATCCCTATATAATATTAGGAATATATAGTTTGAAAAATGATGCATATGTCATATTTACTTATATTATATTTCTATACAATATTAGGGAAATATTTAATACAATTAGAAAAAATTAAAACGCATTAGAGGAAATTTGAGGTCTAAAATGGGCCTCCTAAGGAAAATAATAAAATAATAGTTATTAATTTTGGAGGAAGAATGAAAAAAACTACTTTTTGTNACATACCTCCTTATGTTTTTACTCAAATTCTGAGTGGGAGAGATCGTTGGATGCGGAATTTAATTCCGCATCCAATGAGTACCCACACTATTAAATTCGGCATCCAATGAGTACCCACACTGCATACTTTTAACAGACCCCGCTACCCCAAAAAAATGAATTACCTGAAAAAAAATGATGATGACATCATTATCACATTTTTTTAAGTATTTCTTGTTTTTGTGCTAGCGGGGTCCATCAAAAGTATGCAGCATGGGTACTCATTGGATGCGAAATTGAATTCAACATCCAACGAGCTCTCCCGCTTGTAATTTGAGTAAAAACACAGGGATATATGTCGAAAATACAAACGAAAAAAGTGGTTTTATTTTATGACAACCATGTCAATTCAACCATTATGGTTAACTCATTTTATTGAAATTCTATTGGTTCTTGAATTCCAACTCACAAACTTTATTGTTGGCGTGTTTTCTTATAAGGCCCATTTTAGACCCCAAATTTCCTCTAATGGTTAGCTTGTATTATAAACAATAGAGATTAGCCTCAAAGATACACTGTACTAGTTCAAAATAATTCGATCAGATTTGTCCATAGAAGAGCCAATATCTATTATAGTCATCCATACTCTGAAAATAACTCCAAAAATACTAGCTAGTACCGTACTACTATACATTTTGATGAACTGTCGAAGAAGTTTTTGACAAAAATTAAACATTAAACCTGAAAATTAAATGGTGTTATTATCACTTTTCATAAAGAGGTCTAATGGTTCTTATTCATAACTTCCATTTGATCTAGAAGTGTTCTCATCTTCTTCAGGGTCTTCACTAGCACATTCACTTGAGCTTAAAATATTCACATCCACACATATGGGCTGCATAGTTGAGTGACCATAAGAATGATTTCCATTTGAATTCCCATCAATTGTGGAGTTTTTTCATGCAATAATATCTTTATGCTTGGCCAAGGTCTTCGAAATTGCTTCCACTTGAGCATCACAAGCACAAACAATCCTTTCAACATCATCATGACTAGAATCTATCCCATAAGTAAAACTTAAAATTTGTTGAGAAGTTGTTATATTTGATCAATTTGACAATCCAAGATGGGAAAATGAGCAGTTAGTTGTTGAACAGTTGTTATCAATCCTTCTATTTGATCTTTCATACAAATCAATTGACGATGCATATCATGAATACTATATTGTGTAACACCAATTCTCTCTGAGAGGTCTTCTATATTTTTTTCCAGCTCCATTGATACAATGTAGTCCCAAATATCTTTGCAATAGCCAATTCCTATGTGATCCCAACCACTATAGCTAGCCAACAGAAAATTCAAACTACATTCACCTGATGCAAGTTCGATGCACTGCTCCACACAAACCCAAATATTCTCTAAAAGGTTTTTTTTTTGCTAGGACAAATGATATATATACTAGGCCCTTCTTCTCAACCACTACATATAACCAACAAAAAAAAAAACTTTTCTCAACCCAACCAATAATAGATGACTGAAACCTGAAAGAAAAAAGAGAAATTATTGTTTCCTCACATACCCTGTTACGAAGAGAAAATTCCTATGGCTTGGGGTGTACCACAACATAATCAAGGACACCAAAAATCAATACATTCCAATATGCAAGAGAAATAAAGACATCTAAAACTAATGGATATGAATTGTACCTTATTCTAGACGATTGATGTAGATCCCCGTTGAGATTTTCCAACACTCTTGTATCCACAATTCGCCCTCAACAACAACAAACAAGACAAGCATGCTATATATCAAAGTGTTAGAACTATTATAGAATATATAAACCATCATGTATAAGAAAAATTACTACATCCATGGATACAATATTCATATTTATGCACATGTGTTGGATAGGAAATGGATATTTCTACTAATAAAGCAGAGATACAATAGTGAGAAACTCTGTTGGCACTTCTTTGAATCAGAGAAACCGAGTCCTCCACCTGGGTTCTACCACTTCAATCCTCAATCACAATGGCAAGCTTACAAAGCAAAGACAAGCTTGGGAAGAGAAGCACTATGTTCTCCAAAGGGACAAAGGGCTACAGACTCAAGCATAAACAAGTGAGGCAACAATGAACTATAGTTTCCTTGCTCTCCAAATTCTCCTCCTTTAATGCATCCAAGATGCTCAATATATAGCCCTCCAAATGGGAAATGAAGGGTCAAGTCCGAGCATTATCAAGGAATATGGAAGGCCAAGAGTCAAGTTATTCACGAATATATGAGGAAAAATCCAAAAACTTTTGTCTTCATTCACATTTCCCGATGTACATGGGTATTGGACCAAAAGTTGCATGTACATGCGGCTATTGCTTTAAAAGTCACGTATACACATAAACATGTGTTTTTTGGGGACTTTCTTGGGACATTGAAGTATAATATGAGAAAATGGGGTCCAAGGAGCCTACAGCGGGACATGTAAGGCCATAAATATGTTATCTACCAAGTGTGGTAAAATCATCTATAGCAGATGCCCCCTAATGTGTGAGGTTAGAGGGGTAACATGATGGCTGAAATACATTATATGCATCCCGGAAGTGGAGTAATGAAGACCCAGGTGGAAGAAACAACCACTCATCAATACAATACAATGATAAATCTATGCATATGACTCCAAATATACATATAGCAGTCCCAGATACATAAGAGTACAATGGCCATGAATAGGCATGATATACAAATGTCATGTGTGGTCATCACCATGTACAATATACAATGATCAAGATCTCCATAATAGATGAAGATATCTGATAGTCCATTGGAATCTAGTCATGAGAGCTGACATCTCATGAATACTGCCACGATCAAGGAGGTAGCATATGTGGAATGCCACCAATATCGTAGGTCTTCTACGCAAACTGATACAAGTACATGTCTCATCGCACGACTAAAGGTGTCGAGGTCAAACATGATGGTCCATCATATGATTACTAGTCATTGATATATACCATTACTAGATGCGAGAAATCCCACTAATAATGATAATGAGAATCAAGGTACATAGTGCAATCTAACAAGTGTGAATATATGTGTTGAGGTCGAACACTTGAAAGAATCCATCGATCAAGGGACATTGATGTATTCCCAAAACTGTCGATGGTGAGAGAACTTGCCACTGATGGCTATAAGTCTCAAGGCACTCAAATGGAATATAGACTCCTATTCCAGAATAAATGATTTGAATTCGATGGAATGGAATCCACTAGAAGGAGGGCATTAGGGCATCCCTCGTCAACCAACACGAGGTACTTAGCAACACTGGAAAATGTGAAAGAACTCAAATGAAAAAGATGTGCATGAACCAATAACTATATTGGGAATGGAAGACATGCAAAGTCAAGATAACTAAGGAATGATCGACTCAAGCTAGACTTCCTTTGAACAAGAGCATAAGGAAAATAGTGACTCAAGATAGGCAGCATAGACTTGACATACAAATTGGGACATATCTGTGACACAGGAAGCATCAACAAAGGCTCCATGGGGACTAGAATCATAACGATTCGGTGGATAAAATTAGAGTAACGAGTACAACTCCTAAATTCATACTAATAACCCAACCAATGGATGTGATATATAGTGTTCTATTTGAAGGTGACACTACTCGACATCTGCCAAAGATAATATCATTTCCCATATGGCTTTTTATGTTTTTTTAAAAAAAATTTTGGACATTTTCATATTTGAAAATATTGAAAAAGAATAAAAGTTATTTTCCAACACACTTGTATTCACAATTCTCCCTCAACAAAAAACAAATAAACCAAGCATGCTACATATCAAATGTTAGACCTACTCTAGCATATATAAACCATCATGTATAAGAAAAATAACTACATCCATGGATACAATATTCATAGTTATGCACATGTATTGGATAGGAAATGGATATTTATATTAATAAAATAGAGATAAAATAGTGACAAACTCTGTTGACACTTATTCGAATTGGAGAAACCGAGTCCTCTACCTGGGCCTCCACCACTTCATTCCTACAAAGAAAAGGAATTCTTGGGAAGAGAAGCACTATGTTCTCCAAAGGGACAGAGGGATACAAAATCAAGCATAAAAAAGTGAGGCAACAATGTGTGGAAATTCAACCCAAGCGATAAATCAATTACACTCACAAAATTTCTAATGAAACATGCAAAATTCATACAAAAGGAGACTGAAATTGGAGCATAACGTAATCCTGTATTGAATAAGTGTACATAATAAAACCATATGAAGTAATAGTTTGCTAAAATATATAATTACATAATATATTCGAAAGCACTAGGTTGCTATTCGAATTGGTAAAAAAAGCAGGCTTACTAAATCAAGTCAAATCCCCCATAGGTGCAAAAAGGACTTTCCAAATCTATGAAGATGCTCACGAATTGGATAAATCAAGTAGTGAAGCTAATAATTTATGGAAAGACAACTCATTCATTCCTTTTTTTGGAGAAACAGAAGGAGGATGATGTGGGAAAAAAACAAGGCAAGTTCCCCTAGGCTAGCTTTTCCTTTATGCATAAAAAGTGCTGTAAAGAAAGGAAGCTTTCAGAAAAAGAAAAAATGCACGTTTATAAACCAAGATAAAATAATACTTGCTAAAATAGTTTCCATGATGATTCCAAAGTGCTCCATGAACCAGTTTAGCAAGTATTGACTTCTAGGAACATGTGTGATCCAACTAGCATAGAGAGGAATCTAGAAAATTTGGGAATAAGACAGAAATGATTTAATTAATGTCAAATATGGTTCACTATGGGTTGATTATTCTAACAAACCCCCTTAATCCTGAATTTATGAGTAAATATCATAAAATTATAGGGCCTAGCAACAAGGCTTAGTCACCGTTTTACATTCTGCATGTCCATACAACCAAGGAAAGAGGCAAAAATCCAGTGGGAAAATCCTCCCTTAAACATGGACAGGAAACAAAATTTTGGAAATATTGTTATCAATCACACTTCACCACATAATAAGCAATCCCCAATAGTGATTTGATATTATTGAAGGTATTCTCACAGAAAAATTTGGTGAAGATATCTGCTACATGTTTTGAAGATGCGTAGTAGAATAGAGCAATGGTACCATCATGCACAAGCTCCCTGATATAGTGCATATGGATCTCAATGCGCTTAGTTATTTGTCTTTGAACTGGATCAGTGTATATTCAAATGGTGCTTTGATTGTCACAATAGATGACTGTTGAAAACTCTGATTCAAAACCACATTCTCCAATTATCCTTTGCAACCACAAACATTAAGTAGCTGCATTTACAACTCCTCTATACTCTGCCTCTGTAGATGAGAGTGCTATGGCACTCTTTTTCTTACTTGACCAATTGATTGGTCCATTTTCAATCATGAACATGTATCCTAAGGTATATTTTTGATCTATGTTGTCACCTGCCTAATCACTGTCAGTAAATCCAACTAGCTCTAAGCCAGAGTTTGCTTTGTAGAAAATCCCATGAGTCCTTGTTCCCTCAACAAAGTTTAGGATACTCTTGGCTTCTCTCCAATGGATCTCAAGAGACTAATCCATGTATATTGAAGCCACACTAACTACATAAGATAATTCATGTCAAGTATGTGTAAGATAAAGCAAACACCCAATCAACTGCCTATACAATGTGTTATTTACCATAGGAGAAGAACCTGCTTCCTCAAGCTTAACTGCTGAAAGGAATGGAGTCTTTCTTGGCTTGAAATATTCCACACTAAAATTGGTGAGAAAATCTGAAGCATACTTGTACTGATGGACTTTGATTCTAGTTTGGGATTGAGCAATTTCGAGACCCAAGAATTGGCTCAACAACCCCAAATTTGTCATGGAAAATACATGGTTCATTGCATCCTCCAAGGAGGAAATATCTTTCTTTGAACTTCATGTGATCAGTAGGTCATCCACATATAAAACAATCATCATTAAATAACCATGAATTATATTCAAATAGACATTAGGATCATACTTGCATCAAACAAAACTCAGTGACAGCAGAAAGCCATCAATCTTGGCATACCAAGCCCTGGGGGCTTGCTTGAGCCCATACAATGATTTATTTAACCTGCACACTAAATATGGATTAGAAACAAAGTCTTAAGGTTTCTGCATATAAATCTCTTCATTAATATATCCATTTATAAAAGCACACTTCACATCGATGTGATGTACTTCCCATTGCTTCGAAGCTGCAATAGCTAGAGCTAGCCTTATGGAGTCCATCTTTGCCACTTGTGAAAAGGTCTCATTGTAGTAAATACCATGTACTTGATAGTATCCCTTGGCTACAAATATTTCCTTAAATTTCAAATTTGAACCATTAGCAGCAAACTTAGTTTTAAAGACCCACTTACATTTCACTAGCTTTCTCCCTGGAGGAGATGAACCAGTTCCCATCTGCTGTTCTTCTGGAGCGAGATGAATTCTTCTTTCATGGATGTTTTCCATATTGGATCATGTGTTGCATATTCATATTTATAAGGATCAAAATCAACCATCAAATAACACTTCTCAGGAAATAGTGGATCTTTCACACAAAGGGCACTCTCAAATTGAGATCTAGTCCTCCTAGTGTCACTAGGATTTCTAGCTAGTTCCCCAGCTACATGAATGGTCCTTGCTTCCCACTTTGGTCTTGTAGTAATGTTAGTATCTGAAATTAAATCATAATTATCAAACATATCAGAATCAGCAAACTCATTAGTCTCTTCACTTACAATCAATGGCTGTGGTGGTGAAGAGGACTCTCCAACTTCAACTGCTGCTAAAGGCTCTTCTTCAAACTGAACACTCCTTTCAAAGAAATATTTGTTAGTTCTCAAGTTGATCAGCTTGTAACCTTTTGAATATTTATAATACCCAAAAAATAAACACTCTTGGATTTGAGGTTGCAAATCCTTCCTCTTTTCAGTTGGAATTCTAGCCCAAGCCTTTGAGCAAAAAATCCTCAAATGGGTCACATATGGCTTGTTCCCACTCCAAGATTCGAAAGGAGTCATACCATCAAGATGCTCATGTGGCACCTATTATGGATATAGGATGCACAGTTTATAGCCTTGTCCCAAAAATTTGGTGGCAAATTTTTAGCCTCCATCATGCAAGTTGCCATCTCCTTCAGTGATATGTTCTTTCTCTCAGCAACACCATTTTGTTGTGGTGTGTAAGGAATAGAATGTTGCATCTGGATACTTGCATCTTTGAAATAATGGATGAAATCATACTTTACATACTCTCCACCATTGTCATATCTAAGGATATTGAGTTTCCTCCCAGACTGGTTCTCAACCAAGGCTCCAAAGACTTTGAAAAGATCAAAAACTTCAGACTTATGATTTAGGAAGAAACCCAACAATACCTGGAAAAATGATCTATGAAGGTGAGTGCATATTTGTCTTGACTCATGGACATATGAGGAAATGGACCAGAAATTTCACTATGGATCAAATCAAGGGGTGCAGAGGTTCTCTCATGACTAAATCTCTCATAATTGTGCTCTGGGTGTTTTCCTAGAATACAACCTTGACACACTCCTTTAGAAAACTTGATCTTTGGTAACCTTATGACCATATCTTTGTCACTCAAATTATAAATATAATTGTAGTTAATATGGACAAATATTTCATGCCAAATATTTATTTCTTCATTAGCATGAGAAATAAGAGAAGAGGGGTTTGAGTAGGGTAGAAAGTGGGAAAATCTAGATACCTTCGAAGTGTGATCAACAACACCTTTTGCTATGACTTTACCATTCGAAATATCCATGATTTCAACTTCATTGGGGTAGAAGATAAATTTATTTGGAGAACCAGTGTGAGTCATCTCATGCACTGACAAGATATTAGATGCAAGACCTGGAACATACAATACATTATTGAAATTACCATGGACAAGATCAATCTTACCCTTCCCCATACTGTCAGTGAGAGAGTTATCTCCCAAAACTATTGATGGGCCTTTCGACATGTCAAGAGAGAAAAATATCTCCCTTGTCGAAACCATATGTCTGGAAGCTCCAGAATCAATGTTGAAGCTAGGTGAGCTTGAGGTGCCAGCAACCAAAGCATGTACTCTCTCCTTGACTTCTGAATTTGATCCTCCTTCCCTCTTCTTTGAGAAATCAAGAAGGGAGATGTTGTTCTTCTCCAAGAGTTTGGTCAACATGTCAATTTTATTTTTCATACAAGAGCTCTAAGGATTATAGCCCTTACTTCAGTATGTGCACTTTCTCATTTCTCCTTTGTTGTTCTTCTTCTAGAAGTTCTTCTTGGAGCTTGAGGGATCCTCTTGAGACTTTGACTTGTCTCTCTTTTGCTTAGGTGGATTTTAATATTTTTTCTTGCTTTTTGAATCCACCTTTGAATCTCCAGCAACCAAATATTGGTCTTTGGAAGGTTTGATGGTGCCCATAATCACCAATTTATCTTGCTCCTGTGTGAGGGATTCCATGAACTCATCAAGCTTAGGCATCTTCCAGGTTTGATCTGTCAATTTAGTGGCATGGAAGGTTGAGACAAACACTGAATAGCTAGGACCAAGCTTTGAGAGAATGGTAAAAACTAGTTGATCTTCCTTCTTTTCAATCCCACATTGTTTTAATTGCAAAAAAAGGTCCTTAAACTTGGTAAAGTAGAGTTGCAATGATTCAAAGCTACTGGGACTCAAGGAGATCAATTCATTCTCAATTTAATTTCCTCTCATCTCATATATCTTTCCAAAAAACTCTTCAATCTTCTCCCACACCTCATTAGGAGATGTAAATGAATCTAGATGAAAGAGGAGGTCTCTTGAAATGTTCAGGAACAAAATACCATAGGACTCATCCCTCCTGTTGTGCCATTTGATTTTCTTTGTAGCTGCATTGGGATCTGCCTCAGTAGCCATGGTAACCCTGTAGAGACCTTTCGCTCTCAACAATATCTCCATCTCAGCTTTCCAATAAAATAAATTGAATGGATTCAAGATGATCCTTTGAGATTGGTCCATATCTCAAAGGATCTGATACCATGTGGAAATTGAACCCAAGTGATAGATCAATTACACTCACAAAATTGCTAATCAAACATGCAAAATTCATACAAAAGGAGACTGGAATTGGAGCATAACTTAATATTGTATTGAATAAGTGTACATAACCCAACCATATGAAGTAATAGGATGCTCAAATATATAATTACATAAGATATTCGAAAGCACTAGGTTGCTATTCGAATTGGTAAAAAACGTAGGCTTACTAAATCAATTCAAATCCCCCGTAGGTGCAAAAAGGACTTTCCAAATATATGAAGATGCTCACGAATTGGATAAAGAAAATGGTCAAGCTAACAAGTGATGGAAACACAAATCATTCATTCTTTTTTTTGGAGAAAAGGAAGGAGGATGATATGGGAAAAAAGCAAGGCAAGTTCCCTTAGACTAGATTTTCCTTTATGCCTTAAAACTGCAGTAAAGCAAGGAAGCTTTCAGAAAAAGTAGAAATATGCTTTTAGAAACCAGGAATAAAAGCATACTTGATAAAATAGTTTCCAGGATGATTCCAAAGAGCTCCATGACCTAGTTTAGCAATTATTGACTTCTAGGAACATGTGGAAGCCAACTAGCATAGAGAGGAATCTAGGAATAAGACAAAAATGATTTAATTAATGTCAAATATGGGTAACTATAGGTTGATTATTATAACACAATGAACTATAGTTTCCTTGCTCTCCAAACTATCCTCCTTCAATTCATCCAATAGGCTCAATAGATATCCCTTCAAACGGGAAATGAAGGGTCGAGTTTGAGCATTCTTAAGGCATATGGAAGGCCAAGAGTCAAGTTCTTTGACACTCTATGAGGACAACTCCAAATTTGTTTGTCTTCATGCACATTTACCACTGTACATGGGTATTGTATCAAAAGCTGCGTTTACACGCAGATATTGCTTTAAAAGTCGCGTATACACATAAACATGTGTTTTTTGGGGACTTTCTTGGGACATCAAAGTATAATATGAGAAAAGGGGGTCCAAGGATTCTACAGAGGGACATGGAAGGCCATAAATATGTGAACTATCAAGTGTGGTAAAATCATCTATAATAGACCCTTGTATCCCACACCTTCCAAACAAACAAGAGAGCATAACCCAAACGAATTAAACAGAAAATTACATGTAACTAGGAATGCTCACTGATAGAAATATCTAAGCCAAGAAGCCTATATCTTTGTGCACAAGAGAAGGCATAAACATTCAATACATTCCATAAAACCATTCCAGAATTAAAATCCAGGCCTGCTTCCTCCAATGCAACTCATATAATGGCGACACTAATTCAAAGCATCGCCACAACTCATAGAATGTCGAATTTGAAATAGAGCACCCTTTGAACATAATGAAACCTCTAGAATAAATTGTCTATCTCCGAACACTTGAGGCAAAATTCCATATGTGCAAACAAGGATTTCCCATGAAGATTCATAAACCTAAATGTATGTAGACCTCCGCATGGGAAAACACATTAAAGTGACCATGAAATCAACCTGTCGTTTTTTGATGGAATAAATGAATCATAAGACTTGCTTCTTGATATTGGAGAACTACACAATTTGAAAAATGTCAAGTAGGGGAGCCAACATGATAATGTTTGGGCCCCATTTTTTTACACCCCCATAAGGAAATTGTTAGGTCTCATTAGCTAATTTTTCCACTATAAAATTATGTTCTCTCTACACATGATAGAATTGGATGTTTGGTATATGTTGGTGACGACCAAGAATATGCATATGGATCCTACCTGCTATTTGATTTGCAATTTCCTGTTGATTTCTAGTTTGAGAAATGATAAGGAAAGATTATCCTATCACCACTAGTGATTGGATTCCAAGATTAACCAATTCTTGCATTCCTCATGATTATTGGTACTTATTCATAGGCCACAGGAAAAAATTGGAACTACATTTCCACCAGAGTAAAAAAATAATCCCTCCCCCCTAGCATACCTGCCTCCCCAAGATTACCTTTCGAGGATCCGTTAAAGAAGAAGATATGATTATGTGCACTGCTCAACCACTTTTGTAATTCTTTCATTTTTAGCTTCCAAGGAAAAGAATGCACTTGCTTTGGAACATTTTGATTCTGCTTCCATGCTTGTGGCAAAAAACATTTATCCACTTTTCCTCTGCCACTGTCCAAATTTTCAAATTAAATTCTTTATTTATTCTCATTTGAATAACTTCACTCACAAGAGATTTTACTTGAATAGTTGTATCAACCAAAGTGATATACCAGTTGTCAAATATTCCTCGATTTCTTGCAATACATACCTTCCAGAAAACATATTTCGAAACAGTCATCCAAATACATGTCAATATATATTTTCCATTTAATTAGGTTGGGAACTTAGCTTTCCAATTCAGGAAGAAACATTAGAGGAAATTTGGGGTCTAAAATGGGCGTTATAGGAAAACAAGCTAAAAATAAATTCTTATGAGTTGGAATTCAAGAACCTATAGAATTTCAATAAAATGAGTCAACCATAATGGTTGACTTACATATCTGTCATAAAAAAAATACTTTTTTGTTTGTATTTTAAACATGTCTCCTCATGTTTTTACTCAAATTTTGAGTGGGAGGGCTCATTGGATGTGGAATTTAGTTTCGCATCCAATGAGTATCCACACTGCATACTTTTAACGGACCGCGCTACCCCTAAAACAAGAAACACCTGAAACAATGTGATGATGACATCATCATCATGTTTTTAAAGGTATTTCTTGTTTTGGGGGTAGCGTGGTCTGCCAAAAGTATGCAGTGTGGGTACTTATTGGATGAAAAATTAAACTCCACATCCAGCGATCCCTCCCGCTCTAAATTTGAGTAAAAACACATAGAGATGTGTTGAAAATACGAACAAAAAAGTAGTTGTTTCATTTCTTCTTCCAAATTAATAAATATTATTTTATTATTTTCCTTAAGAGGCCCATTTAGACCTCAAATTTCCTCTAATTCCACTCCAGGTTTCTAGGAGAGAAACAATCTTGCTGAACTCCTTCATAACACTACTCCAAACCTATTTAATGTAGTTGTAATGAAAGAAAATATGGGGAATGGATTCTTTAGATTCTTTACAAAAAATACATCTAGAAGGACCTTAAATATGATGTTTCGAATTATTTTCTATATTTAGACCCTAAACCAATACTTAACAAAATATATTTATTTTTGGAATACCATTCTAATGCTAGATTTTCTCCCAAATTCTAGAGAAGGGGAGATGATGCTACTCCAAATAAAGAAATTTGTATCCCTCTTTCACCGAATAAAATTCTCGTTTTCCCTATCCTCTACTATCTTTGCTGTCAATAATGATTGGAGTCACTCCATAAAGTAGCTGGAGAAGAACATCATATAGTAGTTTCAAATGGACACGGACATCCAACTGCTTCCAACTAAGCCTATTTCCTTCAACATCCCACTCTGATAGATCAGGCAAGGTTTTAATTCCACATTTGTTTAGCCATCTCTTTAATATTGATAAGCCAACATTTTGATTAAGGGGAGGAGCTTCTAGAATGTGATATTTCCATAAATTTATCATTTTTACATTTTTGGGTGTCAGCGCTCAAAATCGCGCCCAAGGTTGCGGGAAAGCGGATCCCGAGGTAACAACAGAACCGCTTTAGGAAAGGGAGATGGATTCCTCATTTCTAGAGAGGGATCTCTCACTATTTATCAAGGATAGATATATTGACACAGAATGGGATTTAGATATTGGTTGTTGAAACAAGGTAAGTATGTATTGGGCTATGGAGTCATAATGGCCAAGAAACACAGAGCAGTCTGCACTGGAAATGTTTGCAAGGGTAAGGTAGTATTTTGGTTATAGTCAATATGTCTTGGGTCTGGTGGAAAGGGAAGAATGATGACAGTCCATCAATGCGAAGCATTGAAAAGATGAATTCTACATCAACTTTGGAAGAATATTTTGGTGAATGTCCAAAACAATGGCCAGAGCATAAAAATATGAATTCTGAACCATTACACACTAGTTAAAAACATGAATAAAAAATGACAGAAAGGATAACAAGCATAACATTCACATAAAGAAAGGAGGTTATAGACTATAACAGAGAAACATGCATCAATCCTTGCATTCCAAAACAGGCGCTCGACTCTGTAACTTGTATTAAAACCAATCAATTTATACGTAAGAACCAAAATATTTACATGTTCCAACCCTTTCTCTCTATGCAGAGAGTATATTTATTTTGATCTTGGTCCCCGAGACTAACCTCGAAATAGGACCAGAAGCTAGTTACAAATCATAATCAGAATTCTAACAAACTCGGATGTGGCCTATCCACCATTATTGATACATACAAAACAAAAAATATCAGGCAATGCGCATGCTATATTAAATGGTAATGCAACGTCTTCAGTTTTAGGTTCGCTTGTCTTTGAAAATGATGGCTCATAACACCTTTGGTAATTCCATGCTGACGCGGGTTGAGTTGTTTCTCCTTCTGCTGGGCATGTAGCACATCTTTTTCTTTCTGGGATATTTGTGTTCATTTTGTGTTCGATGACTTGTTTGGCATGCACTCACAACTAGAATGAAGGTTTGTGTTCCTTCTGTGTTCAGCTCTCCGCCCAACCCCTTGGTTTGCTGGTCATACTGTTATAGGAGGAGGCTTGTGGAAATACCACACTATATTTGACAGTGACACGTACTTGAAGAAGCTTGTCATTCTTGTGCTTCTCTTCTCCTAGGAGGAGGTTCATCCTATAGTTCATACTAACACAACTCTTCTTGGATTCATCATCACCCCAGATAAAGTTTGCAAGTAGAATTCACAAAGATGACGATGAAGGACTTTGACATCCTCCCATCCCATCCGAGCATTGTCTTAGACAGGATTACTCTAGCAATGGTCACCATGTGATAATATTATGGATACATCAGCCATGTTCGGAGGCTTTGGTGGGAATCCCACCAAGAAAGGAGTTCCAGGCACCACCTCGGCCGGGGTGTTGAATTTTATTATGAAAATGATGCACTTACTAGCCTCAGAAGGTCCATATAATGCGATGAACATCCTTGCGTTGACCTTACTGGGGCCCTAAATCCTCTCTAATGTAATGAATGTCCCTACCTTGATGGTTGGATCCCTCCTGGCATGAAAGCCGATGGATCGTAGGAATTTGGAGCGATGATCACCAACTAATAGAATAAGACAACCATTACAGACCTCCTTTAAGACTTTCAGGATTCTTGGCAGACCAACACTCAACCATCTTAGCCTCTCTTCACTGTTTACTAGGTCTATATCTTCAAATGGATCTGAATATGGTGTTTATAAAGAGTTGGGTAGTAGGATTCGACAGCGGTCCTATCAACACCTTCACACATGCCATCATCGAGTAGTATGATGACACCACACGTGGTCACATGGTTTCAAGATCCGTTCTTTATGTGGATATACCCGTCACGCTTCAATTTATATTATGGCACCATATTATGGATTATGGAAGTGACCTTTGGCCTCAGTCCTCTTCAACTCCCATTCATCCCATGGCCCTTGGACTAGAAATTCCGCATCCATCTACCCCTCCTGAAGATGGTATCCAAAAACACTTGCTCTCTGCATTTGATGCTTCTTCACCCTGCTTCGTGTGAATTCCATAATTACCTTTCACCATATTAACCATTTAGACGCTCTTCAGATCATCACACTCATGGTGCAACGAATTCTTGGATTCTGGGGAGTTATCTACGCAGTGGAGATGAATTTATGGTCATAGATCTACTCAAATGGTGCTTGGACCCTTGATGAACTATCACTTTTAATTCGAGCGCACTTGCCATCAAAACGTCGCTTCTTGAAATTCAAGGTGAGAGAGACTACGTTTTAACCATGGCCTTTCACCTTGGTGCCGATAGTGGCTCTTTGAAATGCATGGGCCCTACACAGAACTGTAGCTTTCATCTCCGACTCTCTTTTATGCTAATTTCACTGGGAAGAATCATTTTCAAGATTTTGAATGGAAATGTCATCAATATTTAAATGGGTGTGTCGTATTTTGCAAATCATGACAGTAATTTAGTGTGCACGTGTTTAATCAATGAAAAGACTACCCCCCGTGGATCTTTTTTCGATTCAATCCCTGCCGTCAAAAATTGCCTCTATTTAACCATGTCATGGATTTGAAACTGAGAAACCTCATGAGCACTTTGATTTAGTAGATTTAACCTCTTATGTCGATCTATTACTCGATTAATCTCAACCTTTGAGATCTGTGGGATTTTAAACTAATTCCATGAAATACAAAAGTGACTTGGGTCGTGCACGTCAAATCTGCAAAACATGCCACCATCATCCATCTGGCTCGCCTATTGATTGCTACATTTGAAATATACTATCTCTTTTCAAATATTTTCAGCCGACATGTGTTTCCTCTTCCTTCCTTTTGTTGGAATCAGTGAGAAGACTTATGACCTTTGATCTATTCATTATTTCCTCATCCGACAGGCCACGACACCTGGAAGCTACCTTTCTCCTGCCTAAGATGAAATCCTTTTAATCCCACTTGGCTCCCACACAATTTAGGACCATATTTCCTTTTCTTCATACATTTTTGAGGCCTAAATATGACCTGTGAGGAAGCTTACATAAATTCTTGGCATTCCTCTAGGGTCGATCGATGCAAATTTTTGTAGGCCTTCTTCCTCCAATTATTTAGCGCAAAGTACAAAAAAGTGTTAACAAGCGGCTCCATATAGGGATGTTATCCTCCCTATGAGGTATAAAATAACACCATAGACTAGGTGCCAAATCCATTGGGAGGCTCCTCAAACCCTACTGCAAATATCCAGCATGCCCTGAAAAACGAAACTATACTAATGCTGGAACCAAATTGGAAAATTGAACTGAATCTAAAATTCTTAAAAGAAATGCTCGCTATGTCGATCTTATTCATTTCTACCTACTTACCCTATGTACTAAACCTCAACGCTCAATTAACTAATTTTTGATTTCCAATGAAGCCAGTCAAGTAGCTGGTTCCACAAATCAACTTTGCCTCCATGTATGATCAGGGACATAAATGAAAGATTTAATGTTGAAACATTAGGATAGAGGATCTGATATTTTGGGAAAAGATATAAATAGTTACGACCATTGAAAATATTCTCCAAGTACTCTACCACTGGATCAAAATTACCAGTAACATCTTATGTTATTAATTTTCTATAGCAGAACTACCCCAACTGCAACAACTTTGGCAACTTGTCGAAATGTTCCCTACTAGGACTAGGCAAGGAAAACTACTGACCTTATTCAAACGAAACATCAAATTCTTTGGATAAGATATCTGAGTCGAAAAAATGACTTTGTATACGTTTCTGGGAAAATAGCATGGATCTCTTCAACAGGACCTGGAAAATAGATTCATGAACTCGAAAAACATAAGGGAGCATCCCTTTTGGAGTTTTTCCCTTCCTCTTGGTGCATTCCTACATCATTGCTAACCTTCGATTGGTATTCTTGGCCGAGAAATATGTCCATATATTCGGCTACAGGATCATAAAAACCTAACAGCTTGTGGAAAATTTGGTTACTTGCTTATCTTAAGAAATTTGCTCGGGAAATGACCCTTCTCATACATAGCAAGATTGGATTTCAAAGGAATTACACAGAGAGTGTAACAATTTTTTAAGGAGACATCACAACCTTCACTCAAAATTTCTAAATTTTGAACTTCATCCTTCGTACATGCTCCAACAAAGACATAATCATTTTCTCTTTCAAGATCAAGCAAACAAAACACTTCCTGTTGACATGGGACCTTTGAATTCGAGAAAATGGGGAAGCGTTTATTTTAGAGTCTTCATCTAGACTCGGATTCACAAAGTCTACTGTGGATTTTTTAGACATAACATCCCAGAAATCATCTTTATATTCATCATACACTAGAAATTTGAAACCTTCTTTAGAATTGTCATCACCAAGAGGTACTATAGCGTGATTGCCATTTTCACAGAATAGAGGATTACAATCCCTTCCTTGCACGTCGTTAGCATGACCATTTTCTCTCCCATACCAAACAATATTGGATAGCGAGATGAGTCCCTCTCCCACACATTGTTCATTTCATCTTAAATCTTTTTCCATTTTTTCATCGCCACCTCGATCAGAAAGTCTCTTAGACATCCTAATATTATCTTTGACTTCCAATGCATAGACAAGCATATGTTGCAATGTGACTAACCTTCTTTCCAAAAGTAGTAAAGACAATTCAGGGGAAAAAACAGAGGCATATTGCAACTTAGCAACAACTTCTAATGGTTGAATTTCTTTTGGCATACTATAATAAAATCTTGCAAACCTCCTACTGAAACTAGACATAGTTTGATCATCATGTTTCTTCATAGAATAACATTCTAAAAGTATTAGATTTAATGATATTTTTTCTCCCAAAAACCCCAAAAACATATGAGAGAACTCTTCCCATGTATTTATGGATCCATGCTGCAAATGTTTAAACCATTTTTTAACATTCCCTTGCAAAGACTGGGAAAATGTCCTCATACAAACATCATCATTCTCTATCTCAAAGAGGTCAAGGAAATATTTGAAGGCTTGTAAATGTTTCTCAGCTGTAAGGTCCTCAGATTCTCCATCAAATTTAGTAAGGTATTTGTAGTGTTTTGTAGGAAAGTCGTGAAGAATGTGAGGCAGGAAAAGAGGCATATACAAGCATTAGAGGAAATTTCAATTTAAAATGGGCCTTCCAAAAATAATACAAATTCCATGTCATCATGTATTATCCAATCAAAATGCTTTAAAATTAAAAAATGGAGCACCTCTTAAACAATTTTTTAATATAAATTTGGGGATAGGTATCATAAACAAAACTATTTTTTTTTCGCATTTTCGACATATCTCCCTGTGTTTTTACTCAAATTTCAATCAGGAGAGTTTGTTGGATGCATAATTAAATTTCGCATCCAACGAGTACCCATTCGGCATACTTTTGATGGGCCTTGATACTCCAAAAACAAGAAATACCTGAAAAACATGATGATGATATCATCATCACGTTTTTTTTATGGTATTTCTTGTTTTTGGAGTAGTGGGTCCCTTCAAAAGTATGCCGAGTGGGTACTCGTTGGATGCAGAATTTAATTCCACATCCAACGAGCTCTCCCAATCGAAATTTAAGTAAAAACACAGGGAGATATGTTGAAAATACAAACAAAAAAATAGTTTTTTTCTTTTCTTCCTCCAAAATTAATAAATATTATTTTATTATTTTAACTATTATTTTATTAATTTTCCTTAGGAGGCCCATTTTGAGTTGAAATTTCCTCTAATGTTTTTTGTATCAATCGAAACAGAGCCCTATGGACAGGACATGACCTCGGACGTGGCATCATGAGGTTCACTAGAATGCTTCTTAGTGTCAGGATTTCAGAAAAATGGTCTTGATCAAGAGTAGATGTATAGGATGAAGAGATACTTTTAGGTTGTAAGGAAGGATATACATGAGTGAATTCAATGCTTTGTTTGGATTGAAATAAGCCATGAAGGATTATTTTGAATAAACTTAGGAAAGGTTAATGAAACTTTTACAAGAAAAGATAAGTTGTTTTGGAGAAAGTCGGGTCTTAAGTATAACCTTATCTTTTCGTCAAGTTTGCCCATGTATTTATAGTGTGTTCACTTCCCCAGTGGAGTCCACTAATCTCCTTTGGAAACTTGACTTCCTGGATCATGACACCAGTGAAGCTACCAAAGCATTTGAACCGTGGATTCTTGGGAAAGAATAATCACCAGGTGAAGGATCTATCATCTTCTTGATGTCTAGAAGTTGTTCACCGTCAACAGCGAGATTTACAGCTCTATCATCCATAGTTAGGGAAAGTTTAAAAACCCCCTTCCTCGTATCATTCCTTTTGGCTGCTGATCTCCCTAATGGAGTCACCTTCTAGAATCTTTAAGTGGAGTCGCCAGGGAAAATGATACAACCTTTCTTATGTAGGAGTTCATGTTTTCCTGTAGGAACCCTTTAACCTTAGAAAATTTTTCTTTCTTCCTAGGGATGATTTTCAATTTCATCCTTGGCAATGACGCCAATTTGTTAGCACTCAGAATAGCACCCAAGTTTGTGGGAAGAGGAACCCCGAGGTAACAGCATAAACATTTTAGGAAAGGGAGCCATCTTCCCCATTTCTAGAGAGGGATGTCTCGCAAATTATCAAGGCCAGATATATTGTCATAGATTGGGATTTAGATATTGGTGGTTGAAACAAGGTAAGGATGTATTGGGCTATGGAGTCATAATTGCCAAGAAACGCAGAGCAGTCTGCACTGGAAATGTTTGCAAGGGAAAGGTAGTATTTTGGTTATGGTCAATATGACTTGGGCCTGGTCGAAAGGGAAGAACGATGATAGTCCATCAATGCAGAGCACCGAAAAGATGAATTCTACATTAACTTTGGAAGAATCTTTTGGTGAATGTCCAAAGCAATGGCTAGAGCATAAAAATATGAATTCCAAACCATTACAAACTAGTTAAAGACATGAAGAAAACACAATGGAAAGAATAACAAGCATAACATGCACATAAAGAAAGGAGGTTACAGACTATAACGGAGAAACACACATGAATCCTTGCATTCCAAAACAGGTGCTCGACTCTATAACTTGTATTAAAAATGATCAATATTTACATAAGAACCAAAATATTTACAAGTTCCAACCCTTTCTCTCTATGCATAGAGTATATTTATACTGTTCTGGGTCCCCAAGACTAACCTCGAAACAGGACAACAAACCAATTACAAATCATAATCAGACTTCTAACAAACTCAGACATGGCCTATTCACCACGATTGATACCTAAAAAACAAAAAATATGGGTCAACGTGCATGCTATATTAAATGGTAATGCAACATCTTCATTTTTAGGTTTGCTTGTCTTTGAAAATGATGGCTTAGGACATCTTTGGCAATTCCATGTTTACGTGGCTTGAGTTGTTTCTCCTTCTGCTAGTCATGTAGCATATCTTTTTCTTTTTGGGATCTTTGTGTTCATTTTGTGTTTGATAACTTGTCCGGCCAGCGCTCACAGCTGGAAGGAAGGTTTGTGTTCCTTCTGTGTTCAGCTCTCTGCTTAGCCCCTTGGTTTCCTTGTCACACTGTTATAGGAGAATACCTGGGGAAATACCGCACTATATTTGACAGTGACACGTACTTGAGTAGGATTTTCTTTCTTGTGCTTCTCTTCTCCTAGGAGGAGGGTCCTCCTAAAGGTCATACGGTGCGAAACCTTCTTGGATTAATCATCACCCCAGATAAATTTGGTAAGGGGAATTCATAAAGATGATGATGAATTCCTTTGACATCCTCCCCTCTCGTTTGAGCATTTGCTCAGATAGGTCGCCTCTATAAATGGTCACCACGTGCTGAGATTATGGAGACAACAACCACATATAGAGGCTTTGGTGGGATTCCCACCAGAAAAGGAGTTCCAGGCACTGCCTCCATGGGGGTGTTTCATTTTACTATGATAGTGATGCACTCACCAGCCTTAGAAGGTCCATATAATGTGATGAACATCCTTGCGTCGAACTTAATGGGGCCATAAATCCTCTCTAATGTAATGAACGCCCCTACCCTGATGGTTGGAGCCCTCCTAGCATGAAAGTCGAGGGATTGCAGGAATTTGGAGTGATGCTCACCAACTGATAGAATACCTTGACAAATAAGTTTCTCAAAATAGATATCCATTATAGGCCTCCTTCAAGACTTTCAAGATTCTAAGCAGACTAACTCTCAACCATCTTAGCCTCTCTTCACTATTTACTAGGTCTATATATTCAAATGGATATTAAGATGGTGCTTATAAAGAGCTCAGTGGTAGGATTCGACAACGGCCCTATCAACACCTTCACACATGCCGTCATCGAGTAATATGATGACAGCATGCATGGTCACATGGTTTTAGGATATTGTCTTTATGTGGAGATAAAAGTCATGTTTACCTTTCCGTTATGGCGCCATATTATCGATTACAGAAGTGACCTCTAGCCTCAGTCCTTGTCAGCTCTGATTCATCCCATAGCCCTTGGACTAGACATTCTACATCCATCTACCCCTCCTAAAGGAAACATTGAAAAATCCATGCTCTCTGCATCTGATGTTTTTTTACCTTGCTTCGTGTGAAGGCCATAATTAATTTCTTCGTCTTGACCATTTAAACGCTCTTCAGATCATCACACACATGCTGCTTCAAATTATTGGATTTCAGGGAGTGATCTATGTAGTGGAGATGATTTTAATAATGGTTGTATATCTACTCAAATGGCGCCTAGACCCTTGATGAATTGTCACTTTTACTCCTAGTGCACTCTCGCTCAAAACATTGCTTCTCGGCATTCAAGGTGGGAGAGACTGCATTTCAACCATGGCCTTTCTCCTTGGTCCCAATAGTGGCTCTTTGAAATGCGTGGGCCCTACACAGAACTGTAGATTTCATCTCCAACTCTCTTTTACGCAACTTTCACCAGGTAGAATCATTTCTAGCCTTCTGAATCGAAATGTCATCAATATTTACCATCCACTTGTAATGGGTGTGTCGTATTTCACAAATCCCAACGGTGATTTACTCTGTGCATGGTCAATTAGTGAAAACACTGCCCATCATGGATCTTTTTTCAATGCAATCCATGCCATTGAAAATTGCCTCTATTTATCCATTCTGCGGATTTGAAACCGTGAAACCTCAGGAGCACTTCGATTTAGAGAATTCAACCTCCTCCGCTGATCTATTGCTCGGTTAATCTTAGCCTTTGAGATCTAATGGATTTTTAACTCATTCTGTGAAATACAAAAGTGACTTGGGTCGTGCACGTCAAATCTAAGAAACGTGCCACCATTGTTGATATGGATCACCTCTTGATCACTATTGTTGAAATACCATCTCTTTTCCCATAGTTTCGACCGACCTGTGTATGCTCTTCCTTCCTTCGCCTCTGATCGGTGAGAAGACTTATGATCGTTGATCTGTTCATTCTTTCCTCATCTAATGGGACATGAAACCTGTAAGATAGCTTTCTCCCACCTAAGATGAAATCCTTTTAATCGCACTTGGATCCTAGACAATTTAGGAATAAATTTCCTTGTCTTCATACATTTTCAAGGCCTAAATATGACCCGTGAGGAAGCTTACAGAAATTCTTGGTGTTCCTCTAGGGTCGATTGATGCAAATTTTAGTAGGCTTTGTTCCTCCAATTGTTTAGTGCAAATTAAAAAACAACGTTATCATTGGGAATCCATTAGATATCATCTGGAATGATTCATCCTACAACCTTACATAGTATCCATATGTTTGATCCATTTCCTTCCCATTTGTAGTTATCTAAACAATGAAGTCTAGTCTGAGTGAAATATTTTTTCTATCAATTTTTCCACCAAGTTTTTGTTTGGAGACCATTTTCCAAATGAGCTCAGCTCCCATGGCCAATTTCATAAGCTTTCGATCATGAATTCCAAGTCCTCCATTTCCTTTAAGAGACTTATTGTATCCCATTTAACTAGATGTAATTTTTTACTATTGGATTTTCTCCATTTCCACATATTTGTTTTTATATATTTACATAATGTTTTCATAATACTAATTGGAGGAAGGGACAATGCTGAAAGAGAGGAAGAGAGGAAAGAATTGACCTTCTTAATATGAATTTCCCAATTGGATCAATCCAACACATATCCCAACTTTGATTTTTGTTAATATGATCTCCTAGTCTGTTGTTTTAGTCCTTATTTTTGCAATAGGAAAACAAAGATATTTAAAAGTAGTCTATTGGGAATTAAAAACAAATCCTATAACTCTAAATAGCTTTGAATAAGCTTTGGTGGGACATTCCATCTAACTATAATTCTTTTTTCTTATTTACCTTTCCTATAGAGACTTCTAGAATTGGTCTATCGTTTATTTGAATCTGCTAGCATTGGTCACTGATGCTTTGCCTAAAAGAATTGTTTCATCTGCAAACTAGGTAATATTTAAAACTTTAACACACTTGGTTATATTGATAGCATGAATATTTCCTTCATCCCCTTCCTTAATAATATTTCTTCCCAATGTTTCATCCATTAAAATATACAAAATTGGGGATAAAGGATAGCCCTGGATAAGTCTTGTTGTTCCCTGAAAAAAATATGTTGGTCAACCATTGACCAAAGGAGCAATCCTAGGACAATTTATACAATATTTTATCCACTTAATAAAGAAGGGATAAAAGCCAAATTTTAAAAGGACGTCAAAAAGGAACTTGAGTCAAACCTTGTCAAAAGCATTAGCCATGTCTATTTTTATTTTCATTCCCTACTCTTTACGTGTTACACTAGAATGTATTTCTTCTTGCTCTAGGACTATATTATCAACAATATGTTTTTTTCCAAAAAGCACCATTGTTCTTCTGAAATAAGTCTAGGAATCAGAGGATTCATACGATTAGCCAAGCTTTTGGTTAAACTATTATATGAATAATTACATAAAAAAATTGGCCTAAACGTAGCTAGAGATGTGGGATGAGCTTCTTTAGGAATCAAAGCAAGGAAGGAAGAATTCGATGTGCCTCCTATATTCTCTCTTCCTTTAGTCCAATCAACATTTTGCGTAGAGATTTTTTAATGAGAGGCCAACAAGATTCATAAAATCGGATATTGAACCCATAAGGTCTGGTGGACTTATCCATGCTTAATTCTCTGATGGATGCTAACACTTCTTCTTCATAGATATAGTTAGTCAACATCTAATTTTCTACTTCTGAGACCAAATACAAAATGTTTTCAAGCATGTCTTCAAATTTAATTTCTTGTCCCTTGTTCCGAATACAAACTTTTAAAGTGTCTGAAATCTACTTCTAGGATATCAACATAGCCTGTGACTTTTACCCCATTTTCATTTTGAATTTATCGAATATTGTTCTTATTGACTCTGTTTTTTTCTTGATTATGGAAAAATGAGATATTTTTATCACCCACCTTTAACCAAAGAGCACAAGATTTTATCCTCCACATCTTCTCTTCTTTTCTGTAGGATTCACTCAACTTTGTGCTAAGATGTTCTTTTAAATCTATTCCTGCATATCCTCTATCGTTTCCATAATCTCTTGTACATAAATTAATCTTTGTTGTATTATTTCTCTTTCTTTTTGTGGAGGGACATGATGTAATTTTTCTTAGGATTTTAATTCTGCTTTAATAGCTTAATGCTTTGACTCCCATACAAATGTTGGAAAGCCCTCCACATACATATTCCAAGTGCTTTCTACAATGTAGTGGACTTCTTTATTTTTCAACCATAGAAGGTTGAATTGAAAAGGTATAGGACCCTAACTTTCCATTTCCTCCAGATCCAATAGAATCATTTTATGATCGGAGATTTCATTTGGGAGGACTTTCACATCCATCAAATACCTTGTTTGGAGAACATAACTATGAACAAGATATCTAATCTAGTCGAGGTTGGATTTGGGAGGATTTGCACATCCATAAAATACCTTATTTGGAGAAGAGAACTATGAACAAGAAATCTATCTAATCTAGCCACAATGTTCCATAGACCTATTCTCCTATTATACCAAGTATAGCGTCCTTTCTTTTGTGTTATATCCACCATATCAAAATCACCAATCAACTCTTGAAGGTAATCTCCAAAAGGAGCTTCTTACTAAGGAACCCCCATTTTGTCTTTGTGAGATATATTCACATTAAAATATCCAGCTAAAATACTACATTGATAATCTCTTAAGAGTATTTAAAGATATCCAAATTTCTTGCTTTATCTTGTATTGGATTGGCCTCTATACGTTACATATTTTTAAGATTTATTGAGTACTTATAACTTCTAGTTCTGCCATAATTCAATTATTGTATTTTTTTTGCTGATATAGAGTAAGTTTGGTCATGTCCCAATAGAGCTCACAACAATTCCGTCCCCATTATTCCAACTTTTTTGAACTACTTGAATTACTTCATTTGCTGCCATTTTTTTCTCTTGGAGCGAAAGTATTGGAAGTCGTTCTTTATGACTCAAATTCTTAATTGCTTTCACTTTCTACTTTCCTCCTGAACCTCTACAGTTCCAAGAGACAATGTTCATTATTATTTTTAATTTAAGCAATACTTACTTCCTACATCTTCTTTTTTTCCCTTTTTTTCCTATTTTCCAACTACTTTTATCTATCAACTTCATCTTCATTGATCATTTTTCGGGATAGTCACCCTTCCTTTTTCCCGTTGATTTATCTTATTATGTTTCGTTTGATGATTCTTCATGAATTTTCTATGAGTATTGCTAAACCTCCATGTCTAAAGAATATTTTATCACTATGCAAATGAGTGTTAATTTCTATGATTGATTGCAATGGAAGATTAGATGTATAGTCTTCTACCTCTAACCCTTCAACAATTGATTTAATAGGAGGTTGTCTTAGTTCTTGACCATTATTCTTCAGTGGTTCTTTTTGTCCTACATTATCCCCATCATCAACTAAGGACTAAAATTGATTTGAATTTGTGGGATCCTTTAGATTTGGATTGACATGATTGATATGGGGTTTTCATTTTTTCTCCACCCATTGCCATTCATTATATTGTTCATTTTCTTTCTTCCTTCACAACATATCTCGGACAATTTCTTTCAAAATGACAATATTCATGACATTTCTTACATTTAAAAAATAGTTGATCATAATCCACCTTTTGAACCTGTGACTAGTTATTCATAACAAGACTTACAACCTCTAGTAATCCCTTATCCAGATACACCTGAACACGAATTAGTGCACAAGAAAAGATCGAAGATTTAGGTTCATATTTATCAATATCTTTTCCTAATGAGTTTCCTATGGCTGCCAAAACTTCATCAGACCAACAATGCAATGGAAGATATGGCAATTTTAGCCAGACTGGCACAGTAGTAGGGATATCATATTTAGAATCAAATGAGATATTCCAACTATTAAGATACATACCTCAAGGACCCATGGAGTATGGACCGTTTCATAAAATTAGATCTGGATCCACTTTTAATTAAAAAAGAAATGCATAATATCCCCTTCCACAAAAATGGAGTTGCATATTTTGTGTTAGTAACAACTATCAATTCTTGTTCAACCATACTTCCATGGCCCTTTGGGAGGACCAAATTCCAATAAACAATCCCACCAATCCTCTTTCTAGTAATCCTAATGCTTTCATTTTTGTTAAGGCATAGGTAATCTTGATTTCTAGAGTTGCATCCCTTTTCACAAATTGAGCATACGAAACTTGGGTAGAAGCAGAAGAATTCTGATCATTTTCCAAGAGCCGAAAAGCTTCATTCAACAAAATATTAGGATCTAGATCCAAGGGATCCGAAGGATCCATAACTGCCAAGGCGGTTTAGAAGACTTAGATCTAAAAATGCCAAGGTGGGTTTCTTGAATACACAATCTAGAGTTTTTTGAAATATTTAAATATATTAATAATAAAATACCCATAATTTTACATTAAAACATTTGTTTCTAAAGAAAGATTCAATGTTTTATAGTCCAAAAAGCTCATTCAATAAAAAGTTCAAAATTCAACAAAGCTCCAACTACCATTTCAATTTCAACAAAACACCAACCACCACATTCATATTTTATACAAGACACAAATTTAGTGGTAATAATAATATTATACTTAATATAAGATACTGATAATGTATACCTTAGATACCATGTCTTGTAACCAAAATTTTATAGCTCACGTTTTTTCGATCTTTTCTACATTTTCTCCTTGCAATTTCAGCAAAGCACCAACCACTACATTCATCTTTTGTACAAGACACAAATTTAGTGTTTGGAAATAACAATACTACTTGATGCAAGATATCAATACTTGTTATAACACATCAAACAATATAAATTTCCCCTTATCAATGAAGAATTCATTTAAAATGATGCAAAACAAAGATAAGTAATTCACATGCTAAAATGCATATAAATTGTTAAAACGCTTTCATTTTTTCTTATTTATTACCTTACCTTGAAATTTACCTCAATAAACCATTCACAATTCCAAGTTTCTTGAAATTTTCTCAATAAACCATTCACAAATCCAAGTTTCCTAATCTACACCATAAATCTAATATTGGTTGAGGAATTAACCGGCATAGATCCATCTTAAAGGTGGCTCTACCAAGCGTCGAGAGGGATCAAATATCTTGAGGTGCAAACCCTTTCCCCTCTATCAAATCCAATACTCACCCATTTTTTCCTTCAAATCATGTCTTCAACATAATATGTGTAGTTGAAAGGCAACTTGGCATGGACTATCATTCTGCCGGGTATCCATGCACATTATTGCACACTGCCATGGATGATACACGAAGGGGTATCACTTCATATATTTGATTGTGCAGGTGATATTTGTGGTAATTAATATCATATTGTTATGGCACTGTATTAATACTCTTATTACCTATGAATCAATTTGTTAAGTGGGAAAATTAGTTCAATATCCCCACTTTATGCATATTATTGTAGTCTCTGCAAGCATAAGAATTGATAATGTTGTTGCAATCGAGAGGGAATGTAATGTTTGTATTAGGTCATTAACTATCTGTATACCCCAGGTAATGATAATGATAATATTGTTGCAGTGAACTCCTAGGTAATATTTGTATCATATGATTAATAATCAATTATCTAGATAGCTCAAGCAATATTTGCATTACATTGATATATTTTGTTTGCATTACAATATTATCTACATAGCCCATGTATTATTTACATTACATAGTTGGTTTATATGTTTTTCAGTACAAGAAATGAAAAAATGATATATTATTTGCAGGTATCTTTTTTAAACCATTTTAAACAACCTTAACTCGAGTTTCTACATGATAATAATGTCTGAAATTGATTATAATATTTGAATGTTGTTATTACAAGGGATTTAAGAGAAAGTATTTAGATGAAATGACTTTAGTATTTTTGTATATGATTGTGATGAGTGAATGATACGAGGTTGACTAGTTAGTGTGATAGAGTGACTTGAAATGTGAAATTTTAGAACTCTAGGGTGAAGCATATTAATTATTGAGCATGATTTACAATAACAATCGATATTTTTAAATACAAAAATATTATTAAAAGTTTGAAAAATAACCACAATACTACTACCTCTTAAATATATTTTGAAGAGTTTGAAAATATCCAAAGAATGATTAATGTGGTTTAGTTAGAATCTGGTTATTAAATTTAACCTAAGGCAAATTTTTTTTATAGCTTTAAACTATATTTTTAATGCCATGTTAGTTGTTAAAATGGTATAATGTGAAAATGACAACCTCTGGAAATTTTACCTGTATATATAAAATTTTAATAAGAGCATAATCTTATTAATGATATGTAATGATGAGAAAAAATAATGGTAACAACTATGTGAAAAACAAACATTCATTGGATTTATTGAAAAAAGAAAACAACATTGTCTTAAAACAATAATAATTTTTTTCTGAAGCAAATAAATTTATGCATGAAACATAACTCTGAGTTTAATTCTGGCAAATAAAATTAATAATAGATTTGAAAACAAATATTGTCTTCATTAAACAAATATTAAGACCATAGTTTGTTTATTGTTTAACCATATAAAAAGTTATTAAACCATATTATTATTATTAAGGAAACATATTTGGTAAATGAATAATATAAAAACATAAGAAGAGAATATTAAACTTAAAGAAAAAATATTATATTTAAAAACTTGATTTAATATTATGTTTTTAAACTTAACAATATAAGAGTTTTACGTTTTAAAAGAAAGATAAAATAAAGATTGTGGTTAATGATAATTTGCTTTTGGAAAATAATTAATAACAACATTAATGAATATATTGTAATTGTAATAATAAAGATTTAGTTTGGGTTAACCAAAATTATCATATTAATCACTAGGAAAACTATAATAGTAATTGTTTTTAATACCTTGAGATTTCTTTATAAGAAAGAAAGTTTATGCAATTTTTTTAAAGAATTTTTTTATGTGATTTAGTTAGTTTTAAAATCAAACTTTAAGTGTGTTGAGTAAATGTGAACCTCAAGAGGATTCATTTATGAATTTATAATTGGCTCTATTTTTTTATTATGTTTTAAAATTTATTTTATTTTTATCAAGCGGACCAATTAATGGGTATATTCAAATTATTTGCTTTTATTTTTTATTTTTATTTGAGCCGAGTATAAGTGGATTATAAGCATGGAAGGAGTTACACATCCTCCCCCAATGGGATGTAGAATTAATAAAGAAGAAAATTAGATTTAAAATGTTGATTTAATATTAATTTTTTAAACTTAACAATACGATGAAAATTTCATTTTGTTAAATAATTAATAAGAACATAAATGAATAGAATGTAATTGTAATAATAAAGATTTTGTTTAGGTTAATATTTCATTTTTAATTTAGGTTAAAATAAATTATCACATTAATCATTAGAAAAAAAAATAATAGTAATTGTGTTTAATATCATGAGATTTTTTTATCTGAAAGAAAGTTTCTGCAACTTTTTTTAAAGAAACAAATTATGTGATTTAGTTAGTTTAAAATGAAATCTTAAGCATATTGAGGAAATGTGATCCTCAACACGCTTCATATATGAATTTATAATTGGATTTATTTTTTTATTATGTTTTGATATTTATTTTATTTTTATCAAGCCAACTAATTTTTTAGCATATTCAAATTNACAGTAAAGTATAAGCAATTGTAATAAAGACAGAAAAATATAGTGTCCTTTAATTCACTACGGCCAAGTCCTAAATTAAATATTGTTTGTTTTCAGCCATACGACTGACTCTAGTTCATATATTCTTCTAGAGTGAACTTTACAAAATAATAGTGCCAAAAATGACATCATTTCCCTCTAATTTGCAATGCAGTTGTATATCAAAATGTGTGAACTTGAGTTGGCAAGATAAAACTTGTAAATTCCTTTGAGATTCACTTTAGATGATTACATTTCCCAGTTATATTTTAGAAATCCACACAATTTCCACAATGGATCAGTATGCACATATATCGTTTCCTTTATATTTACAAGACCTTGGCATCCTAACACCAATAAAGAAAGTTTTGACACATGTAAACTGATATCCAAACCTTCATAATGCAATAAGAAACGAATATATGGATTTCCTTGCAGAAACATAATAACACAAGGGGGATGCTAATGCAGCAAGTCCCTGCCATATGTTATTGTCTTTTTTTTGTTTCAAATTGCATAGGTTATGTCCAGTATAAAATTAGATACTAGTCCATATAACTATAGCTAAATACATATGGAACAAGTAATACAAGTATATATAAATAGAATCTACTGGGGGACATCCCACAAGCACAAAAACATATCATTCATGAGAGGGACCTCTTCACACAAACCCAATAAACACTCAACAAAGAGTTGAAATTGGTACATTAAAGAAAATAAATTTATTTTATGAGAAAATAAACTGGGTGCTTTCAAAGTTTATTTTATGAGAAAATAACTTGTTTAAATGTGATCTCCCCTCTCAGCGCTTAGCACCAACTTCTGTAACACCAAAAGAAGGATCTCTCATATTACCATATTATATATAGAAATACAGGGGGCATTTTGACATCATGGATTCCACTAGACTCATTCTCTTGTGCAATTTTGGCTCTTGTAAAGGAACCATTCCGAAAGAATCATGAGGATTTGGGAACTAATGAATTGTTGTTATTGATCAATTTGATGAATTAGGGTGAGATGAATAGAAGAGATTCTTATGTTAGATAAAAGAAAACCACCAACAAGTCTAATTGGACATTTTTTAGAATTTCTCCGAAGTTTACCACGTATCAGTTGTGAAAAATTAATTAGACTAAATTAAAAAATAAATGTGAAAAGGTAATAGTTCTTAGTACCATTAACCCAAAAAATGTGAAATGTATAAAAAGTAATAGTTGTTATCACCTATTAGTTGTGAAAAAGTAATTAGACATAAATTTAAAAATAAATGTGAAAAAGTAATGGTGGTTAGTACCATTAACTACGAAAATAATAAAAATGAAATTAACCCAAAAAAATGTGAAATGTGAAAAAGTAATACTTTCACTTGTTGTGAAAAAGTAATTAAACATAAATTTAAAAATAAATATGAAAAAGTAATGGTGGTTAGTACCATTAACTACAAAAATAAAAAATAAATGAAAAAGTAATAGTTGTTAGTCCCAACTTAAAAAAAAGGTGAAAAAGTAATAGTTGTTAGTACCATTAACCCCCCAAAAAAAATCTTATTAAAAAAAAATTAAAGTCCATATTATCACATTCCTTGAAAACTTAAGAATTTGATCACACTTGTTCCAAAGTTCAAGAATTAAAGATACCAACTCCTGCATGCATTTGAAAGTTTATCACCAAACGATATGATATGTATTGCATTGTTTATAATTTATAAAGTTTGGAATGCATTAAAATGTATCATATTGTTTATGAAGTTTATTAATATGTATAGCATTGTTTCCACCGTAGCCATTCTCAACTTACATTAATTATATAATTTATAAACACAAATAACAGAGAGATCAAAGTTGTACAGTTTGTCTTGCTTTGTTGACTAGATCATAAATTATAGGCACTACCATGTATAATAAATTAGTGTGTGATCCCTATGAGAGAATATCGATAGTCTGGCCTGTATTTTGATGTGAGAATTCATTGATGTCTAGTCTCATCCAACGGTCGCATCTATTTGTCTTTTCCTTAATTTCAATGTCTCTTCTGATCGGAGCCTAACATCTTCTTATCTCCTTACTCTTACCTTGGAATAGAAAATATTTACGTTCTAAAATATTGTAGAAAAGTTTCAAATTGAATTCAAAGGATGCAAGTTCACAAAATATTACTCTCTAAGCTACATAAATATGGAGTAGGAAATCAATTTAAGTTAATTAATACCCAGAGTAACAAAGATTTTACACAATATTGGAGGCAGGGTGCGGCTAAGGATATGCACATTGATGCCATTTATTTTGCAGTCTTTTCCACCGCATTTGTTGTCAGGCTTTGCACAGTCCCTTGTAAAATGCAAAATCAAGAAATAATCACTCAGGAGTTGGCGGCTCTTCCAATTGGGTTTATTTCCTCAACAAAGTTATACCAAGACACACATCGCCTACTAAGTATGGATTTGTTGAAATATGTGGTCTAACTTGTAAGTTTGTAACTGTCACCTATGCTCAAACTCCTGCCGGACGATGCATGCCCAAGGACATATTTAAAATTCAATGTATAATTAACAAAGAAGCATATATCAAGACACATATCATCTACTATGCATGCAGTTTCTAAGTATTCGGTATATGAAATGCTGGTAGCATAGGTACGACAAAGCATAAGACCCAACGATGAACACAGTGACAGCAGGAGGAGCTTGCAAAGGGGATTCATTTTAAGGAGAATATTGAGTCACTTCCAGCTAGGTCTCCCTTAGCAAAGCAAAGAACCACTGTATAAAAGAATTACAGAAACAATAAAGTAGCATACAAAACATTTAATGGCCCACGCAATGTCATCTATAGTTTTCTTTGATTCACTACGTATATCAATTTTTCCAGTCATTGTCACTCATATCCATATAGACATATCCAAAATAGATATGGACCCCAGTTTACATGCTCGAGAGAATTTAAAGAAATACAGACTTAGAGAGAGAGAATATATAGTAGCCCACTTGGCATAATATTAGATATAATTCATTTACCTATATCCCCCCTAAAGGGCTCTTTTCTACTGGATCCACTTAGGGCTACCACTTCAACAACAACACTAGCAACAAAATTTATGGCAGCCAACCATTCTACTCTAATATATTGGAAAGATGGTTGTGGTTTTTTACTCCATTTTATATGGCATACCTCGGTGGGGTTGTTGGTCTCCGAGTGGTCTAACCAACCAACCAGCTGGCTATGATCGAATTGAAAAATACTAGATCTTGTATCAATGCTCTTACCTTTTAGCAATGAATCTCAATGACAACTGGCTATAAGAGATGACCTTATTCTGATTATGATTGACTATGATAATCTCTATCCCTTGGTGTAGTTTAGTTCTAGTGTTGTATAGGGTTAGACGTTTTATTTAGTCAAGCCTTATTAGTCGACAAGCACAAAGGCGCTAAACCTCCAAAGATTCCATCGCGCCAAACAAACAGAAACATCCGTAAATGACAAAATTAAGTAATAAAATGTAGCATCCCTCGCCACCTCGACCTAGAGCTCACAAAGTAAGTAAACATCACTGTAAGTATCCACTATAAACCTCTGTCAAGTTATGGTTATAATTAATAGGGTTAACGACTGAAAGCTTCGAACGACTGAAACGACATTTGGCGACGAACCCACTAGGGGGAAAGGGCTTCCTGGAAAAAGGGGAACTAAGAAACTCAATGAATAAATTGTTGTGTACTTGTAAATACTAAGAGAATAAGGGGTAATGTTTAATCACTAGCACGACAGTCCTTGGTATATAAGGTGGGGTCAATTAAGAAATACAATGCTTTAATTATTAAAAACAAGGGAACCATGCAACGGTTGAAGTATGAAGAGCTAACTCTTATATTAATTTACATAATGCCTTATGTATTGTTGAAAAGCTCTTTTATACCACATTATATATGCTGAAATAATTCAAGGCTCTTATGGCAATTACTCTTTAACAAATATATATTTATATATATTAAAAGATAGCACATTGGGACACGTTTGTAAGAAAAGCATATTGATAGACAACCGTTATTAAAGGAAAAACCCTTAGAAGTCATAAACTTTTCCTTTGTATGTTGTGGAGCATCATTTATGCTATATATATATATAGCCTGAACCTACATTCCATAGGTAAATATCACTCATAGGCAAGGTATCATTTAAATTATAAATATATTCCTAAAGAGTGGTGTCAAATCTTCCCTGGGTATGTGAGGTTGCTTGTGGAGTCATTCAAGCGAGTGAGCTCCAATATATTTTATTTAATAATGGGGAAAGCTCTATAACATCATATGGTGGTTGATTTTAGAAAAAACTAAAGTTTATTAGGATCCAAAAAGATGCACATGCAGAATTATAATAATACGAATTCTATACATAGGATTTTTTTTAAAAGAAGTAAAGCTTGTGAGCATATGCACTTTTCTCAAGTTCTAAACAAAAATTAAAGAATTGATCTCTTTCTAGTCACATGGGCCATGTAAAATAAACCAACCAAAGATTATATGCTTCAGAAATAAAAGATTAACCTGCACATGTATAGGCTTTTAAAAGTGTGAATACCATTGTTTAAATATATATATATATAGAACGGGACATTATTTGGCTTTTCTTAAATATGTGAATATTGTGGTAATGTTTAGTTTACACATGAGAGCCTTATAATTACAAAAAAAAAAAAAAGTGAGAATGTCCCACTTTTCCCATGCGCTATCCACATTTAAAAAGGGTTGATATAATTAAAAATGGGAAAGGTAAAATAGTTAAAAGGAAAATGCATAAATGTATGCAAGGCATAAAAATGCGGTGATTTTTCCTTAAAATCATGGAAGCTGATTTACTGTTGTTTGGAGGAATCCTGACAAGATATTTTTCCTTCAGTTTTTTTTGGGAAACCTGCAAACACCAAAATAAGTGGCTTATGCAACGCCTTATTTTAAGGGGAACGTTGTGCGGAGGTAAGGAGAATCTTTCCTCCTCATTATTTATTTTGGGTGTTTTGGAAGGGGGGCAGCACATGCTTGCTGGGAGATCTGCGTAGGAAGTACCTCTCCCCGTGGTTCCAAATTGATGGAAATAACCCTAAGGATACAGCTACACCTTCTTGGAAATAAGAATAAGGAGTGATCGATGGCTTCTGCCTGGTCTACGCAAGGGTACTGGGTAAAGTATCTAACCTCTGTTGAAAATAAATATGACCGGCTGCCTATTGAAATGATGTAATGACTTCCTGTTGAAAACGTTTTTGACATCGTTCTATTTTCTGCGTTTTCTTATTGCGGTATTGTTTTTCTTTATGCACCTGTGATCATATTTTTTTCTGAGCTAATACCTCTACGCTCCATTTGATAGAGCCGTAGTCTACAAGAGTTTGGGCATCCTTTGGGTCTGAGTTTTATCTTGTGTGTGGTAAGACTGATCGAAGGCAAGTGCGATTTGTGGGATCTTGTATATATTTTATATATTTTATGCATGTATGAAATGACACCCCCCAGCATGGAATGATAGATCCAAGATTATTACATCCCCTCAACGTCAACACAACTTAGGGTTTTTGTTTGTAAGAACTGATTTTTACACATACTCTGCCTGTAGTCAAAACCCATGTAGGCATTGCCGCAGATCTAAAAACCCTTGAGGAACAGCAGGGCGTCACTGCGCCTTAGTTGATCTATGGGGTTGACGTGAAACCTTATTTTCCTTAAACACGACAAGCCTCTGTCCATGATTCCATGTCTAGCATTACAGTCCCTTCATGGCAAAACGTTCGGATCTGAAACGAAGTAAGCCTCTGCATCTTGCATCAAAAACTCCAGCATGAATTCAAGTCTGTGTTTCAAGCCGAAACCCTATAAACGATTAATGCATCCTGGTTATGGCTTCATTATTGTGTTATGCGTTGTATAATACCTGTATGGTTGATACGATTACCTCTGTCTGGGTTTTATATTGAGGATCGGTTCGATCTTGAACTCCTGCGATTGATTTCCAGCCCTACGTGTGTATTTTTTATTTATTTATGTGAAATGAACACTTAGTGCCCTTTTAATCTTGTTGGCCGAGTGTTTATTTATAGCAGCACTGTTTATTTAGTGTTGGTTGAGTGTCTATTGTATTGCGAAACCAATAGTGATATTTGATATCATTAATGCCCAACAAAATAAATTTTAACAAACACTATTGTATTTAACCAATAAGGTTTTGGTAAATTGTTATGAAAACAATCGAGATATCAAAGATTTTGATATCATTGTATCAAGAAAATTAAAGAATTTATTTAGCCATAAGGTATTTTACGTTGTTATGAGGTAAGTCCTAAATTGGTGGCTAATGAAAAAATAATTTTTTGTAACTTATGTTGGATTAGCTTTTGTTAAGATAGTTGCGTAGATATTTAATTTAATCTCACAATTGGTTTTATAGAATCTATGAATTGAGGTTTTGATCCTTTAGAAAAGTAACGTTTATATTCTAAGGTCATAAGAAAAATGAGATTTATAGAGGTTTCTGAGTGTGATTTTGATTAATATTTATATTTTAGGATTTTAAGAGATATTGGTATTCATGTTGAAAAAAATAAGGTCATCTTATGCAATCTTATGCTGAGTGTTTATTTATAGCAGCACTGCTTTTTCAATTAATATCGTGACTAGTTGGATACCCCTATGAATTGTATATGTCTACCTTTTAATAACAGGTTTCCAGTTATTTTATATTTACATATGTGGAGTTATATACAGATCTTTTGGATCGGATCTTCACATATATGCCCGTTTATAAGTGAACTGAACATTCAAAGGCCAAAACGAACAGATCTAGAATTGTGCGTTGCTGGTTGTAAGCCGAAATTGAAACGCTAACCCAGAT
>LPNX011014812.1:162564-224758 GCA_001517045.1 Pseudotsuga menziesii
TAAGGTTTAGTTCTGGAAATTACTGAGAGATAAGGAAGTTTTATTTTATAGCACCCGATTGGGTAGCAGGATAAGCATTGTGTGGATAAACGATGTGGTCGAACCATGAAACTTGTTTAAACCACTTGGGAATGTTTCCCCTTTTACCTTAGTGGTTTCGTCACCCAAGCTCGGGGGTGACTTTAGGCAGAATAACGCACGCCAGATAGAGTCAGTTGGTTGGGAGGAAAGTCGAAGCGAAGCTTTCAGTCGGTCCAGTATTTTAAGGAAGTTGTATTTTAGTTTTAATTTCTAGTTATTAGTGTTAGTCGTTAAAGTGGCTAGCTGCATTTATAAAATGAGTTTATATTTTCCTCTTTGAATTGTTGAATATTTTAATGCTAAGTTGTGAAGCGCGGGGAAGGAGTCGTAATGAGGATGCGAATGACGAAACCACCTTGGGGATTCTTGTCCCTTCGCCTCTTGTTTGTGCTTGGAAGAGCAATGCTTGCTATAAGATTGGTGATATGGTTTTATTCATGCATAACTAAAATTGTTGAACAAAGCATTGTATCTGTCATGCCTATGATTGAATAACTTATGAATCGAGAAAGATCTCCTAATTGTGATTGTATAAGAATTATTGAAATGCTTACAGGAAAAGTAGTGAATCATCCTGAAATGACAAGAACTCAAGGTAATTAAAAATGAACTCATGGAAATGATAATATAATCTACATGTACTCGTGTATGTCTCCTATATAATCTGGTTATAAAGTAAGTTGCATGTGGATGTAATGATAATAACCTCCTGTTCTTTCTTGTTATTTGTATTATGGATTGTCCTTTACGACTAAGTTGGTTTAGGAGAATGGTAATATGGCATAAGGATAATTGGAATAATGTTACTGTTATCTTACAAATTTATGGTATGCACAGTAAGCCGTCTTCAGGGCACCATGATGATGACATGTTGTGAATTACGTTAAAGATAATTCTCAAATGATTGTTTACAATGTGCATGAATCTTTATTAACAAGGTTGCTGCTAACAGCATTTGACTCCTTTGTAGTAATAGTGTAAACATAAAAACAAAATCTTTGCACACATTGGCACCTAGGTATAAGAGGGGCATTTACATAAAAGATCACATAGAGTATCCCAATGTGTGTTTCATCCGACCTAATAAAAACAAGTTTTATGTGGATAAGAATGTAAAGTGATAAGTTTTTTGAAGATCTGGGCCAACGAAACTTCGTGCCAACCCCCAAGAAGATAGTCATTGCATGAATACATCTTGTGTGGCAGGACCATGGTGAATATCTAGGCAGATGTTGGCAGGTGCATATTGAACTGAACGCTTACTGGGGAATCCAAATTGAACAGAATGGGGACATGTAGCTTGCACGTAATTCCTACCAATCAAGGATTGCATTGTTGAATGTCTTGCCATATTCCAATGAAAATACCAACCACTTTCTCTCCCATGCCTGTTGCAGTGAACAAGACAGATGTGAATTTAAAAATAACAACATCAAAAACACATATACAGTTGTAAATCTTAAGGAATTCCATGTGTTTGACCATCTTAGTGATGGAATTCATACTTCACAACAATCATCATAAATGTGACACATACAATATTTGAGCAAATATATATATATATATATTCTTAATTTTACATTAGGGAAAAAAAGCATCAGAGGTAAGCGTTGCTGAAAAACCAACAAGAAGTCATATGGTAAGTAATATTTAAAACTTGTGTTCTGTAAACAATTGTAGTACATTGAAAAATAGCTTAATGAGATATTGTTATTAGATGGTTTTATATAACAATCTTATCTTATATTTGTATTCAAGATGAAAATATTGTTTCAATTTTCGACTATCCTTACACCTTGAGAGGCTGCTGTTGCATTTTAATAAAGAATACATATACATTAACTAAAAAAATTCAGCACTTTCTAATAAGGATGATGAGATAGATCAGCAGAAAAATTACTTGGGGAAAGTACAAAACATTGAATGTTTACTCATTGTTCATTTTTCTGATAACTACTATACAAATCTCATTGTTCACAAGTGAGAACTACTAAAACATCCATTGTTCATTGTTCATAGACTGAGAACTATTATACAAAACTCATTGTTCACAACTCAGATACTATGGAAATCCAGGTTAACCATAAAACAAAAATAATGAGAAATTGCATATAAAACTATAAATTTAAAAAATGCAAAGAAAAATAACCCAAGTGTAATTGTTTCACTCAGCTACAAATTGGAATTGAATTGGCTTGGCATGAGCTGATAAATAAATAGCTGATGTAACTTCATGTCTAGCCTAGCCCATACCTCTCACCAGGTGTTAGACTTCTCAAATTAATTGCCACCAACAACATGCACCACCCACTTCACATTATACACACGCGTACAATCTTAGAAAAGCTTAATCAACACCTAAAGCTAAATATTACACACGCCATTGGTGGAAAATGCATGTAAGACAAATGTGCTAAATATTACACATGCCGCTGGTGGAAACACACGTAAGACAAATGTAAAATCCTCCATTTGAAAACATATGATACTTATATGGGTTACATTTGTGTAATTAAAGACATTGTATAAATCAGATCACTGGACCAAAAATTAACCAATAAAATTAAGAATTCCAAAAATTAAATTTAGCATTAATCTTTTTATAAGATTGGATTGATTATTAAGATCAATTAGTAATCGATATAACATCAATAAGTGAATATATTCGCTACTTCCAAGAGGCCTTCAGGGTTCCCTGCTTTCTGTCAACCCTCTCATGTCGGCTATGCCACCTGCTACCACAAGCAAATCCATGAGATAGAGATGGGGTTTTAAACTAGTGACCTGCCATTCCTCTGGTTTTTGTGTTCTCCGCAAGCATTTAAACGTCGGCACTAAGAGCGACCCCCTGAAGCTCCTTCTAGAGGCATTCTAAACTTGAATCAAGGACCAAGGGTTGGTCATTTGGGGTTGGGTTCCACAACTATGTTTACCTTGAATGATTCTCCATTGTTTCCTTGCTTAGATGATAAGTACAACCATTCACATGGGATCTCAAAAGAGCTAGTATCAGCATTTTCACGCAATTAATAACTACTAAAGTTTCTATAAAGGTATACTCTATTAGTATCAGATTGTTGACATATCTAATGTGTTGTATTTAACTATGGCTTATCATCTAGATCTCAAAGATTTTGCAGGTTTTTGTTCATGCATTATGCCGAAAGTATCAACATTGTAGAGTTATTTTGGTGATATCACAAGTTAGAGGAATGGGAGAGGGAGTAGCTGGAATGGCGAAATGGTTATTACTGAGTTAAGAAATAGGTAAGTAAAAGGAAGATTTTTTTTAATGACAGTCATCTCCATGCCAATAAGCAAAGATCTATATGTAGTGCTTTTATGCTTAGAACTATCTGTAGTGTTTTTATGCTAAGATATATAATTAGAACAATTGTTTATGTCTATAGTGTTGTGAAATTTAAATAAAGAGAAAATAAAAGAAACTGCAGGATCTGAAGGGAGCTTGTTTATTAGGCTGACGAAAGTAGTAGTAAGTTTGAGCACCCTAGTGATTAATAAGAAGAAAATAAAAAATAACTTAGGTAATGTCACCCGCTATGTTTTCAAAGCATTCACCCACCGGTTTATAGGAGAGGATAAGCCAACAAATATATGGTAGGGTGGGTATGGACTGGATTGTGGGAATCCTACCCTAATTCTTGGAAAACTTAGATTCAAGATACTACAACTATCATTTGTATGAAAAATTATTATATTAAAAAAATAAAAATATATTAATATTTGTGGATCTCACTGGTAGGGTGGACTGAACTAAAACCATGAAATATCTCAAGCTATCCCAAGTTCCTTCGATCCCCAACACTTTAGAGAGAGCCTACATGTCCCACTAGGGCTTCTGCACAATCTTGGTGCACAATTGAATTCCGATCATATCGAACATATTTTACCCTTTAGGGTCTCTCACTATAATTCATACAAGTCAAGCTTAGCCGTAGGCTCAGCGAGAGACATGCCATGCCGATAGAAGCTCTGGCAAGGTCTTAACAACTTGGGGATACCATCTGGAAAGAGGGCGAAGGAATATTTTAATGGTTAGGAAATTTACCCATAAGTAGCCTCCATAGTTTTTATTCCAACTCAAAAGGTACTTGAATAAGTAACATAAGCAAGAGTCACCGATTGAGCAGTAGATTTAGATGTAATTATGTAGTAGACTGAGCAAGGAAAATATGTGCACTTGTATCATTATACAATGCAGTTTTTTATCCAGAAGTAGATGCAGTGAAAGCTCCATTAAAATTTTATAGTTTTTGAGCAATATTTAAATCAGGTTGAAATCATGAAAGAGATATCAATATATACTTAATTCTCCACTCACCCTCACATTCATTTATCTGTACATTCTTGCAGGTTTTTCTGCACACTATTATGCAAAAGAAACTATTTCTACAACTCAAGACACTAGACTTAGAGTGGTGGAATTTTAGAACCTTGTTTACCAAGAAGAACAAAGGCAAAGGAAACACTGGAAACATCTTTCAAGCAAGAAAGCAGATTCCCCATTGCAACTTCAAAAGAATGGTAAGTGAATTTTATTGTTCTTTAGCATAGAGAAAGCCAAGAATAGATACAAAAAAGTTACTCCGTTTCAAATGAAGTATTGAGCGGAAGTTCTATGTGACTTGAATATTCAATATCTATGATATTGTTGCATACCTCAAGACAACAACCATCGAGGCTGCTGTTATGATCTACTGCTATGATTTTGTTGATCTCAAAAGCTTTCCCCAAACCCCGTCAACAACATTCCATATGAAATGTGCAACTACTAGAACATATGTGCTCTGCAATGGCTATGCAATTCGGGTGTAGCTATCTCAACAAGCACACATGGCCAGCATGCAACAACCATGCATCCAGAATCAATGTAACCCAAAATATTGGAATAATAGAAACAATGTAACCTAAAATATTGGAATGTTATTTCAATTAGATATTATGTTGTATCCTTAACATTTAATGTGAAAGAGTAATGCTATACTACTTTCAAGCATTACTCCATTCTATACAAAAATGTTCAATAATTCTATTCTCAACCTAAGTTTTTTCAATTAAATGGAACCCTTCCTCGATATGAGGCCAAATAAGAGGAGAAAATTACTGATTGGTGCATAAAAAGGTTTCTCATACCTGATTGGTGGAGAAAAATATTGTCTATACTGTATAAAAAAATGGTTTATGCTATAAAAAGAGAAAGTTGGGATAACTAGTTAAAAATTCCATTGGTTATAGTGTAGGGACTAATGAAAATGGTGGCAAGCCGATTCATAGAGTCCCTGCTAGCCCGAGGGCAGGGACTAATAACTACTAGAGAAGGATTGCAAAAGGATAAATATAAATCCCATCTTCTCCGACTATTTCATCATGTATGGGTTGAAGTTAATAGATTACCTCCAAAGGAGTTCCTTTATGTGTTCCTCAATGAATGAGGCATGTTAGAAAAGAAAGCTTTGAAGGAGCGGAGTAGTTGGGTTCACCATTAATTTAATGTAGAACTTCCAAGGGTGACACAAGGTCTCATCAATTGAGAGGCACCACAATAATGACATATAAAATGCTTCAGCTAAAGACAAGAAAATATGTAATCATATAACATAACTTCGATATTTAAGTATCCCTTCTCTAAGGCTAAAAATGTTATCATGGTATATCTAAAAATAATTAACAAATAAAAAGTAACCAATTATAGAAGTTGAGAAGTATGATACCTATAATGTGCTTGTTTAGGTAAAAAACAAGAATTTTTTAAAGTAAATATATAGAGAAAAATGTTGCTTAGAAAACTGTGACTGATGTATCTTATAGTATTGTCATTTTGTCAAGAGCCAAAATCATAGTATTATGGTGAACCAAGATCTGATTCAGGATAGATAGATAAATCTCTTCCAATATGTATCTTAATTGTTTATCGATGACCATCAAATAATAATGTTTCAAGCATAGACTTACCCATGCCATTAATGTTGAGAGAATGAACTATCATTTACCTCAGTGATTTACCTTAATTGCTAAGCATAATCATTACCATGAAACAAGATCTCCCACTTTAGTATCTTTATAAAAAAAATCAACCCACTTACTAGATATCAAATGTTGAGGTAGACTCTGAATAGTTCAATATTAGATATGGTGCATAAAACCAACAAGTAACAACATACTTTATCACAACATCTGTTTCTAAAGCAATCCATGTAAGAAAAAAAAACATATTTTTAGTTCACAGTTTTCATTTGGAAGCAAATTACTGGGATTCGGATCTCTATGCATAATATTTGAATCAGGTGTATGTACTCAATCCCTTTCAGTCTTCTTTATACTTGAAGGAACAATAATCAAGTGGCTGACTGGTTATTCGGTTAGCTACAATCCCATCATAGGGATATGCCGCTACAGTTATAACTTGTAATACATCACATAGATAACAACTACCAATGAAAGAGGGACCATAAGGCACGATGATGATACCACCATTTGATGTTGATACCAGATTGAAAGGAGGATGTTATCACATCAACTGGGGGACTTGCACAATAAATCCGTCTTCTGAATTGGCAAATATTTTGGAACAAGTAAGGCCTCATAATTCCCACTTTAACTGTCACTAAAAAAATATAAAAAATGTTTACCCCTGCAAATTTTTTCTAAATCTGAAATTATCCTAGTTCATTTATCATAGTTCATTCTACCTACAAACTGAACGACTATAAGAAGGTTATGTCCTGATGCCTAAATCATTGATATACTCCTATATATAAGTTGTATATGTCACTTATCAATGAAGAGAGTATAATGTGACATTAATCATTTAAATATGCACCTGAAGAGAATATGCAAAAAGTGGTTATCTGTACTATCCACAGTAAAAGTGGTATTACTGTAGTTCAATGATGTGGAATTGAGATAGCTTAGTGGTAGAAGAGAATGATATTTTCAAACTTCACATGCTTCCAAGACTAACTTTGTCTACATCATTATATTTTTTCAATTTTGTTTCCACTCTCTTTCAGAACATGATTTAAAATTAAATATCCATTCTTTGAAATGTCATATACATAATTCTCTTCATGTGAAGAAAATATAAAATAAAATACCAATTATAACACTCATATATTGTCCAAAACCAAAAAAATAAAAATAAACACCAAACCTAACAGTGATCCTATGTTAATGGTTGATTGGAGTGTATATTATCATAGAGGTCTGTATTAATGAGCTCATATATACAATATAAAACATCATTGAGATTTTGTCTTTGAGGTGAGTGAACAATGCCTTTAATTGCAATGATCTGTATTAGAATAAAATAAATTGTGAGTAACATCAATCTAAAGAGATATTATGAAAAAAAATACAGATTTCTAACATGAATACAATTTTGGGTAAGATCTTTGAAATATCACCCTAGTTGAATGAAGGATAAGCTTATTACATACAAATGTGAAATTGAACTACTATGAGTAGGAAAGGAAGTCATTTCGAATCAAACAAATTGCAGAATACAACTTGCAAAATGACAATAGTCACAAAATTCAACAGAAGAATTTATCAAATAAAGCTCGACAATGAAAGAAACTTAAGCAAATAACTTGATGATGGCCAAAATTACAAAATAAAATTTGAATATTAAAAAAAACTTATCAAGTCATGGTAGGAGACTGCACTTTTAAGTTATCTGGAAACATAAAAATAAGGTGAATTTTAGAGATGGTTGATGTACCTCCTTTTCCATGCGATATGGAGATGTGGATGTAAAATATACACATACTAGAGAAAATCCATTAACTTTGGATCCATTAAGCATAGAGAAGAATCCGAAAAAAATTGATATGTAAATCCTTTTTGTGTTTAAAATATCTAAGTTAAGATGAATGTATGCTGGTGTGCATGTATGCTCTATCAATGCAATAATTTGACTTTTTTTCATTTTTATGACAACCAAATATTTCAAATAATGATTAAAAATACATTAGCAATAGTCTTTCCACTAGTAAAGGGATCATGTGCTCAACATATTAGCAAGAATTCATGACAGCGTTCCTATTGATGACATATCACTTTATTAAATGTGAATCTAATTACAACAGTTTTATGATAATTTGAGATAGGTTTGAACAAATTGTGTGGGAATATTTCATGAACCGCATTCTTTCTTTCAACCATTTCATAATGGAGATACTTACGTTGAAAGGCAATTACTTCAACTTACCACCAGATAGATAAAAAGGTAGGGCATCTCAATCCTGTTACTTTGATCACCAAGACATAAGAGATATACAATAGAAAGAGTATGAAACCTGTAGGTTTTATTATTAGTTAGAACAAGATCCAAGAAGCTCTAAAGAACTAAGAACGATAGAAGCTGGTGAAGCAAGCAAAAACAAAATAAATCAAATATGGATGATTTAGCATGAAGCAATAACTAATAACCCTCGAGTTGGACCAATAATTGATGGGCTAGTTGATCAACAAATACTATTGGTTTAGTGAGGGAAATGATGAGGCTCATTTGTGACTTGATCATCATTTTACTTTTGGCCGAGTAAATAAGAACTATTCCAGAATGGATTTATATAGTTTAATGGTCAAGTTTGGTCAATTTTAAGAAAGAAGAATATAGATAAAATTGAAAAGAGAATTACCATGTGCCATTCTATTGCTAAAGCATTCCAAAGAAAAGGTTTCTATGTATTGACTCATCTAGAATTCTGACTCAGTCCCATTGAGAAAAAAATGACGTATTTCCATCTAAATAGGAAAAATGTTTTAAACACATAAATTATTTACAAGTTACCACTAAAATTATCAGAGAGTTAAAAATCCACTAAGGATCATTCTACTAATAAGGAATGCATTCTGCTAGTAAGTGTCATTCCACTAATGAGAAAATTCCAAAATATATTTTTATGTGCTAGCAGAATGATTTATTGATCTAAAAATAACAAAGTACTAGTATACCAACAACAAATTTAGGCATATGTTCTGTACTAATCTTGAAAATGGTCTAAGCTCCACTTTCAACCATGAATGAACTTGTTGAAAATGGTCTAAGCTCCACTTTCAACCATGAATGAACTTGTTTGGTAATCATTATTGTATTTCTAAATTTGATTAAGGCCAGCAATTGGAAGAAAAAACATATAGAAATGACAATTCTTGAAATAGAAAAATAAAAAATTACTATAGATAGAGAACAAATTCTACAATATTTCCTTCTCCTACTCAATAGGATTGTGGATATCTCTATATATCTGAAATCTCACCCACTTTCCCACTTTCAAAATTTCCTTCTCCTCCTCAATCGGCTTATGGTATGTTGTGTTGTGAAGCGCTTTCTATATGTTTGTTTGTGTATGTGTGCGCTTGGGTTTTTGAGTTCGTTCCTGAGTGACTTAATTTTGGTCCTATGTGTGCCTGTGCGGCTTAATTTCATTATTGTGTGTGCCTGTGTGGCTTAATGTCAGTCTTGTTCTCCCCATGTTGTTTAATGTTAGTCCTATGTGTATCATAATAGTATGTGATAGAGGAGGACTAGAGGATTTGGGAACCATCTTTTGCTAGGATGGAGTGGAATGAGGGAAACAGATTCATCCATTGGGGAAAATAAATTCAAGAGAATTGAGGATGTGGCCAGGAAATAGGTGTCAGGTACAAAGCGTCAGATACAAATTTTTATTAGTACTTGTTTCCTCTTATATGCTTTTCTCTGCTCTCAGAACCCGTATTCTAGTGCTTCATTTCAACAACCTTAATTTTTTCTCAAATCTCATTCATTCCCTTTCTTTGTGGCTGTGAAAAAATAATATCCTTCCCCGTTGACAGATATGCTATGTTATGAAGGGATGTGATCAAAATCTCTGTTGACAGATCTATTCTAGCAGGATGAGATTGAAATTCATGACTTCCTCAGTCATTTCCTTCTACCATTTGATGAGCTGTAGCACATTGGGGCAATGAAGTCATCTGTGGGGAGAACAACTTTAAGGGAATTGAGGATGTTGCATGGCTGCAGGTGTAAGGCACAATTTTATTATTTGGGTAGAAGACGTCAAATCACTGCTCCAAATGTAGGTAATAGATATGTATACTAGGTATCCTATGTTCTATTGAGTTATTATCCATGACGTGATAGGTATGGTATCCTATGCTCTGTTTTATTATTTTTTTTTAACAGAAACTAAAAAAGATTATATTATAAACGGGCTGTGCACAGCCATTCAGTACATAGCAAAAAAGAGAAAGGATAATCCTGCAGAACAGAGGTAGAGCATTGTAGACTAAGCCTGAAAAGAGTCCAAAAAACTACATATAGGGTTCTTCCATGGTGGCTAACAGTACGGGCAGTGTATACCCTTATATATTGCTGACATAATAAAAGACAAAGAAACATGAGTTCATAAAACCAGATTACAGATGGCCTCTTAAGTGGACTGGTTGCACAACGGACTCTTCTTCCATTGAACACTCCCCTTCAGCTGTTGCTCCACTGATCCTACTGCCCTAGTTCATGGAATGAGATGAGCAAGATCCTCCTGAATCCTATCTACCTTCCCCAGCATCTTGCACAAGGTGCTTTCATTATCGTCGATTCTGGAGTCGTGATTGCTGATTTGAAGAGAAGTGTAGCTCACAGTGTCCTCCATCTTTTTTATGACACGGGCTGTCTCCCTGTTATCCATGATTCCTATTGAAATCACCTCATGCAAACGCCTCAGATTTTTCTTGATGTCTTGGATACCTGCATTGTCCCCTGGCTGGGCCATTCTGTCAAAATCAGAGGAAATATCAAGACAGTCGAGTCGCCTGGACAGAGTATCAGTAACCAAGTTGCTGCTCGATCCCACAAGCCCTGAACAATTGAGAATGCCACTTAGGACAACCAGCTCCTGTTGGAGCACCGAACACCCCTTTCTATTGGTGAATACCAAAGTTCCAACCGCGCCCTCCTGCCACCCAGAACAATTGCAACCAAGAACACAACACGGACAGCCAACACAGGTGGGATTTACTGCACCAAAGCCACGAGACCACAATGCTAGGGTGAGATTACAGCAGCAATTGGAGAAGGATGCAAAGGCCAGCCTCTCCTTAACAAATGATCGCGTCAACGGGAGAACCTGCCAGGGAATACCATATAGATGACCGCCTTCAATACCAGACACCACCTCCTGGAGGATTCGAGACCTGTCTTGCAAGCCAAACGGAGCCGAGACCAAGAGAGAATGCATGACTTTACAGTGCAGTGGCATAAGGAGAAACCCAACTTCAGAGCAAACGTGCGGAGGGGGGTAGCAATAATCCCCCCGTCTCATCCATTTAATGCTGGGAAAGCTTGAGAATGGGGAAGACCTGATCGTAGACCACGCAGCCAAGAAACGGAGGGAGATAGGACGGGCATTTAAAAGAGGATAACCGGAAAAAGGTGGAGGGCCAGCTGCCAAGGGGAAGGGTATGACAAGGAGGGGGATATGAAAAAAGAGGGGGAGGGCTAATGGAGGGAGGAGAAAATTAAAAAGGGGAGGGAGGAATAAGGAGGAAGGGGTATGAGAAAAGAATGGAGAGGGAGGGGAGAAAGGGGGTGGAGAGAAAGAAGGGGAAGGGGTAGTATCGATGAGTTGGGGGCGGGCTAATTGAACAAAAAGGAAAATCCTAGAAGCGGTTAAGGAAGGGAGCATCCATCACCTCATTAAGGAATAGGATAGAGGGAGGGTTGGGCTCCGTTCTGACTGTAGAGTCCTTGTGGGAGGCACATTGGCCATGCTATCTGCAGCGGTGTTATTTTGCCGAAGGATATGATAAAACTCAAAGGATCTGGACATGAGAAGCTTGGCTTTCCCATGTAACCGGCGGCACTTGATAGTACCTGAAGGATATCCCTTGATCATATTGTAAATGACGTGCCTTGAGTCCCCAAATATCAGAGCCCTATGGATCTTCATATTTTGTAAAAGGTGGAGACCCTGAATAAGGGCCAACCATTCTGCTTCGTTATTAGTTCTTTTCCCAAGCCCCCAAGCAAAAGTCTGGTCGACATATCCTTCGGGATTCAGGAGAATCCCCCCCGCACCTGCCACCCCTTATGCTCTGTTTTATTATTATCCTTGGGGAAGGGTTGTATTGTAATCCATAAGCAATGAGCAGTGAGGTTGACAAAAAAATTATCAAATTACTTTAATGTTAAGCATTATAACACATAAATTTATAAATATATTAAAATTTGATTATATGCAATTTGATTGGTCCACAATAACAAAGGTTTTATTTGGAAAATATTATAGCTTTTTAGTCTACTAAGATGAAATGAACTCATGTAGTCACACTTAATGCATTGTGACTTAAAAGTGTCTCTCAATTGCTAAGGTGGTAGAAGCTATCAATAGGTGAAGTACTCTATGCAAGCCTTCAAAATTAGGTGTGCATGTAAATATTTGTGTAGCAATAAGGATGTGTGGAGAAGTGTACATGCCACTAAGAAACATTTGAATTCATGGATTCATCCATTAGTTTAAAGGATATTTTTTTTAAAAATTTCAATATGATGTAATTTCATTTTCAGGATAACCTTAGAAATTTGTGCATAGATTAAATGATTGGATTCAGGTTGATGTGATGTCACTATCCCATTAATCTTATTATTTCATGCCCCATTCATGTGTCATTTGTCTAACAACATGAAACTCTAGTTATCCTAAAGATGGTTAATAATGAAACACATACAAGGGAGGGATTCCAGTAAGTGAGCTGTTTTTTTACCCCTTTTTGTGCAATTTTAAACTCCATTTTCTTGTTACTCCTAAAAACTATCACTTTGCCTAATTCCCTAAATTTCATATGCCAAAACAAATTTTGAAGGAGTTTTTCCTTACTAGATACATAATCCTAAGAGCTCTGACGCACTTTGTCTCTTGACATAGAGAATTATCCTAGGTTGACACCTTTTTCCTATTGACAGGAAGTCGATGACACTTGTTGCACTTGGTAAAAGAGTTTCATACCTTCCTGACAACTTCTCCTAGTGTGCAAAGAGCGTCATTTCCCACATACTGGAAAAAACTATAACTTTCGATAACCTTCTAGAAGAAATTCCTAGTGGAAGTTTATCCCAATTGATCAGATTAGGTGGCACTCGTACCCCTAACCTATAGGGATGATCCCTTACCTTCCTCCTAAATAATCTCAACTCATTTGATCTCTCTTTGGACTATATAAGAAATATCTCCCTCATGGATGAGAGACGATCATAAAAATACCTTTATGTTGTTGGAATTACTCTAGGTGTGAGAGGAAAAGAGTGTGGTTCTTGAGTGAGAGGCTTGTAGAGTTTGTGGATCAAACCCTTATGGGGAGAAGAACAACACTGAATCTTGTTTGTAATATTTCAATTAATGCAATATGTTTTCCCTTTCCTGTAAACTCTATGTGATCTATGAATAAATGTTTATTATCTTTCTCTTCGGTCATTGGTATATATTAGCTTGATTATCTTGTATGTTTCCATTGCTTTGTTGGCTCCAATATGTGCAAGTTATTCAAACATAACCTGAGCTAAGTATCTCTAGCCAATAAGGACCATCTTCGGAGGGAGGGTAAAGGTTTCGTTATGATCAAGTGATATTTCCAAATATAGGGAGAGGACTTCATAGTTGTCTTTTCTTTGTTCTAGAACTATCCCATTTAGACTAGGGAAACAATATTTATCCACGTTGATTGATAATTTTCGCTAACAATTCCTGAGCTTGGTTTTTGTTTACATTTCTCCCTTCGACCTAGGTTCAGAACCTTGTTTTTCCACCAACAAATCCCAAGATACAAGATCGACAAAGAAGGGCTCAGTCGGTAGCACATGCGTTGCAGATGCATTCTCACCCGAGATAGATTTATGGGTAACTACCAGAACTAGGTTTCTGCAGTTAGGTGGGGATTTATCCTCTCATGAAACCTTACCGAATTGCTCAACCAAATCTAGGGTTTGTATTTATTATTCTTATTTTTTTCTTTGAATATATTACTCTACTTGTTCATCGTCACAGATTACAACAGTTAATATAAAGCCTTATCACATATTCTATCTATCAACAGTGAGCTGACACATGCATATAAGAACTTTTTCATAAGAAAATGGTATTGAATCTATTCAAACCTACTTATTCATAGTTCATACATTTATTCAACATAATCATACTCATCAAATACACATAGAGACACCATTTAACGTGGAAAACCATCTTGGAAAAACCACAAAAGCGCTCTTCATCTGACATAAGAAATATATAGCACCTTTCGTCTGCACACTTAGCTTGCACTCTTTTCTAGGTCTTCTCTACAAAATATACAAACTTCTCTCCTCTCATGCTCTCTAGAATTTGATCTATGAAGTTTCCTCTCCTTCACTCTACTGGTGATTAGCACACATATTGGATCGACTATCTTCTCTACAACTCTACAACTCTACGACTCTTTAGTAACTACAACAAGAGCAAGAGGGACCAACATGCACATATCTTAGGTTATCTCTTTTATAATATCTTACATGTCGTAATTAGGTGACTCTATTATGTTAATCGACAAGCTGTCATTCCTATTCTTGTAGATTCAGTTACACTGATAGTAGGCACTATCGGCCCAAAAATACAAAGATTCTTTATTCCCAAAGCATTTGTTATGCTAGCTAACTTCTTACACATGATCAATCAAGTTGTACTTTTCAACTGTTATACTCTTCTTCTATTTTGGTCCCTTCCATCGTGACTTCTCTCTTTGCAACTTCTCTTCCTTTGTCGCAACTTCCTCTGTTGTGCGACCGAAATATTCATATTCTCGAGTAGAATTATGGTTGAATTCTGCCTATTTTTTCCTAGGGCCAACACGCCCCCAACACTCACCTGTGGCTCAACCCAAGCCACACTACAATGAAACCTTTGTTGTGACGAACTTACTTTGAAAATCCTGAAATATTTTCACTATCTACGCAGTCTCTTCATGTATTGTTGCTTCCTTCTTCAAATTCTCAAAACTGATGTGTTCCAACATTGCAAGTCCTGCTAACTCTACTGCTTGTAACACTTTCTGGTGTACAAGTTGAATAATAACGGTAAATATTTATTCCTTGTATTGTAATTATGTGACCCCGTCAGTCTTCTTTTGTTGTTGCATTTGCATTGGTACTACTTGTTGTTGTAGTGTGTTCATCTCAACAAACTTATCCATTTTATCTTCTAAGGGGATATTTTTCATTTCATTATTCATCTGGTTCACCTCTAATTCCATGGTGTGAAACTGCTATGTGACTTTCTCTAACTCTTCATCACCGATCAAAGTTTCCCACGTCTGGAAAATTTGTTTGACTACCTTGGCACAAAATTTCTCTGCCTCTTTAATTTCCTTCGCAGCCTTTGTTACTGCTTGTCCTTTTCCTTCCAGTACCTTTGGAGGTGTACTGGTTGTTACTTGTAATTCCAGCTCTGTGACCTTTTTGCAAAGATTCTCTACAATCTATAAAAGTCGAATCACCTTGGATTCCACAAACATCTCCTGGAGAACGCCTTCCTTAGTAAAATTTCTGCAAGTGAGTGTTATAGTCATGTCGAGCCAGTGCATGCTTTCCTCCTAGGTCTTGGCTTTCTGTTCGGTTTCTTTGATTTTTTTCTTCATCTTATTAACAATCTTGTTCAATGCTATAGCTTTCTTAATCAATGTGTCTTTTCTGACCTTCATCTCTCCAACTAAGACATTCTGAATGGCATATACTTCGTACATCGGAACTATAGAGAAATCTAAAATGACATGGCCCACACTTTTGGCCATGTAATTTATCTATGATGTCCCGAAGTTGAGTGCCTCACCCAACACATGAGTCTTTATTAGTGGAATGGGAATTGATACGTCATTCAGTCGCTCATTCGATGATCCAGCTAAGTCCTGTGACATCTACAATTGTTTTCTTTAGTCAACCACCACTATTATTTATTTCACTGTGTTACAGAGCCTCTGTAATAAGTCTGTACTACTACCTGTTAGCTTTGTTTGGTGTTCATACATTTTCTTAAGGATTTGGGCAGATATTTCTCCCATTGTTTTCGTCAGAAGGGTATAATCGTCATTGGCAAGGCCGAGAGTTCATGCTAACCTATCAACCTTCCTTTTCTTATGTCTCATCTCAAACTGCTCTATTTGCTTCCTCTTATCTCCCACTCTCGGTTCTGTTGGAGTCATTCTTGACTCATTCTGGGTATTTTCTGATTTTTATTATGATTGATTTTCTCCCTTCCCCCCATCCTTCTATGTGTGTGGATCATCTTGTCGCTCCTCTTCATTTGGAGACAACTAATCATCTACGACGGGGATTCTCCATTCTTTCGACCAATCTTGGATAATTAACTCAACTTATTGAATTGACAATTAATACTATGTTACAAGCCATTAGAACTATGGGTCTTGTCACAGCTGCAAGAGTATATGATGGAGCTCGATTGAAAACTTGACAATGTTTCTAAAATGCTTAATAGTTTCCTCGATAAGTATGGCCTGCTTTCTGACATGATGTCCCATGGTATCTTCTTTCAAAAAGAGCTCTACATTATTATATTTTTTCCTCTGCTTCAAATATTTCTTGAACCATAGATTCTGGTATTAAGCTCCTCAACATAAAACGGGCACATCTACCCCCTGGTAGTTTGTTGGTTCTTCCCATGAAACAAACAAAATAAAAATAAGTATCTGTGAATAATGAAATGTGCTACCTTTCTCCTGTGCTTCCTCTGCATCTGTTAATAGTTCATTGAGTAGATATTGCGACCAATTGAGTTGAGAACCTGCTACACATAAATCTGTTGCAATAATCATCCTTATGGTGCATTGATTCAGTCGCATCTTTCATAGCAATTTGCTATCTAGAACCTTAGCGGTGAACTGAACAATGTGGTCATTGATAGAAACAATAAAAAGTTGTCTGATGTCTCTAGTCAGGTCATACTTGTATTTTAAGTTGTTTGTCATCATATTATTTTTCTCTTTTCTGGAGAAAAATGGCTTTGGGTCTACACCTGCAAGTGGGAGCCCTTTAATTGCTGCTATAATCTCGACATCCATAGAAACCTTTTAGTTGAGACATAGAAATCCATCATGGAATGACACTAGCAATTGTTTAACACACACATTCACCTCTATACTGTGGCCAAAATGTGGCATGTACATCAACGACAATAATCTTGCTTTGTCCAGTCCTCTTTCCCATTCCATTGGAACTATGCGTAGTGGGTCATCATCTGTATATTTGACAGAAACCATTTATTTATCCATTGCCAATTCTGGAAATTTCCGTAGGTCATGATCGACAAAGGTCATCTTCTTGAGATTTGGGAGTATGTTATGTGTTATCTGAACTCATTTCAACATAGTCGGTGCTTCCAGTGGGTACCTTGCATTATTCAAGATTCTAATCTTAGGTGCATCATCAACTTTGGGAATAACATACCCTGGAATCATAGTCTCAGACCATGTTTCTTCATCTTTCGATGGTGGTGTTGTTGGTGCTTTCTTCTTGTGGCTACCAGACTACTTCCTCATTGACAGAGAAAGTGGGTCTAGTCTCAACCTCACAAGAGGAATTACTAGTGATTGTGACATTTCCCTTGCAACCATGATTTTTGATGGAACATATCCGATAGTATCTTCCATAATGAGTGTGGGTGAAGGGGTCATGACACTGGATTCTAAAATTGTTCTTGTACTGGAAATGAAAATAACCATACTCCATGGAAAAAAACACACCTTGACTCTTTTAGTTGCAGACAATAATGGAACACTCTCACTCAGATGCAAGAGACTGCAAATTGGAACTTGGGCGTGAAGGTGATAATGTCTACCTGTTCAATTAGTTAGTACTTTACACAAGCAGATAATGAATGGAAAGGTGGCAGCAATTTTTGTCACATGGGCTGATCATCTGAATAATTATACATAAAGTGCCATGCAAACCATCACTCAGCTATCACATCAGTCATAGTTATTGTGCAATAATAACAAAAGTGACCAAAAATAACGTCGTCAAAATCATTTGTGTTTTTAAATTAATTATGGCTATCTTTCATTTTTACGACTCAAGTTCATCTTGCGACACTCTTATTTTTCTGTGATCTATGTTCAACCTTTGACATATCATGGGGACTTCACTTAGTAAACATATCACATAGCACATGCGATTGTGGGATATTAAAGAGTACCCTTAATTTCTAGAGATATTGACCCAAAATCTTTTGTTGAAACCCCCTCCCAATACTTAAAACCTCCTCCCCACCCCTTTTTATACCTCAATTCTTATAAACCACCCTACCCACCCCTCATCCCCCCCAATACCTACAATATATTGGATCAATTTTTAATAATTTTAAAACCCACAATATGAACTAATGTGATATGATATTGGTCAACAAGTGAAGCTCCCGTGCGACATGTTTCTTTCATTGCGGCAGACAGATTGTATTCACCACCATTTTTCATTTGTGACATGCAGACAGTTTGTGACACCTTTTTATTTCTCTTCTAACAGATTGGCAGCCTGTAATTAAATAATTAATAAAAATACTCATAAGATTTTTTATTTTTTTTAGTTAACCAAGTTGCGACTATCCTTGTAAGGCTTTAGGTGAATTCCATTCACTAATCCTTTGAAAGGTGTTCCATATAACTTATGTAGTTGCATTACACCTCTGTTAGTGATATGAATTACAATATACAGTCCTAGCCAGTGTGTTTTCAGCTTGCCTAGATAACTTACAGTTTTTCTATCATACAAAATGAAAAGTCCTTCGACCTAAAATCACTTATTCTTGATGTGTCGATCATGTCATTATTTCTGTCATTCCTTCTCAAAATTTTGATGATAACCTGCAACAAAACAATATTCTTCCAACTGTATCAGCTGCGAAAGTATCTCCTCGACAACAATAACATCTATCAACTTTGTAATCACAACAATCCTTAGGTTGGGTACAATATATTCCATCAACATCACAGCCTCTTTTCTATACACCAGGAGAAATGGAGTTCAGCTTATCAACTTCTTACAGGTTGTGCAGTATGCCCATAGTACTGTAGGAATTTTTTGGTCCCATTCGTATCTTTCAACGTTGCAAATCTTCTTCAATGCATTCTCAAGGATTTTGTTGAATTCCTCAACAACATCATTGGATTGAGGATGATATGGTGTCATATTTCTATGATGGATCTTGAATTCTTCAATCAATTCTTCAATCAACTGGCTGAAAAGATGCGTACCTTGGTCACTTATCAAAATATTTGGGCATCTGAATCTAGTCATGACATTATCGAATAAGAATTTTGCAATAGTCACAACAGTACAATCCTTCATTGGCACTACTTCAACCTATCTAGTTAAGTAATCGATCACAGTAATAATGTATCTCGCACATGTTCGCTTCCCTGTTGGACTAATAGATCCCATGAAATCAATAACCCATTTTTCAAATTCGAGCAAAGTTATTTGAGGTACTAGTGGCATTTCATCTTGTCGTGATGGTTTTTTGGTTCTTTGACAGACATCGCAACCACGATAGTATTCTTAATCATTCACATGCATGGTGAGCCACCGCAATCTTGCTTGCAATATATTTCACATTGTAGCTTTTCCAGCATATTGGCCTCCTATGACACTATCATGTGCTTCCTTCAATATCATTAGTCGTTCATGTTCCAAGACGCATCTGTAAAGAACATCATCATGGCCCATTTTATATAACTTCCTGACGATCAACTAGAAGTCTGCAGCTTGCACAACTAGTTGTTTCTTCTGTGCAATAGTAAATTTAGTTGGTGCATAGCCCATATTCAAAAATTGTATGATGTCCCTATAGTGATCATCAAAAATTGTTGTCGCAAATAATTGCATGTCAAGGATACTATCATCGAGATTACTAGGTTCTTCTCCACTCCTGATCCTCGACAGATGGTCTTCTCTTGAATACAGTTGACTCGTCTTAACAATGAATTCAAAGTCATATTCCTGAAAAAGGAGAATCCATCGAAAAATATCGCTCCCCAACACTGGCTTATTGACTAAGTATTTCAATGTTGGATGTGTACATTTTGAAATGTCCACCTAACTAGTGTAAAAAATTCTACAGAGCATATACCATAACTATTCCTTCTCTTTGTGTCATGGTATAGTTATTCTTTGTTGTTGATATTTTCCTACTAGCAAAGGAAATAGGATGACCATTTGAACCTTAGCTAGGTTGTTCCAGTAACATGCCAAGCACCATAGACGACGCATCGACATGTACATGAATTAATTTCTTCCAGTCTGGAAATACAAGTATGGGCATTGTAGCCATCTTGTTCTTTAAGGTGTCTAGAATTTCTTGGCAATTTTCACTCCATTGGAACTTAACATCCTTCTTCAATAAATTTTCTATTAGAGAAGTCATCTCTACATAGCATTTGCTAAAATTTTGATAGTATCTTGTATTTCCCAATGTCATTCTCATTTTTTTCACTGCGGTAGATGGTGGTAGGTCGACGATCATCACAATTTTAGCAGGGTCAACCAAGATTCCATCGTGCCAAACCACAGGCCCAACAAAATTCCAAACAGGGCATAAAAAATTCATTTATTTAATTTCAACGAAATATGATACTGACAACACCATTCCAACATCATTTTGAGGCTCTCAATATGATCCTTAATGATCCCAAATATCATTCAATCGTCAAAGTAGACCTTAAGAAATTTATGAATAAAATATTTGAAGGAAACCACTATTATCCTGGAAAAGTTAGCAGGAGCATTCTTGGGTCCGAAGGGCACTACCATGCATTGGAAACAACCCCACTCCATCTCAAATGTTGTCTTGTGTCGATATTCCTTTGTGATTATGATATGATGGTAGCTAGAGAACCCATCAGTGAATGATTAAACATCTTGACCGCTTACACTCTCTAGTACTTCATCTGTAAATGGAGTAAAAAATGGGTCATGTAAACAAGCATCATTCAATTTCCTTAGATCAACACAAATATACACTTCACCAGTGTCCTTCTTATCTTGCACTACTATTGGACTGATCCCCTTAGAGTATTTAATAGGCTCTATGATACCTACTTCCAGCATTTGGTCCAATTATGTCTTGACATTTTATTTATACCCCCGATTCAGTCAGTATGGTCGCTGCTTTACAGGTTTTGCATCAGGATTTAATGGTATATTCATTTATCTAAGGTATTTGGAAATCCCTTTCATCTCTGAGAATTTCATGGGGAACGAATACTGAAACTCATGCAATATGTCTACGATATTCCCGACAGTCTCATCATCCTAGTAATCTCAAATATTGGAAAATTTTGGATTCTCTTGGGAGCCAATGTTTATTTTCTTGAATTTTAGTGGATTTAGAAAATGGTCATTATAAATACCATATCCCTTCGCTGCACGTGTACCTTCAGATTATGGAATGTTCGTGTCTCGTGGGTCATCATCAAATTTTCTTGTCACATTATAGTGCTCCATTCGGTGTTGGATTGTTGCGCTGCCCTGATTTGAGTTTGTCACTGCAACAAGGATATCTTCCAATTTATTTTTCTTGATTACTTGCATTGCAACATCAATCAAAGGATGATCATCGAAAAACTCAAATGTGTATGTGAAACTAGTAGCTAGTTCATCCCAGTCAATAGTCCCTCATCTTAGCTCAAATGGTGTATACTAGTTTCTTGGTATCATGTCTAATGTGTGTATGAACTAATGGACCCATTCCTGTCATGGACATGCTTCCCATGTCGCAAGACAATACTTAATATGCTCAACATGATTTGTCAATCTTGTACATTTTCGACTAGTATAGTTGATCTCTTCTCCAAATCGTATCTCTATCAACCATCGACATTGTGTCCATTCTGATATAGATTATTTATGTGCAACCCACCATCTAGCGAGTGTAACTTTCAGTGCAAAGTTCAGTGCAAAAAAGTGTTGAGGTTCTATGACTTTTTCTTCTAATTCTGTCAGAAAAGATCCAAGGTTAGGTAAACCTTCATATGTGGGTAGGTCATTTATCTGGATTCCTACTCGTCACACAGATCCTGTAATTCTTATGCACCCTCTCATGGATACTTCATGCATATGATTATGCCATTTTTCCAATGCTTCACCAGAATCCGATGTAAAGAAACTAATACTTCACCAACTAATATTTCTGTCAGCCATTGGATTCGCATAATCGTCCCTCGTAGATGTGATGTTATAAATATGGTCCAGATAATCACCTTGTCCTTCACTATTACTAGATCAACATATCTTTGACCTTCTAGCGAATGAATTGGTGTGACCAAACTCAGCTATGAATATTCAAATTTTAATATTCTTTACTTAAAATTGATGATGGCCTATTCATCAATCGCCCAGTCAATCCCCAAAAGTGTAGGATACGAATTTGTTTCATCGACAATGTCGATTACTTCAAAGTCAACCTACATTCTCAGGCCTTCTACCTCAACAAGAACTTGATTTAATTGACCGATAGGTAGGAATTTTGACTAATTTGCTAATCTGAGTTGGATAGGAGACCATGCACGTCTTGGGTTCCCCATACTCTCCAATTTTTTTCTAGTCAGAATGTTGACATCAAATCCCATGTCTAGAATAATATAGTCCATGTTGTAGTCTCCTATCTGGGAAATCATTCTTAACTCGTGACCGGTCTTTAATATTTTTCCCACATAATTAACCATTGTGTCTGGTCACACCTCTTCTTGAGGTTATTCTATTAGAGTTTTCAATTATGTGACAACATATTTATCTTATATTAGTGACAAGAAACTTTTAAAAAACTCTTTAAGCTTACTAACCTTTATCGTAGGTTTCTTTGGAACAGAAGGTCAAACCTCTCAAGCATTCCCACTATTGGTCTTCCACATAGTGTAGCAGCAGATGTCGATGCTTGATTCGTGTCTATGAATTCTCGTCATGTTTCCAAGAATACTTCCCTTTGTTTTTGGAAGTTGAATGGAACTTTCCTTTGTGTTGTCGATCACACCTACGGTTGTCCATGTTGTGCTCCTTGGTCTGCTCCAGTCACAACATTTCCTATTGTTATGAAAACAATATGTGGTTCCCTCGTCTCAACTTAGATCTTATGGATATTCTTATTGGGGTTCGAGTTGGGATTTTGTAAAGGGTTTGGATTTCCCACATTTCTAGCCTACCACTTCGCAATCAACTGTGGAAACTGGTTGACGGTATGATAAACTGATTTGAAATCTGAACATTTCTTTGTAGTACTCACATAGTCGCTGGAAACATTTCTTGGTGGGCCTGCAATTATAACATATAATTTTTCCTCTTCCATGACCAAATCCTCCTCCTTGTCCTCGGCCTCTAAAATTTCCACCCCCTGGGTTGACGGTATTGTTGATGTCGGTACTGATTCTAAGGATACTAATCTTGTGGGTATTGATATTGAGCCCATTCCTCTTGCATATGCTCTTCTTTCTTCATTAAATAGGTATCCACCATTTTCTCTTACAGCAACTAATATTCTATGTATTCCTTCTCTCCATGGCCTACTTTTTGGAAAATTTTACAATATAAACTAGCCAGCATACTGACAATCTTCTTTAAGTATAAACACTCTTCTGGTCGATGGAATCTAGTCTGGCATATTCTACACCAAGGCATCCCTTGTGTATTTATTAGGTTTGTCGCTCTTGATACGACATAATTCATGAGTGTCAGACAATTATCCTTATGGTGTTCCTTTGTTCTGCATTTGGTACACCACAAGTCTTCCTAAATCTCTTTCTCCTTTTTAATGTCCTAAAGTTGTAGTGTAAGGTTGGCTAGTTCTAACTGAATTTGCATCACCCATGTGCCAGTCTCTCCTATAGGTTAGGATTCCAACTTCATGTCCAACTTCAGAGCTTCAGTCTGCGACACAATATTTTGTTGCATTAGAGGAATTCAGATGTGCAGTAATAGCACTGCAATGAACCATTCCTTGTGTTGTAAATCTGACATCTGGAAACTTAATTTAGCCATCATATATTAGATCTCTATTCAAAATATCAAATAGACTCCATAGACAATTGCTTAATTTGTTTAATCTCTGTAGTATATTGTGATTAATATTTGGGCTTTCTGAATTCATCTATTAATCCCGCTTGAATTTGGTCAAGTGTTTTCTGTGCGACTCCTGTCTAAACCACATAGAACTTCATGTACCAATGCAACTCATGACACCTAAGGGTTATGATTATTTGAGCCTTCTTGATGGCTTCATATTGGAGATGTCACATAATCCACACGGCTTCGCATATAAACTAATTTCGCTTAGGGTATTCTAACCCATTTCCATTGAATATTGGAAACTTAATATCATTATTAGCCATTATATTGGTCCTTGGTGCTGTTGGAGAAAACATTTGGCTAGTGGGACTCCCTTGTACACTATTCCCACAATTATTATTACTTGTATTAACAAACCCACTAGGAGATGATTTTATGGAACTTACCTTCATAGATGTACATAGGGTCATGGGTGTGTCATACTCATACTCTATATCTAGGGCTTCTTCTTCTTGTTCTTGTTCTTTGTCTCTTTCATATATAGGTAGGTATTCCTCTTCCTCGTTGCAAGAACCTCTGTCAAAGTGTGACGCCAACTTGTAGTCTTCTCCTCTAGTCATATTGCAACCTCATCTTCCAGTCACGGTCCTTCTTTTATTTCTCGACTAAAATATTCTTCCACTTCTTAGACATCCACCTTCCCGTTCAGTTTTGTTATCACCAGGGAGCATCTCAACTTACTCTTCTCCAATTTCCTCACACTTCATTTTCTGCATAACACAGGTCTCCATGCACGGTTCCTTACTCATCGGACTCCATTCTCAGGATCCCTTTTTTACATACAAGCATCTTTGTCAAAATCCTTAAAGATGTTAGGTATCGTCCTCTTGGTCCTTAGAAGTTTTTTTCTTTCCGCCTCACTGCATGATGTTATTGTGTCGACATCAAAATCAGTGATGTATCTATCCAAAATACAGTCTAACCAAAAATAGACAACCCTAGATATAGGGTTTCTAATACTCTTTAGTCATTGAATCAACTAAGGACTCCACTCTGTCAGCTCTCCTCCTTGGAAATGTTTTCAGTGGGTTGCTAGATTCAACAACCACTCATATAATAAACCAAGAAACTCACAGAATAATATCTCATACTTCCTAAACCACTCTGTTGGGTTTAGCCAAGATCCTTCACTTTATTCCCACACAAAATCTAATGCTTTAAACTCTACCCAATCTTGAATTTCCAGCTTCCTTGGGTGCCAAAACATATCTCGCCAAAATGACACATGGTCATGGAAATGGAACAATTTGTTTTCATTTCTCCATTTGACCTAGGTCTAGGGTCTTGTTTCTCTTTCAACAAAGCCCAATATACTAGCTCAATAGAGCAGGGCTCAATCAACAACTCTTGTGCCGCAAATGCAGTCTCACCTGAGATATCATTATGGGTAGTTGATAGAACCAAGTTTCTCCAATTGGGTGGGTATATTTCCTCTCACGACACCTTACCAACTCGTTCAACCAAAGATGGGTATTGTATTTCTTATTATTATTTTTTCATTCAAGATATTACTCTACTTATATGTCGACAAATATTACAATAGTTAATATAAATATTTATCATAGATTCTATCTATAAACAGTGCGGCTCATGCATATAAGAAATTATACATAATAAAATGCTAGTCAATCTATTTAGACCTACTTTTTCACAACATACATTCATTTGACATAATCATGCTCATCGAATATACATAGAGACAACATTTAACATGGAAATCCATATGGGAAAAACCACAAAGGCACTCTTCATCTCGCATGAGAAATATATAGTACCTTTTGTCTATGCACTCATCTTGTAGAATATTTTCTATATATTCTCTACAATCTATACAAATTTATCTCCTCTCATGTTCTCTAGTCTTTGATCTCTCAAGTTTCCTTTTCTTCAATCTATTTCCGATCCGCACATAGCCTAGATTGACTTTGTTCTCTCTAACTCTACGACTCTTCAGTAACTAGAATAGGAGCAAGAGGGACCAACCCACACACAACTTGGGTTCTCTCTTTTATAAGCTCCTATATGTTGTAATCAACTGACTCTATTATGTTAGCCGACATGCTATCATTCCTATTCTTGTACATTCAGTTACATTGACAATAGGCACTATATACAAAGATGCTTTATTTCCAAAGCATGCATTATTTTAACTGACTTCTTAACCACAATCAATCGATCTTTTATTTTAAACCGTTGTACTCTTCTTCTGTTGAGGTTCCTTCCATCACGGCTTCTCTCTTTGCATCTTCTCTTCTATCACGGATTCTCTCGTCGCAACTTCTCTTCCTCTGTCACAGCTTCCTCTCTTGTGCAACGAAAATATTCATATTTACGTTCAATATTTTCTAGGGACAACCTTTTTTCTTCAAAATTTTGTCACATATAATTTAGTGTGTTCTCTATCTAACGATATTGGTATTGAGGTGTGACGAATCCAAATGGATGTTATGTCAGCCACAAAGTTCCAAGCTGTTTAGTCCTAATGTCACTATAATGTATTTTTATCGGGTGCCAATGGTTGAACGTTCAAATGTGACTTAACGTGGATGTAACTTAAAATGAAATTTTTGATTTCGAATATTCATTTTATTTCAAAATGTAAACAAATGTTTTTTTTAAAATAATTTTAAAAGCATGAAAATATTGACATTTACTTGTGCATAAATTAATTTTATGAATCACATATGGTAGCTAGTATTTCCAAGATTGAGGTTAACCAACACCATTTCGATCTCCACTGTTGGTACCCAGTTCTACTACCAGCTCCTCTCCCTTACCCACTAAAATAACTATAATCCTGAATAGCATAAAAAATCATAAGAATTTAGAGTTCATATAGTTTAAGTTCATATTTAAGGTTATTTTTTAGTAAGGTTTAATACATACCATGTAAGAATCCCAATTTGATGCTCTTGCCATGAATTCCTTTAATTACAAGGAGACTGACAAGGTCTTGTGCAAATAGCGGTCACTCGTAGCTTTTGGATCGTTTTTCTAAGGATTTTTTTTAATGAGAAATTTTCAAAGAGACATTAACCATATAAAAATACTCTCAATTTAAATACATCACATTCACAGTATCTATCTCACCTCCATCGATTAAGATCATCCAGATTGGCGTTCACTCTTTCTCCTTCGCCAATTGCAACAGAAACTATATGTATCATTGGAGTGCTAGAAGTGGAGGAGGAGGTTTGGTGTTGAAGTAGTGATACTCATCTATGGTCTCACCTCAAAACCAAGATGAATAAGCTAGTAATATTGATTAATGATCCAACTTGCATGTGCATTAGCATTAGAAGGATACTTGCACCTGCATTGCATCTTAACGATAAATTCATATCACAACCCACAAGAATCACTACAGAAACCACTTAACTTTACAAGTCATCATCAAAACTATAATTGTGAACTCACCTTGACATCTAGTTTATCATCAATGTATTTGCAAGATTCCCTCATTGCAAGTTTTCACAATAAATCAGTCAATATTGATTTGAAAAACAAAATTTCTAAACAACAACCAAAATTATCTGAAATAGTATAATATACTTCTCACAAGCTATGCCTATTAACTATCCATAACACCATTAACAAGAAGGATTTTGCACCATGTAAATAGGAACACAGCTAATCACAAGACTCACTTTCTAGCCACTGATGATAGAAGTAAGGTGAGTCATATTTCTTGCAAAGCAAGCATTACCCTTGCAGCAAGATGACTCTTTCATGCATAACTTACTCTAATTACAACAACTCCATTCACTATTTGAAGTTTGAACATCAACATCATGAATGAAATTGATATTTACACTAGCTGAAATATTTCATTGAGAAGCTACTGCTAGTGGATGGGAGGCAACCACGCCTAGGATTGCATCACAATGATGATAATTCTGAATCCAGATGCACTAAAAAAAATGACCACGCTGGCATTCCGGAGTATTGATCATTTTCAATCCAAATGCATTGCAAAAAATATATGTCTCCAACAACTTGATGATATGGGTTCCTCTCGCATTTGGAATTGCGGTTTTCATTTGACATAAAAATTTTATATGTGGAACTGAAGTTTGTCCTTATTTCTTCCATTTTTTTTTAGATATTTTCGGGGGTTAACGTGCATGTTCAAGATACGTGGCTAGTATATCAAGATACACAGAACTCAAGGCATGTGCATGTCAATGGTTTAAAACGTGGATTCACGTTCACACACTATCTCCCCATTCACTACCTATACATATAAATGCTGACATATACAATAATTTATTTTGTTTTAATCATTTGTTGTCATACATAAGAATTTAATATTACCTTCCTAGTCTCGTTGTGTTTAGTACTTTTATCCAAACCTAGATTTTACACAAGTATTTTCAATTTTGAAACTTACTCAACCAAACATATTTTCAATCCACAAATGTATTGATTAATAAAAAGTGTTTCCAATTTCAAAACATATTTGATCAGAATTTCGAATGTTGCATTCATTTAAATATTTTTTGTTATTATGTGTCTTTTAGATATGCATAGAACTTGAATTATGTGAAACTCAATTCAAAATAAAATCTATTTTTCCTTTAAAATTGATTTCCTTTATTATGAAAATAGTGTGCTTTGTAAATTTAACCTTTATATATTACAAAACAATCACATTTTGATTATAAATATATTATAGAATATTTAATAAATTAATAAAAAAATGAATTTTTATTGTTTTTATAATTAAATTATTTAATTATAAATATTAAAAAAACAATATTTTAAAACTTGTGTTAAAGTTTAAAAAATGGGTATAAATTATTTAATTATATATTTTTAAAAATTGTTTTTTTTAATTTATATTGAAGTAAAAATATGAAGTATAAATACTTTTGAACTATGATAAGTTTTCTAAAAATCTTGTTGTATTTAAAGGTTCGCCAACTCCATGCACTCACCCTGAGTTAAATCTAAAAGACATGATTCATAGAGTAATTGATTAAATTAAGCAATTGTTACAATTGTTTGAATGTTGCATAAACATAGAATTTTACATCTAATTTATCATTAGTGAGTTTTTATTTCCAATTCGTTTATTGACTTGGTTTTTTAATATTGCAAGGGTAGGAACTTGTTGTTTTAGAGATACTTCTCTTGTTCCTTTATTCGGTACGTCAACGCGTGGAATGATAGTTCAATACAATATTCTCTTTATCATGTACACTCACTTGTTGCTTTAGAGCTATTTATCATGTTCCTCTATTTAGCTTATCAATGCGTGGAATGATAGTTCCATACAATATGCTCTCTATCATGTACACTGATTTAACTATTCCTAAATTAATACAATTATTTTAATAATCTATGCATTACATTGTGTTTAAGATTTTGAAATGCAATGTGACTATATATATTCCAAAAAAAAAGATCATAGTCCATGTTTTTCATTAATAAATAAAAATATGAACCATAGTGTGTTGAAATATTGGACAATACTGAGAGGGGGGGGTGAATCAGTATTGTAACTTTCACAATTTAAAACCACTTTTATAATTTACTTATTAAAACACATAATCAACACGAACACACATAACACAAATTTATCATGGAAGCCCAATTAGGTAAACCACCAATACTTCCTATTACTGCAAAATTGTTATTTACAAATAGTTTTGCCTGCTTCTATATGCAAGGATGGTATTACACCCTATTTACCAACAACTACTAGAAGGAGGCTATGATCCCCTGGTTTATCAACTGCTACTGAAAGGATGCTACGACACCCTATTTACTAGATACCACTGGAAGGAGGATACGACACCCTGGTTTATCAGCTGCTACTAAAAGGATGCTACAACATCCTATTTACCAGCTACCATTGGAAGGAGGCTACAACCCCTTGCAAGTCTGTTGCCTAACCTAGCGCCACCCTACCACCCTAATTTTTTTTTAATAATATTTCAGATATATTTACCCTCCAATCTATGTCACACCCATGAGCCTCTTCTTTTTCTTTTATGATATGGACCCCATAGACAATTTCTCTCACTCATCCTTCTGTGTATAAATACCTTCATTTTTCCTGCGGATTCATCTCTTCACTGTTGCGCCATTTCATTATTCGATCATGTCTCTTAATGAGAATTCCATTCCTCATTCTAACATTGAGTTGTTGAGTTATATACCTCCATCGTGATTCTTCAAAACAACTAAACCAGTTCCTTGTTAATCGATTTACTATTTAATCCTTCAGTCGTGACCTTTTGCAATTATCTTAAGCCTTTGATTTTATATTGGGCTTGTTCCTAACCATAGATCTAAGATATGATGAGGTATGTGTATTTCCTAACTATGAAATTTCTCACACTATCTTTCTACATTTTAGCTTTCCTCCTCGACTGTTCTGCACCATTGATCTTCTTTAAGCTCTTCGTGACCGTTGATCTCCCAGACTGCGGATTGCCTACCTATGACATTTCTCAAAGTTTCTTTATGTACTTGGATTTCCACCTCAATTGTTCCACATTGTTGATATTTTAATAATGTTTCTTGACCATCAATATTCCGAATCACAGGTTGTTGAATACGGTTTCTCAAAAAATCAAATGTTTCTTTCGTGATTCTTCGCTTTCCGCTTTCCACACCATCAATATTTTACGGATGTCTTTCTTACCGTCGATATTTTAGATTGTGGGATGCAGAATGTGGAACTGTGACATTTCCCACAGTCTTTTCATGATTCTCTACCTTCCGCTTTCTACCTTCCGGACTCTAGGTTGCAAAAACCCATATTATTCTAGACCTTGATTTCTCATCTTTTGCTTTCTTCCTTCCGCTTTTCTTATTGATTGTTGATTTCTTTGTGGGTTCACTTATGTCTGTTGATCTATGATCTAATGCGGATATGTGGATCTTCCCTCTTCTTTGTGCGAAAATCATTCCCCACCATAGATTTCCTTTTGGATTCAATCCTAACCGTTGATCTACGATTAGATATGGATTTGTGGATCTCTCCATTTCTTTGTGTAGAAATCATCCAGCACCGTCGATATTCTCAAGATCGGCTTTCGTAATTTCTCTTGATTGATCTGGACTATCCATGTTGTCAGTAAACTATTTCTCTCCCATCTAGAACGTTAACTCACCTTCTAGTTGAATCTATGAAATCCATGAGAACTGTCATATCTACATCGATGATGGACCCCAAATATCATAAGGCGGATTTTATTCAAATTTTGCACACATCAAGATTTTATTAATATGTGCTAGTTCTCCCTATGAAATAACTGGGAGTCGTTGATTTTCTTACATGATCAAACTCGTATGTTGATCTCGATCTCCTTTTTGGCGATTAGTTTCTGATTTCAAAACCCAACTCACCTTTTATCCTCCTCTCTCTTTTATCAACAAAATCTTCTTCAGCCGTTGATCTTATTCCAACTTCAACCTCCATTGCACAATCTTTAAGCATATGAATGATGATTATCAATGTATCTTATTCGCAACTCTAACTTGTGAAATTCAACCACGATCGTAGAATTCATTCTACCATGATCTCAACCATTAATACCTACACAGACTTATGCCTACATGTTCATCATCGATCCTTATAGTGATCGATCAATCAATCTCTGTCTTCTTTCACTCTCAGAATCCCTATGTGCTACAGGAATTTTCTCTAACCCTTAATTTAGGGTGGGCATCTTTCTAAGGCTACTTAGCCATTTTTGCTTGCTCTGGTACAAACCCTTGTTTTTGTAGACCTAGAACTTTCTTCTCAAAAGTGATGAATGAAAACTATGACCATGAATAGATAGCCACTATAACAAGGTATAGCTTGGTACCATGGTGCAGGAATTTTAGTCAAACCATGAAATATGGCGGGCATTCTCTTGAACCCTCTTGGACCTGTTTTGACTATTTATTCCATACTTAGTCAATTTCCTTATTTTCACCAATTTTCTATATTTCTCCATAACGACATCAGAATGCAACAATGATTTCAAATTCATGCCACATCCTCAACTATGCCATGCCATGCTATCATATCTTCCATATCATCATCCATGTCATCACTACCTTTGTCTATCATTGAGTTTGTAATGCCATTGTATCCTTGGTTATTCCTTTGTTCATTACTAAACTCCTCCTGCTACCATATCTATCGGTTATTCCTTTGTCATTCATGAACAAATTTGACATCAATGAAAACTATATACTCAACATAGTGTTCATTAGCCACCATTGGTGGCTTTACAAAAATTTTAGAAGAAGAAGTAAATGCGAGATAATTCGGTCTAAGCACAGGGATACAATATAAAGTGACCAGATAGTCAATGATGTTAACAAAAAGATATATAATAGTCACAAAGTATCATCATGAAACATCCATGGAAACAAAATAAGGATAGGCCCTTTGGCGGACCTATGGGATGGAAAGAATCATTGTCGGTCCCAAATCAATTTCCTTAATGGAATCTTTGTCTACCTGCTATATAGAGACATGTCCGTTTCCCATCAATCTGCCATGTTGTGAGAGGATATCAACCTAAGTATTATAGTCACAGTATATGTGTTGTATGGAATTTAATTGAAAGAGAGACATCGCCCTTTTAATGTGGCACACTCTTGGACTTGAGTGAATGTTGTATTAGAGAAAGGTGATTATATATGGAAATACTTTTTGTGGTGTAAACCATAGGAGGAATGGTGATGCCTTAAAAAATGGAGATATTTTGGGCCTTCCATGCACCCCAAGTAATCAGAGTGGGAAAGGATTTAAACTTTTTGAAGATTGGATTTTTTAGCCAAGACATATATGCATCAAGAAGGGTGTTCCCATCCCACATGAATGGCATATGAAGGATAACCGAGGCATGACACCAAATCGCAGTGATATATGGACATTTGACGAGCAAGTGAGTGATACTATCACCATCGACGCAACATAAAGAGCATATTTTAGGGCCATTCAAATAAGAATGTGTGAGGAAATCCCAGACAGGGATTTTCCTAGCCAGTGAAAACCACGAGAATAGTTTTACTTTAAGGGGGCATTTGAGCTTCCAGATATAAGTCATATACCAGGAGTGTGCAGGGTGATATTCAGATTCTGTCATCATGTTATATCCATATGTTGGATTTTAACAACCACCCAGTGGATTTTTAGACCATTGGATTTGGTCTTCCTCATAAGTAAAAAATATATGGCTTCCCTCAAGAGAAGATACATAATGATCCCATATATGTTTCTATTCGTTGAAAAAACCAAACTGTGCAGATGCGATCCATTCCCATTGATGTGGGTATGTTTCCCATGGGATCATAAGGTGTCTCATAAAAATTAGGACCATATTAGCAAGGTGTTCCACCGTATTGTTTGGAAATCTACAATCAATGGTGGAGCCAAACCATGTGTCAATTCCATCTCTGAAGGATTTTCCATTACCAATATGCCAAGAAATCCAGAGCCCAATAACATCATACTCAATAACAAGCTCTTTCCAAAATATGGAGACATTCATGTGTAGCATGATTGAAGAACGGATCCATTCCGTAATAAACATAGGTTTGATGTATTTATGGTGCATAAATTTGACCCGTAAACCTTTATTTGTCAGAAGCCTCCATATGCCCTTCACAACTAAATATTTTGAGATGATGTGATGATACTTGAGGCCCCAAACCCCAAGATGTTTTAGGAGGGATATATTTTTCAAAGAAATCCAATGGAGGGATCTGCTTAGATGACCTGCACCATAAAAAGTTAAAGCCAATCTTTCTAATATGAGTGAGAATACCCATGGGGACATATGCAATCATAGTCCAATAAAAGTACATTCCTTCCACAATATATTTGAGTAAGATGAGTTGATCAGATTTTGATAAAGCCTTATTACACCATAAGTGAATCTTTTTCTCGATCTCACGCACCAACCAGGTCTAATCCTTGAGAGTGTAATCATTTGGTTTTAAGGTGAATTAACCTAGGTAGTTAATACCCAAAGATACATCACATTTGGTAAAATGATAGAGCTCTAACATCCATTCCTTGTTAGTTTCATAAATATTCATGAAAGGAATGGTAGATTTCATGCAGTTATATAGCATACCTGTAACTATAGAGAAAAATTGGAGGATGTAATTGATATTTTGCATTTATCTTCTAGAGCCATATGATAAGAGTAGGATTCCATCAACTAAAATCAAATGATTCTTATAGATGGATTTTCCAAAATGATGATGTCTAAGGCTCCCATAGGATCTAGCTGAAGAGATGTTACGACTAAGGCATTCCATGAGGATAAGGAAAAGAAGAAGAGCAAGAGGACAATCTTGTCAAAGCCCGCGTCCCAGTCTAAAAAAGGAAGTAGTAGATTCATTGATCAATACCACATAATTTACCAACTAAGAACATGATAATATTCATTTTACAATGTGAAAGTCAATAACCATGCAGAGAAGGAAAAACCTAAGGAAGCTCCAATTAACTCTGTCATATGCTTTAGTAATGTTATAGTTGATTTTATCGCACCTGGTTGATCACATATTTATGGCCTTCCATGTCTCTCTACAGTATCCTTGGACCCCCTTTTCCCATATTATACTCTAATGCTTCAATATTATCAGCAAAAAACACCTGTTTATTCTTATTCGTGACTTTTAAAGCTATACTCGTGTGCAAACATAGCTTATGAGACAAAACCCATGTACATCAAGAAATGTGCATGAAGAGAAATATTTTTGGAGTTTTCCTCATAGGGGTCCGAATAGCTTGACTCTTGGCCTTCCATATGCCTTGAGAATGCTCAGACTCGACCCTCCATTGCCTATTTGGAGTGCTATATATTGAGCCTCTTGGATACATTGAAGGAGGAGAAAATTGAGAGCAAGGAAACTATAGTCCACTGTTGCCTCACTTGTTATGCTTGATTCTGCATCCCTTTGTCCCTTTGGAGCACATAGTGGTTCTCTTACCAAGATTTCCTTTTCTTTGTGAGCTTTCCATTGAGAAATGGTTGATTGAAGTGGTATAGGCCCAGGTGGAGGACTCAGTTTTGAAGAACTGCTGGCAGAGGTTGTCACTATTGTATCTTTGTTTTTATTAATAGCAATATCCATTTTCTATCCAATACATGTGCATAAATATGAATATTGTATCCATGGATTAATTTATTTTCTTATACATGATTGATTATATATGCTAGAGTAGGCCTAACACTTGAATATATAGCATACTTTTCTTGTTTGATGTTGTTGAGAGTGAATTGTGAATACAAGCATGGTTGGAAAATCTCAATGGGGATCTACATTAACCATCCAAAATAAGGTACGATTCACATCCCTTAGAGTTAGATGCCTTTATTTCTATTGCATATTAGAAATGATTGATTTCTAGTGTCATTCAATCTGTTGTGGTACACCCTAATCCATAGGAAGTTTCTCTCCGTAACAAGTAATATCTGATTTAATGATGAAAGTAGGAGGTTTTCTAGTTTTTGCAGTGTGTAAAAATTCTAGAGCTATACCAATGGCATCATGAATTTGACGGCCTTCAAGGAAAGAAAATTGTTTTGAAGTGATGGATTTTGATAAGATTATCTTCAACCAATTAGCTAAGATCTTTGAAATGATCTTATATATAACACTGCAAAGGGAGATAGGTCTAATATCACCCATTTTATTTACCTTGTCGACCTTCAAAATAAGGGTAATAAAGGTTGAATTGAATGCAACAAGGATTCTCCCTTTATGATGAGAACCCTCAATAACATTGAGAAGATCATCACCAATAATATCAATCATTCCAAATTAAAGTTCAGTGGGCCATCCATTTGGTCCTGGAATATTATTAGAAGTCATGGGTTTCATATCATTAGAAAGATCCGCCATCAAGTTATCCTCATTCAAAGGTGTGTTCTGTTCTTGGGAGACCATACAAGTAAAATGCACTAGGACCTCCATCATTGTTATGATGGAGGTATTCTTGTCTTCACCATATTGTTCAAGAATTGTTTTACCCAAACTTCTGTAATATGAGTGAAACCTATGACAGTGGAGTGGTTTTCATCCTCAATTTCCCATATCGAATTAGTCTAAATATGTGTTTAATAAATCTATGGAAGTATTTTTTGTTATTGTCTCTTGCCTATAGTCATAGTGCACGACTCTTCAAGCGAGAGGTTTTCTCCCGATGAAGAAAAATATAATTGTTTTTTTATTCCAAAACAATAATCTCATCCTACTAGTCGGAGTTGTTGAAACCCCCCGGATGAGAAAGATAAAACTTGGAGATATCATCCTCAATCTTTAAAATATCCCGAACCTTTTTTTTATTTTTCTCTTTGGTCCACGGGACGGTAAGAGGTTTGAGGTTTTTAAGATTATTGAGAAAGTGGACCACCACATAAACCTATGATTCTTGTTCATATACCATCTAATTATCGTTAACCAGAATGGGAAATCCCTCATCCTCAATCCAAGTAGTGTTGAATTCGAAGGGATATGGAAGATTAGAATTGTCCCCTTTTAACTCTAGAAAAATTTAGAAGTGATCAAATTCCCCTTTAGATATAACCCATTGTTTAGTCAAAGTCACTTTCGAAAACAAAGCCCCATTTATGAGAAAGAGGTCAAGACGCTTTGCAATGAAATGTGTCCCAATTCTTTTATTCCAATAGGTGGGAGAGTGAGAACAGTTGGCACTATATCAAGTAAATCCATGTCTTTAATATTGTTGGAGAAGAAACAAAAAAAGTGGGTCTTTAATTTCTGATGGACCCCAAGTTTCATATTCTCCAATGGATAAATTTAGGTCACATGCCAAAATGAAATAGCCCGTAGTATGGAAATCAACAGAGCATAGGGAATCCAAAAATTCAGTGCTCTAAGAATAAGGGCCATAAAGGTTGAGAATAGTAAATCAGATTCCCAGATCCCTACTATAGAAATCAGTTATGAATCCATTTTTGATCCCCCAACTAGAATTACATAGAACTATTATGCTAGTTCCAACCGGAGAATAGTTCCTCTGATTTACCAATGGAATCCAATTAGAGAAATTCCCATTCCAAAAAGATGGAAAGAAGCTCAGAGATAGCAGAGTCACTAGTGGACATAGTATCCTATAGGATAAGAAAATCCAACTTGTGGGAATCCACAAATCTCTTTAGGGCCACTCTTTTAGAGGAATTACTTAACCCTCATACATTGTAGCAGATGCACAACATTAATCCACACTTTGGGGTGCGTAGCTTCGATTCCCCCTTGATGGTTTTCTAATGTCCTCCACGAACTTCAATGGAAACAATGTCTATAGTCCACACCATTAAATCTATTCTACCTCTAAGCCGACCAAGTGATCCGATATCATTGGATAATGAGGGTATAAAATCATGTTTAAGTTTTTATTTATAGGTCAAACAAGGTCTGAATAAATAATGGGACGATGTTATAGATACGTTCGAGGGTGTTGGTTGCTCAGCAGGGTTGGAGATGGGATATTTAGGGTTGATTGATATTTTGGGCTCATGGTTGATATATTAGGCGAGGAGATAGGTTGTGAATCCGGTGGGTAGGTAGGGGATGAAATAGGAGAGTGTGTGGAGGAATATGAAGATGTGGAGGGGGAATATTCTTTTTCCTTTTCTTCGAATGGGAGGTGTGATGGATCATAAAAGGGTCAAATGGTGATGAATATGGAGTCGGTGTGAAGGTTTGTGAAAACACAGGTTGGTAAATTTAAGAGAGAGGGGCACGGAAATAGTTGATGTAAAATTTAGGTGGGGGGGATAGTTTATAACCCCTGGGTGAATACAAATGAGTAGGAACCGAGGGATAAAGGAGAATAGGAAATGCAGGACTAGATATCATGGGTAGACTCCATGTTTTGTTTATGAGGAGCTCTTCAAGTCTAGAAGGATAGTGATTAGGTTTAAAACCAAAGTGAGAAGGAGAAGAAAAATGGTCATGGGAAGCTACTAAAAATTGATTTGGACACATACCCAAAGTTTGTTGTTCTCCTAGAGGGTTTATCATTGTGGCTGAACAAAGAGGAGAGTGATTTGAATATTCTGCCCTAGATGTCATTTGAGTAGGAGCAGGTACCCTGACAGACTGAGTAGGCCCAAATACATGTGGACAAGACTAGAAATGACAAGTAAATGGTTTATCAAAATCCCTAACATGATGTCCATAGGAATAAAATATATTGCATTTTAAAGGGAGCCCCATATAGTCTTGATCCTACGAATAAGAGATATCACCCTTTGAAATGATGATCTGGTCTAGAATTCCTTCACGATTGTCTAGTTCGATAAGAAGTTTTGTGACTGTCATATTCCCAGTAGCTTCATAAATTTCATCCGCATGTAGAAACTCACCCACTACAAATCCAATCTAAGCAAAAAATATCCATGGTCCACAGCTCAGGTAGGAGGACTAGGACTTTTATCCAGGTGGTATGTGTATACACTTTCTCACAGCATGCATCAAAATTCTATGTCAATCACCTCAATTTGAATGGTAGTTTCCTCCAAAACCAAGGCCCTTCAAGTATCCTAGACACATATTTGGAAATTTTAGGATGGTCCCCGACCACCCTATGGATCAAGCAAATCAAGAAATTAATTATATGATAAAGATATATAGCTCAAAATTATATTGATTCATAATTTCAAATAATTATATGTTTTTTATAAAGTAGGTTATTAATATTTATTATTATTATTTGCATAAATTTTATAGTAATTCAAAAAATTGAATTCTAATAAATAAAATTTTAAAAATATTACAATCAAATTATTTAGTACAAATTAAATTATATACACATAATTAATTGTAAAATAATATTAAGACATAATAAATTATAAATTGTCATTAAATTTAAGGAAAAGTCATAATTAAAATAATTAATTAATAGTGAAATAATATATTGATAATTCAATTTATATTCATTGTTAATTAGTAATTTGGAGTATTCATATCCTGATAAAACCATGTACCATATTATAATGGTTTAGAGAATGATGTTTCTATCCTAAGAAATGAAGGTAATATCCTCTTAATAGGTTACTTTAATGCTCGAACTTCAAGCAACCAAGTTATTCTTCTAAGTAATCATATCAACCCTAGCCCTCTTTGGTTAGACGAATACCTTATTCTAGCTGAAAAGTACAAAAGAAGCTATGAAGATATCGGGGAAAATTGTTCGATTCTAAGCTAGTCAAGCTCTGTAGTGCTCAAGATCTCATAATTTGCAATGGTATAAAGAAGTGGCCAAATTCTAGCAAGATGACATGTATCCGTGGGCTTGGTAGCATCATGGTAGATTATGCTATTTCCGATATTTCTTTATACAATGAAATAATAAATTTTGACATCTTAAATGACCATGAGCCTGACTTAGATCATAAACCGTTAATTGTAACTCTCAACTTTGTCATGAATAGAGATCCCATAGAGGATAATCCTCATAGCCACAAAAACTTGATCTTTGATAGAAATAAAAAAGGTCTTTTTCTAAATGAATTAAAAATTAATTTGCTTCCCTTATCAAGTATAGACCACATAGAAGACCTCTACCATAATTTTACTACAACCCTCTCTTATTCTATTAACAAGTTCTCAATTGAAGTTTCAAGTAATAAAAGAAATAGCAAAACCAACCCTTGGTATGATAAAGATTGTAAACGGGCAAGGAGAGAAATTAAAGAAGCTCTTGACGAATATCTTAAATTTGACAAGATAAAAATATACAAAACCCTAACTAAAAGGAAAAAAATACAATATATTCATAAAATACAAGAAAATCTCTTACACATCTCTAAGGTGGCTCCTAAGAAATTCTGGAGGCAAATTTTAAGTAGAAAACTAAAGATAATAATAGAATTGCTTTGCATGAATGGAACTCCTACCTTAAAAAGCTTTATGAATCCCCAAATATTGTAGATAACTTTGAAACCCTGCTCACAACGGAAGAAGAATTTTTCTCATTAGAAGACATAGATTTTAGGGTTAAGTTTCTGGCAAATGGAAAAGCTAAGGACATTGAAGGTTATCAGGAAGAAATCTTAAAAACTGGAGGTCTTGTCCTCATCCCTCACATCCATAAGCTATTGAATCAAGCAATCAAACAAGGGTTCCCTAAACCATGGACTTAGAGCCTCATTATCCCTATTTTTAAAAGTGGGGATACAAATAACCCCTCTAATTATTAGACAATTATGATTGTCCCTCTCTTAGCCAAGTTATATGGTATTATTTTGGAAAAGAAGCTCAACATATGGCCTGAAAGTGAAGGTAGGTGAGCTAAAGGTAAAGTGGGTTTTAGAAGGATACACTCAACAACACACCACCTCATTACGCTCAAGATCATTGTGGAGGAGTGTCATAATGATAAATCCAATATCTTTTGTTGCTTTGTGGAATTTAGAAAGGCTTTCGATACGGTACCTAGAAACAACCTATGGAAAATATTAGAAGAGCTAAAGGTTCCTTTTGAGTTGAAAGTTTTCGCAATAAGGTTATACAAGAATGTCATTGCCAAGTTTAAGAGAAATGAGGGGTGGCTGAAAGATATTAAGTGTAATATTGGAGTTAAATAAGGTTTCCCCCTCTCCCATACCTTATTTGGCATTTACATTGATAAGCTAGAAGGTTGTTTAGAGGAAGCAGGTTGTGCTCGCACGATCTTAGCTAGAATAGTCATCATCCTTCTTCTCTATGCTGACGATATTGTTCTTTTAGCTAGGTGTCCATCTGATCTTGATAAGCAACTAATACTTCTTAAGGATTTTTTCTCTACCATGGGTATGACTGTTAATACTGACAAAACAAAAGTAATTATTATCAAATCCAAGAAGGACACTTATGCTAATTTTGTGTATGACAATAGCAACTTGAACGAAGTGTCTTATTACAAATACTTAGGAATTGATATTCATCACAAGCTCAACTGGAACTATAGCATTGATAAAAGGATTAATGGAGGGTGGAAAGATTATTTTGGTCTTGAAAATAATTGTAAAGCAGCAAACCTTGCGATGTGGGATAAAAATAAGCTCCTCTTTGAAACTTTAGTCACTCATGTTATCTTGTATGGGTGTGAGGTTTGGGGTTGCAGTATCACTAGAGAATACCTAAGGAATATTGAGCAAATATAGAAGTGTTTTATAATGTATAACCTCAAAATTAAGTGGGTCTTTCCCCTATCGAAATCCTTGCTATGACTAGGCTCATGTTATACAAGCACAAAATCAATAACATGGGAGACCATAGGATTCCTAAGATAGCTTTTAATTCCAGCCAAAATCACCTTAGGCTCAAGCGAGGTTGGTATAAAGATACCAGGGCCTGGTTAAACCGTTGGGAGATCGACGAAACTGTTGCATTGCAAAATATTAATAACATTAAAAATATTGTTAGTTCTAAGTTTAAAGAGAAAATGTGGTGTGAGAAAGATTTAGATGCTAAAAGAGAATTAAGATATTATAAAGAGGTCATCAACCCTACTCTAGAAGATCAAGTATCTCTCTCTTTTAACTAATTCAAAGAAAAAAATTAATATAACCAAGATAAGAATGAACTCTCATGATCTCCATTGTGAAATGGGTCATTGGGTAGTTCCTAAAACACCATGGGTGGAAAGGATTTGCCATCTTTGTGAGAATATGAAGATTGAGGATGAAAATCACTTTCTCTTAGAGTTCCCTACGTACACCTACATTAGATCTCAGTTTCATAATCTTTGTTCCAATACTGACCTTCTTATCCTTTTAACTTGTCAAAACTATGGTGAGCATGGGATGCTTCTGTCCAAGCTCTTTGAGCTTAGAAATACAATTTTAAAACAAACTAAATAATATGTTTCTTTAGGTCTGATAGACCAAATTTTTGGTCTCAGGGGACATTAACCACCACCACCATCATCATAAAAAAAGATTATTTCTTATACCACTATGAAAACCAATTTTCATATTAAATATAAAATATTTTAAATTAAAAATATTATTATATTTTAATTTAAACAATATTAAAAAGAAAATCATATATATAAAAATATACAATTATATAAAAAGTTTCATTATTAATAATTTTATAACATTATATATATTAATTATTAATAAATGATTTGTTTACACAATTGTATATAAAATTAATGATAGGGTTTTGTGTTGAGAGTTTATGGCCCACACAAAGAATGTGAGAGGAGACAAATGGAAGGCTGAGATGGAGGATACGAAGACCCTTGTCACACCTCTGTCAGGATGTGACAAACTTTTTGTTGGGGGAGACTCCTCTCGAAGGAGGGTGGATCTATTTTCTTCATTCTGACAACCTTTCCCTAGAGTTCATCCAAACACTAATGCAATGGTTGATTTTGTGTCGTTTCATTCATTATTGGTTGAAGGTAAGAGACATGGGTCAGTGGAAGGTTTTTGCTTAAACAATATTGACAATAGAAACCCTGGTTATCTCTCGATTGCTCCTTTCCAAGCGGTTAGTGTTTTGTTTAGTCACTACCCGAGATATTCAGTGGATGAAGAGCTTTGTCCAAAGGGTGGAAGGAACGAGCTTTCTGGAAATAAGGAGGCTTTTAGAGAAAGACATAAATTGAAGAGTGAAAAGGTTAGAAAAGGGTAAGGGTTATGTGTAATGGGTAAGTATGTTACATTGGAGATGATTCATTTCCTCTCTTCATATGCTTTGGTGGGAAAGTTGGAATTTGTTAAGTTATCTAGATCTGAGATAATGGATTGGGTTAGAGAAAAATGGAAGCCTCTTAGAAAAACAGTGTAGAATGTTTTGATGTAAACGAATGGTTGGATTTGTTTTATATTTTTATTTGCAGAATATGGAAAGCTGATCGAGGAGAGATTTTGGGTTATTGAGAGTGTTTCTCATGTTTTGACTCGGAGGCATGTAGGGTTCAATTCTTGGAAGGAAAAATTGAAGAAGATGAACTTATGGGTATTATTAACTGGGTTTCCCTTGAATTGTTGGTGTCTTATAGGTTTTATGGTGGTAGAAAAATCTATTGGTCATTTTATACTTATTAAAGAAGAATATATATCAGCAAATGATAGGAGGTTACCTCGAATGCTAGTGGAACCTGATGTTTCGAAAGGTCTTCTTGTTTAACTGGTGATCTAGGAGGATCTCTGAGATTGATAAAAGTTAAATTATTCAAATTTGTGAACATAATATTGAAACTACATAGATCCCAACGAGTTATTTACGGCAACGTTCATTTCACCTCAAACGAATTTTGGATTTGAAAGATATCACATTCTGAACTTTTAGTAAAACACGTAAAATCTGGCAAAAGGGGGTGCCACATGGCACCATTGTAAGGGTGACACGTGTCCCATACAATGGTGATTTGGCATGCCACATAGAGACATATGGTGTGTTTAAGGACAATTGGACCAGTGTATGAGTGACATGTGGCATCTAGGTGGTATGATTGGATGAGATGGTAGACAATTGAACCAACATATGAGGGACGGGTGGACCAATCATTGGCTACCATGGGGCGACTTAGCTAGGCATAGTGTAGTTATATTTACAAAAAATATGGTGATAAAGGGGAATCAAACCCTCAACCTATCCTCCACCAAAGTATCCACTCGATTTTCCTATCCAGGATTCCCAACCTTGTTTCTTAACCATATAGATTCCAAGTTTTATTTAGAGTTTTATAGAATGATTATTGGGGAAAAGGAGGGGTTTCTAGATTATCCCTTGACCCCATATTATATATTTAAACTTTGTACTATGCAACAATCAAACTGACGTGGATCCCAAACAAGAACCACATGTATTGTAATCATATGCCATGAAAAATGTTTTATGCAAAAAAAATCGCAATAGGGGGAGAGGTTTGCAAGATTGAACCCATTACCTCTTCCCAACATCACCAATGCCTTCACTAATGCACCAAATTATCCACTTGTTAAGTAGTTTGGAAAATATTTTTTTAAGTTGATTTGGAGCAAATTTAATCCCCAAGAATGGGTGCGCCCTATGCCAAAATGTTTAAATACTTTGCAGTGTTTTTAATATATGGTTCTAATTTTCCATATATGTTGGGATTAACATATTTTTTATCCATTACAAAGTGGACCTTTATCCCATATAGTTTGGGATTAAATCCCATGGAATTTGGTGATGAGGTTATGTAACTTTGACTATATAAACCAATGTATTTTTCCAAGTGAAGGAATGGAAGCATGGAAGATTTTGAGGAGAAAATGCTTGAAGGATGAAGGCATTTTGTAACTGTTCAAATATTTTTGAATCCAAATAATATCGGTTCTCATTGGAGCTGAACTCGGAGACATAGTCCATTAGGGATGAACTCTGTTCTCATACGGTGTCCACATTCTTATGGTTTTCATTATTTGTTCATTTATATTTGTTTTCAATTATTTTGAAGCCTTTGATACACATGTTATTTCAATAATTTTTACAAGTTAGCTAGTTTAATAATTCACATGCAAATTCAAGTGTTAGTAGATCCTGTCATTTTTGGATCAACTAGAGGTGGTATGGGAAGGTGGGTCTTTTACTCAGAGACTTGATTATTGGAAGAAATCATTTAGATGCCATAATTTTTGAGAGCTAGTACATGCCAGAGAAAGATTCCCTAACCCTCATTTCAGTTTCGCATTTGAGGAGGATCTTACGCCAACAAGAGAAGAGAATGATGTTGTGGATTGGGATTAAATTTTCCCATCCCTCTAGATTAGTTGTCATGTTTTCTAGTTAATTTCTGTAACCAAATCCCTGTACTCTCAAATTTTTTTATCACCAGAGGTCATTTCAAATAATTTGTATGCTGGAGGGTTGGATTGTTGGAAAAAAATTCTTTTGAGGAAGAAGGTTTGAACCTTTCATTTCTTCCTGATAAAAATTTAGTTGATGAGGATGTTTTCATTTCTTCGTTTCTTTCTACATAGGAGTTACAATTAATTTAATTAAGGGAAGGGGAAACGGTTATGGAGGCACGGGGGGTTCACTACCGAGACAATATCATATCACGACCATTCGGATTGGGGGTTTGAATACTCCTAAGAACCTCAAAAATATATTGCCTCATATTAAGGGATCAATGGGGGATTTTTAATTTGACATAGTAATATAAATATTGAGGGTTATTTTATTTGGGTGGGTCACTGAGGAATAACCTCCAAATTGTGGGATGGATTCATACCTCCAAATCATGGGCTCAATTTATACCTCCAAATCGTATGTTGGATTCATATTAGTACTAGTTTTTGCTAAGGAATAACCTCCAAATCATGGGATGGATTCATATAAGTCCTAACTTCTGCTAAGGATTAACCTCCAAATCATGGGCTAGATTTATACCTCCAAATAATTGAATTGATAAAGTATTCCCTTTTTAGCATATTTATACCTCCAAATCGTATGTTGGATTCATATTAGTACTAGTTTTTGCTAAGGAATAACCTCCAAATCATGGGATGGATTCATATAAGTCCTAACTTCTGCTAAGGATTAACCTCCAAATCATGGGCTAGATTTATACCTCCAAATAATTGAATTGATAAAGTATTCCCTTTTTAGCATATTTTTTTAGGTTGGGGTTTAGGTGGGTATTAAGATTCAATCAAAAATTGCTCCACGACAACCAATAGAAGTTGCGTCAATATTTCTTGGCTCACTAGAACCAAGAAAAGTAGACCAATATTTCTTAATTAATTATTTATTTCAACTTTTTCTGTTCATGTTTAACATTTTCACATTTCCAGTTAGGAATGGTTTCTAGATTGAGTTATGTTTGGCACATTCATAATTGTAATTTCAATTCTTATATGCAAGGCATCCGTCTTAATATTGTTTTTGAAATGACATGAACATAGGTGAAAATTTATATCCTTATTTACATACCCTATGTGTTATCGTTACCATGAAAGTGTATCATATGTGTTTCACCATTTGTGCATCTTTATAACTACTGCATGCTTGAAACTTAACATTGGAGATTTTCCCCTCTCTTGTAAAGGTAGAAAAAAACATATATAACCCAAAAAAATGTAACTAAATGTTGTTCATTCCATTTATTCTAAGAATAAATGTAAATGAAGTGGATGCAATTCCTTGCATCTTGTGAATGACCTAATCCAAGTTATGGACACAATCATATGGTGTTATTGGAAAGTAAGAATATTTTTTCTATGCTCACTTGAGTTCAAACATCAATGATGTTTGTTTTGATAAGAAGGAATGTAATTTCATCCATGAAAGGGTTTCAATTTTGCATTTTTATTGAGTTTAATTTATTAACATTATGGAAAACGTGAGCTCTCTATGGACATACTTGTATTTACATGATATAAAATGAGTAGATTGGTAGGCTATGGTGTGAAACATATGCAATTCGGATCTTTCCTAAGAATTGTACTACTATTAGACTATCGATATTTTACATTTTTTGTTACACTGATCTCTTCATTGGGTTGTATTTTACTCCCCATTACTATTTTGTTGGGCCTTCCACTATCCAACGCTACAAATTGATCAAGTGCCTCTACATTACTGGTCGGATCATTATTAGCATTATACTATTATCTTATTTAGCATCTTGTTTGTTTATAGTAAGATGCATTAGGGCTCCTGTTTGTTACAAATTGACAATATGATATAAACATGGTATTAAAATGGGTTGATAAAAATGGATACCTACAATATATGGTGAAACTAGGGGTTTTCTTAATTGGAAAGGTATATTGGGAGGGGGTTCAACAATACAATTTTAAGAGACATTTTCCAATATATACTAAAATTAGGGATATTCTTTAATATCATGTGAATGGTCGTGCTATGCAACAAATTAATTGAGTAACCCCTTGTTTATGGAGGTTAACGCTGGCCTAGACTTAGAGACCGCAAATCCTCTTTTAGGGAGGGATACTGATATGTTTTCTGAGAAGGTTGGGGATAAAGGGGGGTCAAATTTAGTTCCTTTCCAATCTAGAGAAGAAGGTCTAAATATAAATATTTCTCCTTCTGCTTTAAAATATGGTGGTATTTATATCTCATATGTGGGTTTTCCTTCCCTTTTGGATTCAGTTTCTCCTAAGATGATTCCAAAAATTTTAGCAGTGATTGATGGAGATTTTGTGACTCTTCTTATTTCTTCCATCAAAAGTATAAATGTTACAATCTAAAAACAACCAAGAAGAAACAAAGGTAAAATTAAAATGGAAGAAGATATAGAAAATAGTTCTTATAATTAGGTAATGTCTCTCTTTCAGAGGGGTTTAGAAAAAGTGGTTAGGATTTTTTTTATAATGGGGATATTAAAGCAGAGATGGCCCCTGAGGAGGTTACTCGATGAAGCTAGTCACTTTTAATATTAGAGGGGTATGTATTTCACCTAAAAGAACTACGTTAACAAATATTTTAGATGGGGAAAATCCTTTAGTGTCTCTTCTTCAGGAAACAATGGTGGATGCATCTGTTGCCTATGAATTGTTTTTTATAATCAAACAAAGTTGGAAATGATGTGGTATGGAGTCTGTGGGAATTTTAGGGGGTCTTATTTTGTCATGGGATCCATCGGTTTCTAATTTGATTTATTTTTCAACAGGGGATGGATTAATGTTATAAGGAAAGTTAATGGGTTTTGACTTTCCTATAAGCATTCTGAATATTTATGGCCCTTATAATCACAAGCAAGTATTTTGGGAGAAAGTTAGAGATGCGGGTTTGCTTGAGCATCAAGGTCTCATATTAGGGAGGGATCTAAATTTAACCTTGGACGATTCATAAATATGGGGAGATGGAAGAGTGAGTGATCCTTTACATGAATTTTTTAACTCTTTCTTTGATCAATCTGGGTTGAACGATATTGAACCAAATGTTTTGAACCCAACTTGGACTAATGGAAGAGTTGGAGGTGATGGAATTTCCAAGAGGCTAGATATATTTTTTATGTCAAGTTTGTTCGTGATTCTCTTCATCGATATAGATCTTGGTTAGTTTCTACAGGTATTTTTTACTACAAGGTTGTGGTTCTTAAATTGGATAGTGAGAAATCTCTTTCTTCTTACCCGTTCAAATTTAACAGGGTTTGGTTAGAGGAAATGTAATTTTCCAAGCTAATAAAAGATAAATGGAAGGATTTCTCTGCTTTGGTACAACTTCCTCCTATGTCAGGTTTTATTAAAAAGTTATCTTTAATCAACATTGAGGCTAAAAGATGAGAAAAGGAAAAGAAAAAAGGAATCATTGGTGCTTCTGGAAATGATTGAAGAGGAAATAGAAAGCTTGGAGGGAAAAGATGAAGATGATTATTTCTCTTCTCTCAGAAAGGAGAGATTGATTTTTGATCATTCAGAAAGAGCAAATATCCTCCTTCAAATTGAACAGAATTGGAGATTCAAAAGTTGTGTAGTGTGGCTAGAGGCTAGTGATAATAATACAAAGTTCTTTCATATATTTGCATATCAGAGATGAATTTCCATCTTGATATGGGAAATAAAGAATCAGAATGGGACTTTGCTAAATGATCAAAAGTCAATTAATGAAGCAGTAATGAATTATTTTCAAGACATATATAGTCAGTATTAGTGAGATAATTTGGAACAACAGTTGAATTTTTTAAAGAATTTCCCCATATTTTTCAGTGAAGAAGAGGGTTCAAAGGTGGGTGAAGAAGTAAAAATTGAGGAAGTGAGAAATGTATTATCTAAATTTGCAAGGGATAAGAGTCCTGATACTGATGGTTGGTCGATGAATTTTATTTACACTTCTTTGAATTGTTGGGTGAAGATCTTGCATTGTTTGTTAATGAATCTCGTAGATTGGGGAATATTTAGAACAATATGAATTCTACTTTTTTAGTCGTCATTCCAAATTAGGATAGGCCTGAAACTCTTAGTGACTATAGGACTATACCTCGTTGTAATATTTTGTACAAAATCATAATGAAATTTATTGTTAATAGACTAAGATCAATGTTAGGAAGATGTATTTCAAAAGAGAAATTTGTTTTCTTTATTAAATAGACATATTACGGAGGATGTTGGGATTATGCAAGAATTCTTACACTCTGTAAAGAAGAGAAATATGTAAGATTTTGTTTTAAAATTCGATCTTGTAAAGGCCTACGACAGGTTGGATTGGACTTTGATGTGGCTTATCCTAGTTCATATTGGCCTTCCCTATGAAGTAATGAGTTGGATTATGGGGTGTATTTATTCAGCTAAATTTGCTACGTTGGTGAATTGTTCTCCCACTAATTTCTAAATCACCAGAGGACTTAGGCATGGTTTTCCTTTGTTGTCTCTTTTTTTTCTTCAGTAATTGAAGGGTTAAGCAGGTTGGGTGGGGAAAGAAGAATGGAAAGGAAGAGAATGGGTTTGAGTCTTTCCCACTCACTCTTTATTTCTCATTTACTTTTTGTGGATGATATTCTTATTTTTGGAAATGGTTCAAATATGGAATGGATGGAATAGAAGGAGATTTTTTATTTGTTCGGTATGGAGTTTGAAATGTTAGTAAGTGAGAAAAATATCACTTTTCTTTTTCATGTGATGAGGAAGTTTTATATAGAAAAATTCAATTTGTCTTTCCTTGTTCTATGTCTGATATAAACGAAGGATTCATGTATCTTGGTTTTTTTTTAAAGCTAAATTCTTATATTATCAATGATTGTAACTGGTTAGTCAAGAAATTTGATAAAAGAATCAAATTTTAGGCATATAGATGCCTCTCAGTTGGTGGTCAGTTGATTTTGGAAAACATATTTCTGCAAATTATCCTGGTGTTTTGGTTTTCTTTATATATTTTTCCAGCAACTGTATTTTTGTAATTAAGAAGGGAGATGTTTAATTTCATTTGGTTGGTCTGTATGGAAGATTAAAAAATACATTTGGTTGCTTTGGAAAGTATAGAATTTCCAAAACTCAAAGGCGATTGGGGTTTAAAATATTTGTCTATTTAGTTTGGCTCTTTGTATTAAGATTTTGTGTAGATCCCTGTTTGTTTCATGTTTATGGAATAAATTCATTAAGGCTAAATATATCAGACAATGGTCGTTGGTTCGATGGTTTATAGATCTTGTATTGAGGGCTCCCTGATATTCTTTTTTATGCAAAAGTTTTCTAAAATAATTGTTGGTTATTAAATATCATTTGAGTTGGAAAGTTAGTAGAGGTTTCCATAGTTTTATTGGCATAAGGCATATTGTAGGGGTTCGAGGAAACAAGTTATTATCTACAAAACTTATACCTTATATTCATAAAAGAAATGTTAAGGTTCTTGCTCATATTAGAAATTTTTATGAGGATATTGATGGCTATTGGCTTTCACTGGATGTGTTGAATCTACCATTTTAGTTGTTGGAGGTAATTTATTTTTTCACTTATTCAAGAGGGAATTTACTTCGAGCACAAGGAAGATGTTTTAGTATGGGAACCAAATATTAATTTTGGAATTATCATTGATAAGATTTATTATGAGGTTTTAGTGGACCAAAGAATATTTTTAGATTTCATGTGGTGGTATAGGTTTTTATGGAAAAGATTTATGCCTCTGAAGATAAAATGATTTTGCTGGTTGTTATTAAAAAGGAAAATCTTGGTGTGGAAGAACCTCCAATGCCAATGTTTTGTTGAACCAGGATTATGTCATATCTGTAGAAATGATACATATTGACATAATCCTTGGATCGTCTCTTTTATCATTGCTCCTTTTTCAATGTTGTTTGGATTGAGGCTGGTAGGATGCTTTCATATTTTTTTAGTTGGAGTCTAGGGAGTATTGGAGATAGCTTGTTGGGATGGTTTAACAAAAAAGAGAAGTTAAAGGAGTTTCCTTTTTTTGTATTATGGGAATTTGGAAAAACACAGAATATATGTGTTTTCCAGGATGTTACTACCTCGTGTTTTTTACAGTTTCAAAGAATATTGGTTGATATCCAATAGTGGAAGAAGGAAGATGTTTTTAAAGGAAAAAGTTTTAAATTAGTCCTTCTTTTTCAACCGATGTTATCAATAGTATTTTTGATGGGGCTCAGCAGGAAGGTGTTAGGATTATTATGAATCCTCCCTATATCTCCTTGTCCATTTATAGTCTATTAGATCATCATACCTAAATTAGGATTCATTTACTTAGTTTGGTGCCATTGGGTCCACTAGAGACTTTGGGTCTGCTAGTGCCAGTGGGTCCACCAGTACCAACCACTAGAGTGTGGGGAACAAATAGAGAGGTTATATGCCACTTACTACATGTGCATGCATGAGCTGATGTGCCTCTAAGACCAATACCTACATTTTACGAGCCACTTTGAGTGCCACCATAAACCTCGATCAATTGGTTGTGGTAGGTAAGTAGTTAAGTTAAGTTAATCTCCAATTACATTCAGTTAGATTTGTTTCAGTTTTGCATGGATGCATGAGGGTAGGCCCCTTTTCTCACTTAATTCATCAGTTTAACTGTTTAACTAGTTTTTAATTGATTATTAACTAAATTAGACATGTGGATTTAGACTAGTGAGCTTCGATAGTGATTTAAGACACTTCTTGTTACCCAATCAGTATGTTTAGTTGGTATATTAAAATCCTTTCCACGTGATTGGAATTCTATTTATTGTAACACCATTGTATTACTAAATATAGAAAATGGAAGGTTTCTAATATTGTTTTTCATTTATTCTTCTCTATGTTTTCTTGTGCAATCTATGTGAAGATTGTTTTTGGCCCAAGATCTTCCTTCTATAATATAATATGGTATCAGATCATGGTCAGGATAACAAAAAAATGTCTTTCTAGTTTTGTGCAGGTATTCAGTTCTCTCACCAGCAGCATAGAAGTAAAGCATGGATCGATATAATATAGTAACCTTGACTTCATTCAATTATTATGAATTGAAAGACAAGATTGAGATACTATTGCACAACAAAGGTCTCTACAGATTTAATATGGCCTTAGAAATCATGCCTAAGCACTTGCTGAGAAAGCAAGGTGGCATAATAGGAAAGATGAAGCTTATGGATTAATTTATCTCTCTCTCTCTCTCCTAAACTTCTTTTCCATATTGATGGCTTGATAGGACCTAATGAAGTGTGTATCAAAATTGAATCCCCCTTTGAAAAGAAAGATGATCTTAGATGACATCAATTGGAGAATGAGTTGATCTCATTGAGACAAAGTGAATTCGAAACCATTAAGGAATTCATCACCAAGTTTAAGTCACTAGTAATTTTTATCAAGTAGTGTGGGATTCTGAAGGAAGAAGATTCGTTAATCCTATCCATTCTATCAAATCTGAGTCCATAATACTGAGTTTTTGTGTCAACATTCTATGATACTAAGATTGCTATTCAAAATTGGAGGATGCCATCCTTGGATCCATTCATAGATTCTCTCACATAAGAGAAGATCAATCTGATTCAAATCAAGACTCTCAAAAAATCAAAGGATCATGTTCTTTTTTCTCTTGGAAGAAATAATCTCAAGTCCAAAGGAAAGCTATAAGTGAAGAACAAAAATACAAAGTCAGACTCTGAAGATGAAGGTTCTAACTCTACCGAGGAAGGCTCAAATTTCAAGAAGGGTAATAAGAAAGGAAGAACACAGTGTACCTATTGCAACAAATATTATCACCATGAATATTCTTTATTTAAAAATAAAATGGAAACCATGACTCAGTTTCTTGAAAGAAAAAACATTGATGTTCCATATTTTGTAAGAAGGGAAAAATCTGTTGATCCCAGGGGAACTGTAACACTGTGCAATTCAAAGGTAATGATGCCCATGCTTTGGTTGATAGAATAAAATGTGTTTCTGATGTCTCTTATTTTTATATTCATTCTGATATATTAGAATTAGAAATCTATTTTTATCCCCTTGAAAAAATACCTATCAGTCTCCTAGAGCCATCTCCTCTCAATACTAGTTTTTTACCACTAGTTTCTAACTTGTCTGTATCTGAATCCTTCAAATTCCATCTAGATTCTTCTTTATATAATTTAGAATATGATTTTCAGGCTGATAAGCATGTTATGACACCTCTATCCCATCCATTTGATACTCATACGACCTTGCAAATCTGAAACTCCTCAGTTGGTAAACTAGACAATTTCATGGTTTCCTATACTGTATCACTAGTGAAAGTTGTTATTGTGTCTTTGTTTTCTATCATTGATTGGTTTTATTTATAATTTTATATAAGTAGGATTATTTTAAAAACATATGGGTCGAATATAAATTTTATTAGTTCCAATTTTAGATCCTTATGCTCATCATATTTTCCCAATTGTCAATGTAGACTAGTTGAATGTAGTTTTCCTACTGTAAATCAACCAGATTTTGGAGCCAATATACATTGGTTTCTTGCTTCTCCATATGACTTAATTTATAATATATCAGAGCCTCATAATATCTATTACAAAATTATAAAGTTTTTACACCAGTTTGGGAAAAAGGTTCATGATCGGGTTCACCATTATGCAACTACACTAGAAATTGTGCCTATTGGTTTCATTGATATTTTTTGGTTAGGAGATGAATGCACAGATCTATGTTTAGATATGATATTTTATGTTTTCACATCAAAGAGAACTCACATGATGATCCTTCTTCATCAAATGATGAGCTACAAGGGGCTTTCTGCATGCTTTTTGTCTACAACATTGAAAATATGATACATGATCAAGGCATATACAACAACTCAATGTGCGTCAAGGTTGATAGAAATTGTATTAAAAAAGAAGAAACATATTCTCAAGTATTTTGGCACAAAAGCTTCAAGGTATTTAAGAAAGTACACATCTTACTATCGGGAGGATGAAAATATTTTGGTGTAACAGGGAGGGAGGAGAAGGATTAGTTGTTGTAGGGGTGGGAGAATTGGTGAGAGAGAAAGTGGGGGGATGTTAAGTAGGAGGAGAGAGAGAGGGGTATAATTTATGGGTAGGTCAAAGGAGTAGGAGGTTTAGAGAGAGAGAGAGATGAGTGTTGGGTGAATAGTGGTAGGGGAGAGAAGGTTGTTGGGGGAGAAAAAGAGATAGAGATCATGAGTATTTGGGGACAAGTAGGGTAGTTAATGAAAATGGGGTGTAGTAAAGGAGTGAAGATCTTAATAGTAGAGAGAGAGAACAGTGGTAGGGGGTGGAGTGTTAGGAGATACAGAGAGAGGGAGGGTAGGGGTATGGGAAGTAGGTGGGGGGTTATGATTATAGAGAGAGAAAGAGAAATATATACAACTAAATAGAGAGAGAGACAAACAATATGGGTAGGGGGCGAGGATTGTGGTTTAGGGGTAGGGATAGGGGTTATGAGTAGGTGTATTGGCAGTAGAGAGAGAGAGAGAGAGAGAGAGAGAGAGAGAGAGAGAGAGAGAGAGAAATAAGTTGTATGGGGNCAAATATGGGGGTTATTATTATAGAGAGAGAGAGGGATATGGCGATAGGGTTGGAGGGTGAGAAATGGGTAGTTGTGGGTGGAGAGAGAGAGATGAGGTGAGGATTTTTAGAGGGATTAAGGGTAATGGGGAGGAGGAGGATTAGGGAAGAGAAGGAGATAGATATGAGGAGGGATAGGGATTTGGGGAGGAGTATATTAGTTAGAGAGGAGGGGGTTATGGCTGAGTAGTTGGGAGATGGGGGGTGATTAGTGATAGGCGTAGGAGGGATAGGGTCTTAGGAATTAGTAGTTGTTGATGCATTTGTAACTTTGGAATGTATTCACTTGTATATATTGTATTTCATTAATCCTTGATGCTCCTATAGGTAGAATCACTTGTATTTATTTGTACCCAGATGTTCCTATCGGGGGAATTACTAAAAGTTATGAGGAATTCCCCTTCGTTGTAAGTCGGGTCATTAGTACCCTAGTTGTGGTTACCGGAGCCTACACAACTGAGTTAGGATTACTCGAGCCTACACAAATGAGTCAAATATTAAGTGAACGAAAGAATATAAATAGAGAGTGAGCCTCTATATTTGAGACACACAATCACCCAGCTATAGCGCATAGATGAGAGAGAAGAAGCTCACTCAAGTGAGAGAGAGAAAAACTGTTGGAGATCATCTTTCTGTATTTGGGTTTTACTGTTGCCATTGGTGCTCATTCTATCTCTAAGGAATTTGAGGGGTTTTTCCTTTATGGTTTCCCCAAGGATAAATCTTTGTGTCTATTGGCTATTGTGATTGATTGATGTGCATGCTATTCTCTCAGATAAGATCTTAACATCATATTGTGTAAATGATAAAAATCAAACATGGTATCAGAGCTAACCTAAGAAGAAGACACTGTGCAGCTGCAGAATCTAGGGATTCTTAATTTTTGGGTCTCTCTGCACAATCCATCAGCAAAAGGAGGCTAGGATAACTCTCCATTGAAGGGTGCATATTTATGTCAAATAAGAATTTAATTTGGACCATTTTTCAGTTTTTGCTATGGGAAATTAAGGTTTTTTACAGAAGAGGAATTTTTGAGTGAGCCCAGCATAGGATTTCTCTCCTCATCAAAATAGAAGTTTAGAGACCAATGTCAAATTTTTTGGTTGATCAAAACTCTGAAAAAATTCAAACCCTAGTTTGACCCCAGGCTTGAAAAACCCTAAAATACTAAAACAGGTAGTTTTGGTACATTCTCTATATCTCAGAATTGAATATTCTCAGGGGCCAAAATTTTCATAAGCCAAAGATAAAAACTTGATGTACCCTATGTAAAAATTTCAGCCTTCGATTCGATATATTATGGAAGATATGATTCCTCCAAATGAGGGTTCCAGCCTCTTCTAGGATTCATCCCTAAACAAGACACCTAGGGAGAATTTCTATATCTCAGGCTACAAAGGTCCAAATGAAATTTCACAGGATGTTATGAATAGGGAAAATAACGTACCTTCTATGGTAAAAGTTTTAGACCCTAATGATGAAACAGGGACACGTGGAAATCCGTAGAAGTTCGCTATGCTGAACAGTCCTAAAATATGTCACCTTGGGAAAATCATCATAATTCCCAGTTGGTAAAACTAATTCTACTAAAACATATGGTGTTGGAAAGAGGGAATATGAGGCTACCTAAGTATGAACTTTTAGACACATAGGAGAATTAATTTGGGAGATACCAGAGAAACAATATCATACATTTCTGCAAAGGAAATTGGAAAACTAGGGCTTCCTGTTTCGGGAGCTTTAATCCACTGTTTTCAGAAAAGGAGTACATTGGAAAGCTCACCTTGAAGAGGCCCATATTTCTATTTATTCATATTTAAAATATTCCAAGTTTTTGAAAATTAGTGTTTCTTTGACAAACCCTAGATCATCCAGCTCTGGAACCAGGATGAACACCTCAAATCGGTAAGATCTAATATTTTTCTATTTACAGTAGAGGTTCTCATTTCAAGATGACTAATCACACTAGCTTGATGACAAGCTTGGTGAAGATGAAAAATTTTGAGCATGGAAGTATAGTATCTCACTAGTTCTTGAATGAAATGAATTGGACACCTACATAAGTGGAGAGGTTCTAGTTCCAGAGGGAGATGAGGCTAAATCCTGACACAAGAAGAACTTGGTCAAGGCCAAGAGTATCATTATTGATTCAATAAAGGATCACCTTATACCACAAGTGTCTTCCCTAAAGACACCTAAATATATTTTTTATCCCTTGACCAAGCTATTTGAAGGGAAGAACATAAATTGGAATATGACTTTGAGAAACTAGTTGAAGAATGTAAAGATCTAGAATGCAGAGACCATACAGTCATACTTTACAAGGGTCTCTCAAATCAAAGAACAACTTGAAGCAGTGGATGAAGAAGTAGAGAATACATAAATTGTGATAACCACCTTGAATGGCCTCCTAGGATATGGGATTCATTCATTCAAGGAATGTTTTCCAGAAGGAAGTGATTAATTTCTGCAACACTCTAGGAAGAGTACACACAAGAAGAAACTCGACTCATAATAAGAGAAGAAAAATTGGGAGCCACTGAAGATCAAGCTCTCACAATCCAAAGAAGATCCCTCAAGCGATGAGGAATACAAAGGACTCAACTCTTGAAGAACCTATTATCCATCTTAGCATTTGGATAATAAATGGTGATGTTATGAATGAAGAAGATAATGAAGCTGAAGGATCAAGAAGGAGTCTACCCACGAAATGAATAAAGATTAGTATTCAATTGTCATTTCATGATATTATTTTTGTTATGTATTTGTTTATATTCATTTGATGTGTTATGCATGATAGAATGTTTGCATTAATGATAGTATACTACTAATATGTATGTCATGGGTAAGTATCTCATGGTGCTATACAACTCTCCATTTCTACTTATCTAGAATGAAACCTCTTTGCTAACATATTGGTTTAGTGCACAATCTCAATGATATCATGGTAGAGATGGAAGGCATCTAGAAAGTTTCTGTAAGATATGGATGAATGTTGTATTGGATAAAATAGTTGCATGATTATATCTTTGTTCATAATAATTCACCATTATGAATATGCATTATGAAATGTTTCTAAACATACAACTTATGAATTTGACTTGTAGGAAAGATCGCGTACAATCACCTACAAGAAAAGAAGGACGAGACTTGTTCCGGAGAACAAGTTATGGCAGTTCAAGAAATAATCCAAGAATGAAGAATAATATGATGAATGTAGTTATGTGACACTGTTGAGTGACATCATTGATGTAGAACCTTCCAGCTATGAAGAAGTATCCAAGAAGAAAGGTAAGGATAGTACCAGTTCAAGAAGAATGATGTCTAGGATGCGGTATCGAGACCTGAAGGAAAGTATGTAGTATCTTCCATATGGATCTACAAGATCTAGCATGAAGTATATGGAAACATCATGGGATACAAGGAAATATTCATATCATGAGGCGTCTCACAGAAGGAAGGCATAGACTATGAAGATACATTTGTAGCCATTGGAAGTTAAAACACATGATAGGTAGACTTATGTGTGCAAATTAAATAAGGCCTTGTACGAGCTCAGAAGACACCCATGGGATAACACATACATGAGGAGCTTGAAGATTGCCTATAGTGATGAAGATCTTAACCTTTGATACAAGGTTTAATATGAAAGCCTATGGATGATGGAAAGCTCATAGATGGGTGCGAGAAGAACTTTTTAAAAGGTTCAGGATCCTTGTATCTAGTGACCCTATATGTATACATAGAATATTAACAACAGAGGAAGCTACTTGTCACTCCAGTACATAATGTTTCAATACATAGAGTATGAAAGGCAGAGGGAGAAGGATGCTCCACTTCAAAGGGAGCAATTGCAAAAGATCCTGAGGTTCGACATGGTACAACAGGATGGACAGTTTATTGATGTCTCTAGGATTTACTAAGAGAAAAGTGGATTCCAACCTTTAATTCAAGGTTGAATATGGAAAACTAGTGATTCTCCTATTATATGTCGATGGATTGTTCCCGACAGGAAAAGAGGAACTCATTATAGATGCAAGAAGGAGACTTGTTGTCGAGTTAGAAATGAAGGACTTGGATATGATGCACTACTTTCTAGGCATGGAAGTGTGGTAGAATGCAGATGGAATCTCCCTGGGTCAAGGGAAGTTTGTAGTAGATATCCTAAAGAGGTTCAGGATGATGTATGCAAGGCCATGACCACACCTATGGCATTGAACTTAAAGCTATTTAGTGTTGCTTCATTAGATTCAGTTAATGCCACGATGTATCGTCAGATGATTTGTTCCTTGATGTACCTGACGAATATGAGACTAGATATTTTCTTTGTTGAGACATGTTCACCTGATGGTTGTAAAGCATGTAGTGAGGTACGTGAAGGGTATAGTTGAGTATGGGCTCAATCAGAAGTTTAACCTGGAGGGTTATGTGGATTTGTATTTGGTAGGCAGTGCCATTGATAGGAAGAGAACTTCAAGGTGCTACTTTAGTATGAGATCAGGTGTGATCTCTTGGTTTAGTAGGAAGGAGTCCTGCATGGCACTGAGAGAGGAGTAGTGAATCTCTAGTGTGTGATCCAGATTGATATCTCTCAAAAGAGGGAGTTCTAGCATAGCCATTGAGATAGGTTCTCTAAGCATAAAATATTGGTGAAGCTCATAGGTTGCTCAGACATAAGCAATCATGTAGGTTGTCCTTGGATGTAATCGGTCCTGGTGAAGCTCATAGGTTATCCTTGGACGTAATAATCCCTGATGTGTTTCTATGCTAGAAATGGCCAAAGTAAAGTTTGAGTACTCGAGGGAGAAGCTGATTGTTCTCCAGATAGAGGTTCCTTCCAAGGGGAAGTGATGAGTCCGTGATCCCTTCTGTCATGGTGGTAGGCGGGGCCTCCCATGGTCAGATGTAAGTGTTGTGCCCTTCTAACATGGTGGTAGGATTGGTTCCTCCTATGGTCAGACGTAAGTGTTGTGCCATTTTGAGATGGTGGTAGGTGGGGCCTCCCATGGTCAGATATAAGTGCACTAGCATACACCCATCATGAAAAAGGGATGGTTCTGTAGAGACCCACATCCAGTATGAAAAAGGACTAGCTCTGTGGAAGTACATCCAGCATGAAAAAGGGTTGGATCTATAGTGGGATACATCCAGTATGAAAAAGGACTGGCTCTGTAGAGACCCACATCCAGTATGAAAAAGGACTAGCTCTGTGGAAGTACATCTAGCATGAAAAAGGTCTAGCTCTGTTGTGGGCTACATCCAATATGAAAAAGGACTGGCTCTGTAGAGACCCACATCCAGTATGGAAAAGAACTGGCTCTGTGGAATTGCATCCAGCATTAAAAGGGCTGGCTATGTAGTGGCCTACTTCTAGTATGAAAAAGGACTGGATCTGTAGAGACCCACATCCAGTATGAAAAAGGACTGGCTCTGTGGAAGTACATCCAACATGAAAAAGGACTGGCTCTGTAGTGGCCTACATCTAGTATGAAAAAGGACTGGCTCTGTAGAGACCCACGTCTACTATGAAAAAGGACTGGCTCTATGGAGGTACATCTAGTGTGAAAAAGGAATGGCTCTGTACAGGCCTACATCTAGTCTGAAAAAGGAATGGCTCTGTAGAGGCCTACATCTAGTCTGAAAAAGGACTAGCTCTATAGAGGAAGACCTACATGGAGTCTAGGCCTACAACCAGCATGAAAAAGGGCTATCTCTGTAGAACTTCCTATGACGAGAAGAATTGAGAAATAGTACCATTTGATCGAGATAGCAGAAGTAGTGATGTTCATGATGATCCAGTGATGATCCGGTGATGATATAGCTTTGATGATGATCCAGAGAAGAAGACTTGTGCTGATGAATTGTGTCAAGAGAATACCTTCCTAGTTAAGAGGGAGTGTTGATGTATTTGTAACTTCAGAATGGATTCACTTGTATATATTGTATTTCATTCATCCGCGATGCTCCTATAGGGGGAATCACTTGTATTTCCTTGTACCACGATGTTCCTATCGGGAGAATTACTAAAAGTCACAAGAAAGTCACCTTCGTTGTAAGTTGGGTCATTAGTACCCTAGTTGTGGTTACTTAAGCCTACATAACTGAGTTAGGATTACTCAATCCTACATAACTAATTCAAATATTAAGTGAACAAAAGAATATAAATAGAGAGTGAGCCTCTCTATTTGAGACATACACTCACCCAGCTATAGCGCATAGGTGAGAGAGAAGAAGCTCGCTCAAGTGAGAGAGAGAATAACTGTTGGAGTTCATATTTTTGTCTTTGGGTTTTACTACTGCCATTGGTGCTCATTCTACCTCTGAGGAAGTTGTGGGGTTTTTCCTTTATGGTTTCCCCAAGGATAAATATTTGTGTCTATTGTCTCTTGTGATTGATTACTGTGCGTGTTATTCTCTCAGATAATATCCTAAGATCATATTGTTTAAATGATAAAAATGTAACAGTAGTTAATTTAGAGAGAAGTGGGATATTTTTAGGAGTGGGTGCATGTGGGGTAGGGCATGAGACAGAGTGGGAAAATTAGAGTTGGTGACAACGCAGAGAGTAGGTAGGTGAGTGGGAGAGAGAGAGGTTTAGGGAATAGGGAGAAAAAGAGAGAGAGAGAGAGGTGTGGGAGTTATGGCTAGGTGGATTAGGGGGCTGCAAGAGAGAGAGAGAGAGGTGTGGGAGTTATGGCTAGGTGGATTAGGGGGCTGCAAGAGAGAGAGAGAGAGAGAGAGAGAGAGAGAGAGAGAGCTAGGGTGGGATGATTAGGTGTAAGGGGGAGGAGGGATATTGGGGGATTCGAGGAAAGAAGAAGATAGAGATCAAGAGAGATAAATGTTTGGGGAGGAGTAGGAAATTTAGAGAGAAGGGGGTTATAGTTGAGTAGTGGGGAGATAGATAGATTAAGAGAGAGAGAGAGAGTAGGGGGAAAGGGAGAGAGAGGAGAGCCTTTAGGGGGTTGGAAAAGAGATAAAGGCATGGGGTTAGGTTGAGTAGTAGGGGACATATAGTGTGTGAGATATTGAGATAGTAAGGGTGAGGGAGAGAAGGAGAGAGTGTGAAATATGGAAGATGGAGATTAGTTGTAGTGGTGGGAGTAGGGAGGTGAGTGTGTTTCTATGTGTGTGTGAGAGAGAGAGAGAGGGAGGGGTGGGTTTAAGGTGGGTTTCATCGAGTTGGGGAGAGAGAGAATGAGAGGGTGTTATTATGGATTAGGAGGAGGGGGAGAGAAATATATAGAGAGGTAAGAGGGGGGTTTATAGAGTAGGACAAGAGATACAGGGGTGGAAGTTAAGGGTATGTAATGGAGTAGGAGTTTGTGAGAGAGAGAGAGAGACTAGGGGTGATTAGGGGTAGGATAGAGGTGTGGGTTAGGGGAGAGAAAGGGTTAGAGATCATGAAGATTAGGAGTTTGGGGAGGAGTAGGGGAATTAGAGAGAAGGAAATTATAGTTGAGGAGTGGGGGCATATATATATGTATGTATATATATATGTATGTATATATATATATATATATATATATATATATATATAT
>LPNX011014812.1:226955-248860 GCA_001517045.1 Pseudotsuga menziesii
AGGGGGGTGGGGGAGGTTGTTAGGGAGTTGTTGTTCAGGATAAAATACCCTTGTAACCTAGGGTATGGGGTTGCCAACTTACAACTAACTTGCAGACAATCAGCTTTACCAAAGAATGGAAAGGGAATAGGAAGTAAGTCTTGACTTACCCGATTACCGACGGTTGATCTAAGCTTGATATTCTCTTGCTCCTCTTCTCTCTAAAGCTTCCAAGGATGCACCTTTTCACCTGCAAAGAGAAAATCCTTCAAGTAATATCTCATGCATATATATAAGAGGTTATATTAACAGTATATCAAACAGATAAGCAAATATATTCATTAACCAACATACATGAAATAGACTCAACACAAGATTGGAAGAAGAATTATCTTTATTAACAATCGATGAATGAGATAAGAGTACAACCCAGCTTCTGAGACAAGGAATCCTCTGCATCCAAAGGACTCTGAGTTATACTACTCCAAGATTATGAAGATATACCACCAGCATAACTTTGCTCTCCAAAATTCATTGATTAGTCCCCACCCCAAGGCCTCTATTTATACTTTGGGAAATAAAGTAGTTTTGAAGGTTGGGATGGTTGAGATAGTTGGGGTAGTTATGGATTAGGATCCAACCAATCTCATCTAATATCGTTTTATATTTTTTAAAGTTGAAACAAGGTGTACGCGACTATTAATATAGGAAACCTACGTATCACACACAAGTTTCTCAAAGGAAACCTGCGTATGCAAGTGTACGCAGGTTGCAATGCAAATACTCACATATGGTACACGAGTTGCAATGCAAATAGTCGCGTATGCAACTTAACACTTAGAAAATATATATATGAAGCTGGTTTGAGGGTAATGCATCTCAGGTCATGCCCATCTATAGTGTTTTGTCCACTTCAATCCTAATTTTTCGTTTTGTGTACCAACATGAATAATGTTGGCACTCGGATGGAGAAGTGCCATTTGGGCTGATAATAGATGCCCCCTAATGTGGGAGGTCAGAGGGAAGCGATGGTCAAAATACATTATAATCATTATCTTGGATAAATCAGAAGTACAATGAAGCAGAGGAAGTACCTGAAACAAATACATAGCAATGTCATATACAAAATCATATCTGAGGAAGCCATGTTCAATATAATGGAACACTAGCTCATTTACAATATTTGAGTACATCATATGTTACGGGTTCAAGACCATGTATATTACAAATGTGGATTGAAGACACAATATACAATAATGATGAGTCTTTAAAGATCTGGAAACTGTGTAAGTGAACACAACATAATCTTGCATAACATAGGTTATAGAAATGAACCTAAGGTCTTCGTAAAAAATACAAAGGAACTAGTACAATCCAGGCCATGTGAATAGATGTGTCAAAGTCGAACATGGATAGGATTCAACAGATTGTCAACCAATAGGTGATAATTGACAACTGAAGCAAAGGAATTCACCAATAGTGAAAGTGAATCCTGAGGTACCATTGTCAAAACTCTAGGTCTTCGTCGTCAGGAAGTGCTGATGAGAAACCATACTATGATGAGGAAGGAAATAGATCCTCCAACGGACCACAAGAGTAGCTAGGAGCTGGATAAAGGAAGGTAGACACAAGTAATATCAGATAGGACAATGATGGGATCAGGATAAAAATCAGATGTAGGGATAAATCCTTGAACAGTGAGTACGACACAGAGATGACCCAAGGAAGCTTTTAACTTTACAGACAATACAACTATACTTATCTATCATGTAGGAGACATGATCATATTCCCTAGGTATAATGAAAAAGTGGAGGAGTAAGAAACTCAAAGTGATAGTTGAACTGAAAGTGAACACTGAGACATGAGTATCGAAAAGTACAGAGAGTGCTATGTTCAAGGATGACATTCCGCCATTGACTGAGAATCAAAATAAAAATTCTTCATTATCTTTCCTGTTAAATTTTAATGAGTCTAGGAAATTTAACTCAAGTCTCTCTTCATTTTTGACAAGCTTGAAGAGAAGAGGGAATAATGCTTGATAATGTTACTGATTCGTGGATTTTATGAGCCCGAACTAGTACATGCTCACTTGGTGTTTTCATGTTTAGAGAGTCTGAAAACTCTGAAGAAGACTCCAGGGGGGACCTTTTTCATCCAATTTAGTCTCTTGAGGCCGAAAAATTTTTAAACATACCACAGAAGAACTCTCTTAACTTTCGTAGAAGAAAAGGTGAACCTTTTTCATACTTAGTCAAGGAGGTCCGAAAAGGTTAAATTACCACCTACCCAATTCTCCTTTAAGAGAAGCATATAGCTTGAGTTTTATGAGTGTGAAGGAAAGCAAGATCACTTGGAAAGATCCATTTGAGTACAAGGAATGGGGCTTACAATAATAAATTCGATGATTTGTCCTTAGGTTTTAACGATCATGACAAAGACATAAAGTACACTCAAAATATTTTTCATGTTTAGGTACAGAGCACAAAAAAGAGAAAACTAAGCTCATACCAGGCGATCTTTTTCCATAAATTTAGTCCCTCAGGTCTAGAAAAGTGATAAACCTTTTCCTGAGAATACTCTTCTCAATTCCATAGAAAAGAGAGTGATCTTTTCTCGTATTATTCCACATGGTCTGAGAAAGAGATAAGCTACCACCAATGTGGATGCCCATTCACATATTTTTAATGAGCCTGAATGGACAAATAAAACCTACTTTTGAAATAATATTTCTATAAATAGTTCAAAATAGAAATCAAAACTCACCATTTGATATTTTTACTCAATATAGATAGTTTTTACCTTTTCCTTCAATTGCTCACTGTGGACAACTCAGTGGACGATTTTCAAAACCGCAAGTGCCAGGTAAATATACTCTCCATGCTCTTTCATTTTATCCAAGCAAATTTTGATTTTAGGAAAAAATTTGATGTTTTCAACCATTTTAAAGGAATTCACACTGTGTGTGTGAGTATGATATGTAAACAGGCGCGTACACACGTTTTATACGCTGGTTGCTCGAAATAAAGTCGTGTATGATATGCAACATGTCTGAAGGACAGTTGCGTACACTGTGCAATATATAAAAAATTTATCTAGATCCAAAATCAAAAGTGTTTATATAAATTTAATGTTTGATAATGTTCTTGTTAATAGGTTGAAACATGGTGTTGGAGTGGAGGGAGAGGGAGCATGAATACATGGATGAAGATGCTCTTCAAAGTCCCTCCACGGTAAATGCTTTGCGGCGAAGTGGGTTGCTTAAATTCTTTTGTACCTCACCTATGCGATCCAATGTCCACTTACTGGATTTTTTGATAAACTAATGGGATCATGATCTTGGTGCATATGACCTACAAGGTGAGCTTCTAGAGATTACTTTAGAAGACATCTATTTCATCTTTGGTTTGTCACGACGAGGAGCTCCGGTCAACTTGGAAGGTACCAGTAGAGGCAGTGACCTTCTAATTGTGTAGAACTACATTGACACATACTGTGCGCCTGGTACTCAAAAGAGGGGTAGTTTCATCCCTATTGTTCATATTCCCAGCTTTCCATTACAGGTGTTGGTAAGCTATATAGTGAGGGTTGCAGGGTCATCATCACTTCATATTACAACTCGAAACCAAATGATACTTGCAGTGGAATGTCTACAGGGAGCCATATTTGACTAGTATTTAGGAGTGATCTCGATAATGAAGAAGCAACTCTCTGACTGCAAAAGAGGCCGATAGAAAAACTTTGGTTATTCTAGTATATTGGTGGCCTTTTTATTTGAGAGGGTTCCCAGTCTAATTCCTGTAGTACCTCTACCTGTTTCTTCTCCCCATTAGCCTAGACTGAGTAGGTGGGGGGATTATTCCTCCACGAGGGTGGTGGTGGATTGGTTCAGAGTGTATATGATGATGAATTCTACCTATTGTAGGGGTGACAGCTACCAGCACTGGAGCAGTTTCGATATGTTGGGATAGATTTTCTAGGTGACAACGACCTTGTCCTCCCTTCTGGAGGAGCATGGGGAGCGTCAAGTATTTTTGTTTTCAAGTTCTTAAATTTTTATGATTTTTTAATCATAAAGATATATACATATGTATAAGTGTTTTTAATCCTATATAATGTTAAAATGCAAATATTGGACCAGTCCGCCCTGTTGGGCATCAATGTATGTATGTGCAACCTATGGTAGGAAAGGATCATGGATTGATTAGGGTTCTTGAGGGGAAGCTAGCCAGGCTTACCCAAAGAGTACCTACTTTATGCATTGAGCATATCCCTGCCTTTATGTAAGAGCTAGTAGTTGGTATACCACCTGTCTGGATATGCCTTATGAGGCTGGTAGCTAGAGCAGTGCTTGTGTACATAGATGCCACTGAGGAAGCTGTAGAAGCTCGAGAGCAGGATGATCAGGATGATTAGGGGGACTAGGGTGGTCTGGATGACCAGGGTGGTCAAGCTTATACCTAGGAGCATTTTATGGACTTCGATCCATTATTTGTATATTTTTTATATATTATACAGTTATGACTGGATCTAAGGATAAAAAATTTCACCTATCTATATGGAAAGATATTCACACACACACACATACACACACACACACACACACATATATATATTGCCGATTTTATTTACATGTGTTTTTGTGATGTATCTATTGTATATTTTTATGAAAAATGTGTTAAGTGCCAATCCAATATATAATTAGCATATGCATCAGTTAATGAATTTTGATTTCTTGGAATATGATTGAATGTAATAAACTCAAAATTTCTNGTTTCACACCTGATAAGCTCGAGTGAGTTGGGAAACTACCAGTTGAGAGTCAAGTCTGACTTCTAGCGGGATAATGCCTCATGGAAAGGCATCCCATAATAGCTCAATAATGGACCTGTACTTGGACACATTATTGGTAGTAGGACCTAGACAAGTGCCTCCAGTGGCAACTAGCTATCCGGAGGGTGAGTAAATAACCCATGCGACTGAAGCCAGGTTGCAAGTGTGGCGACCAACACCATTTGCAAAACCTAGGAACCACTCGGAAGAAATCTATAAAAACCAACAGATGGTATAAGAACACTAACTGACAATGTATTGTACATAAATTTACATACAATAAATTACATGAAAAGAGTACTAAACTTAAACATAGTACTTTTTCCATCTTCCTCGAAGAGGTTTAGAATCAAGGTAAGTTCAGATTCCGAGTTCAACGATATATGGATCTATGCCTAGTAAGGATGTCCAGGAATATGCATTATGAAATTCCTTTAACATGGCAGTATCTGTGGAAAATTCTTCTAAGAGAGAATTTGCATCAATGTGCATAGTTTCAATGACGTCAGGGTTTGGAAAGATATTGGTAGAGACAACATCTTCCACGAGTCTCATATGAAACTCTTGGTTTTCAATCCTGCTTAATTCTAGAATAAAATAGGATCGATGGTGAACATATTAGTAGATCTTATCTCATCTACACATGGCTTCCAGAATGGCTTCATCAGATGGCAAAACCATATCTAAGCAGTCTTCGGTACGTAAAGAATTCTCTGCCCAAGCAGGCAGATAGGATTCTTTCGGCTCCTCTGAGATTGTAGGAGGGACCAAAATAGAATCAATAGTGGTATGAGTGATATATTGATAAGCTACTTCCACTATTGACAAGGGCACTTCAGATTCATGATGGGAAGGAAGAACCCAAAGGTCCGTTCTATCGACAACCGTTGCAATAGACTTCCCTATACTAGTAGAACCTAGGTAATTAATCGGAGCTGCAAAATCAAATGTGCCCATCAATGATGAAGACATCCCAGCCCCTAAGCTCTTTGAAGTAGGTTTAACCTGATCAACCAATGGTATGGTGGACTCATTAGTTTCCATGCGGCCCTTTTGAGTAAAACTGAGTTGGTCTACAGTAACCAAATTCCCTTTGTGTGGAAACACTACTACTCGAAGAATGATCGATGCAATAGTAGACATGGCATAAGTCCAGCTTCTCCCCATAAGCAATTTATAATCTAAAGGTGCATCAATCACCTCTACCTCAATAAACACGGCTTTCCTTGCCAACTTTATTTCAAAATCCGGTAGGATACCGTGTGGACGAACTGACCTTCCGTCAAAATCAGTAAGTAGGGTGTTCAATGGAACTAGCTCTAGGGACCCAAGAGCTATCCAACAAGACAAGGACATGTCACATGTAGAAGCACCCTCGTCGAAAAATACCCTTCCAATGGTTTTTCTGCTATGGGTGACATCTATTGATAAGGCTACATGATACGGTAGGCAAATTTTTACATCAGACAAATTGAAATTTTCCATCAGGATCGATGAATCCATACTACCTGAGGCTGCTAAGAGTGCATCTCGCTGAGCGGGAAAAATCTGTACCACCTCTAAAGCCGACATCGCACAAGGGGTTTGGGCCAAATCTTCAACTACAGTGTAATTGGCTGCAGCCCTAGCATTGTGATTGTGCAATGCTTTCTTGAAGACATCTTTTGGTATCTTGGGCATAGGTTCGATAGGTTTTTCAATCGTGAGAGGGTTGGAAGTTTCACCTGTAGACTTACCCTTCTCTGAAGCCTTTGTTTCATAGTTCTTATTCCTGGTTTGGAGAAATGTTTGGGATCAAACCATGTTGATATAGTTTGGGTTAGGGGCATTTGGGGTGCCCCCTGCTACACTTGAAGCTTAAGTAGAATTCTATCCTTGGGGAAAAGGATCCTTAAGGACAGCTGGTTGTTGGCTTTTAAGCAACTTCTAAGATTGGTATATAAGGGGACATTGATGGGTTAGGTAATCCTCCTAGCACAACTTACATGGGAATTTCACCTTCTTCTTCTCTCTTTTCCCCCCATCAGCACTCTTTGTGAGATCTGGCTTGTTTTAGTTTCCCTGGCCTTTCTTCCCCTTCTTCTTTTTCCTACTAGGCTACTAATTGCCCTTTCGAGAGGATTGTGCAAAAAAATTTGCATTTTGGGGTGAGGGGGAAGCCTTTAATGCCTCTACCATAGAATGTTTGACAAAAAAATCATGGAGCTGTTTATCCAAAGACTCTATAGTGGGAGATTTCATTGAACCAACCACACCATCAGCATGGGGTCCAGGCTTAAGTTTCTCTACATTATGCAGTTGCCTCGGTGCATCAGGGATGATTTCATAAAGAATCCTAGATTGAGAATATATAAAATCTAGATGCTGGGTCCTGAGGTTAGCCTCTTCCTCATTGGTTACTCCCAATGTAGATACATCCTTAGATATATACATAAATAAGGATTAAGGAACCATTCTAGTAAAAAATCGGGAGGAATAGTGGCCTTAATAAGGCTCTTCCATCTTCTCCACTCTTGGATTTGATCCAAAATATGAGTGGCCTTGTCCTGTCGAAAGGTAGACAACAAGTCTATTCCAACATCATACCAGAAAGGAAGTTGGAACTGATTAAGGAATACATTAGCTAAGACCTAAAAACTATCAAACGCATGAGAGGGTAGTTCAATGTACCATTTTGCTGCGGTACTAGTAAAAGTTCTTTGGAACAATCTCAACCGAAGCATGTCATTGTTCAGTGAGTTGGAAGAGCACCACAAGTGGAAAGTGGTGATGTGATCTCCTGGGTCTTCACCAACTTTGCCTTCAAATTTTGGGATATCCGAGGGTATCTTGGTAGGAACGGGTGGCCAAGAGGAGTTATGTCATTAGCTTTGACAAGTCTGGCAATTTTAAAGTTGTCAGGAAAGGGATCTTGGGTCTAAATGGAGCATGAAAAGTACCAGTTTGGGGATTAGAGGGACTTTCCCCCAGGTTCCTAGATGTGAAGGCGGGGTTTCCCCCTTCTACTAGTTGCGAAGTAGTCGGGCTGCTTTGGAAAGGATTCCACCCATAAGCCAGTGGATTGTTCACGTGTGGTGCATTGTATGAGGTTCAAACTGCCCCAGTTGAAACTAGGGTTTGGAACACAAGAGCAGGTATCCCCCTGCTAAAAATAAAGAAAGGAGAACTCATGAAAGGAGTTGAAACTGGAGTTTGAAAACCTTGACCATAAGGATTAGGGTTTCCAAACTGCACCCCTACATACGTGGGTGTTGGACATACATATGGAGTGGATGAGGGAATGTGCCCCCATTCTAAGGAAAACCCTAGACAAATGACAACGATCCTATAGGACCACTCTGAGCAGTGTGTGTGAAGGAAGTAGGAGGAGAAGGTACACTAGGAATCCCAGTGACCACTCCACTAGAAGTGCCTACTAAATTTGTGGAAGTCGGTGGTTGAACCACCTGGCTAGCTGGAGTTAAATATATAGTATGTATACTTGTTCTAGGGGTACCATTTGGGGGAGGTGGCACCCCTTCAGCCAGAGCAGCTGAGGTGGAGGTAGAAGAACTTTCTCCTGTACTAGACATTAGTCTGCTTAGAGGGACACCAATCATAGGCGAACTGAAAGGATGAACCTGGACAATCACAGTATCATTTAGGTCAGTTAGAGGTGAATTAAATTTCCTTACAAACTCATCACCATGAAAGTTTTCTATCTCTACTATAGTTAAATCAAAATGGTTTGTCCTAAGTTTTGGTTCACCCAAAACTTCACTAACTCCTATCGGTTTGAAAGAACCATCCATGTCTAATCTCCTCCTTTGAGGGGGAGGTGGAGGTTTCAATGTAATAAGTGGAGGAAGGTTTTGCAACCTTCTTGACCTTCTAAGAGGTTGGTCCTCCACGATTGGAAATTTTACTCTTCACACCCTAAGGTTGGATAAACACAGACAAACCAAAGAGAAATCATTACAAAATTTCCTAAAGTCTCAACAATCACAAGGGGTATAAGATATGATTTCCCGAAGAAAGCTGAGAGATAGTTTCTTGGGATCCTTGAAGAGGTTCTTAGGCACAAGCAGAGGAATTACCCACCATCCTCCTACACTTTCAACAAGGGTTACCTTCCAATCCCATCCAAGGTCAACCAGAAATAGCCTTCCGGTTTACCTGTGTATAAATCGTAGATGTCAAAGAGACTAAAGGCTACCTTAACTATATCAATAGTCTGGGGGAATAGTCACAACCCTGGCTCGTACACATGGGTAGGGTAGCAAAGCCCAAAACTTTGTCTAGGACAGAATACCCAGATGTGCAAAAACCTTGGTCTACGTTTTGACAAGAAATTAGAGGGTTATCTCCTCAATCCAAGCCTCCATGCGGCCTTGTGCTTAACTCCCATTTGAGAGGAGCTTCATAGATACTACCAACATAAAAAAGGATTTACCTATCGATTGGCCAACTATGTATGAATTTAAAACACTTGTGGGGATTTTACACTTCCTATCCCACAAGTCTAGCCTAAGCTAGTAGGTGTTTGACCCTATAAAACAAAACTTACTAATAAATTTTAAATTATATCGTTCATTTTAAGGGATGTTCTTAGTCAGAGGGAAAGTGGCATGAAAGCCTGTGATATTATAGACTCGATAAGAAAAGTAAAAAAGGTGTCTTAAATGAATTTCAAAACAAATTACAACTACTTAAATCAAGCTTCTTTTCTTTTTGTAAGTATGAGCTAATGAGATTACAACTAAGTATGAGAAGACTAAGACTTGTTTTCATAATTTTTGAAATTTTATTCGAAAATACTGAAAATAACACTATTATATGCAATTAAATGCAACAATATCAAATGTTTTTCTTCACTTTCCAAATTCTTCAAAAATTATCATGCACCTAAACGCAAATTTTTTTGAGTATGTTTGAATAATCAGACCATAAATAAAGAAATATGAAGTATAGCGGACTTGCAAGAACCAATTTCAACCACTTAAGGAGGAGACTTGGTAAACACCTAACTTGGGAAGAATCAATGAATAAAATCCACTAAAATTACTAAAGGACAAGTGACAAACTGATACTACTCGAAAGTAGTACATAGTACAAGGTATCCAAAATCCTGATCATTGACTCAGATACACAGCACTGAACCTATCACCCAAATAGGAGGACCTACTTCAAATTGCTAAGTGAAATAAGACTCAAACAATAAAAATCAAAGGCTTAATAAAAAACAAAAAGCATGGTGTACAAGAAATTTCAAACTTGCAGAAAGATGCCAGCAACAGAAGACCTTCGAGCAGACAAAAAATCAAACAGGACAGGGACAAGCAACCCTCCCTAAAATTTTGTGTTGCTACAGGACACACGCAACTGTCTTATAGGGAAACTCACGTACTATATGCGACTACCTTATAGAGAACCCCACATGTACAAGTTTCTATACGTGACTATGTAGCACAACAACCTGCGTGCCCAACAAAAAAAAATTCATAAAAGAAAAAAAATAATAAAGGTCTCTGGACACACTACTGCAAATCAAAGGCAAGATAGATAACCACACATAGAATCAGAGCAAAGACTAGGCAAGTGTCTACAGGACTAAACCATGACAGGATAGACTCCCCAGTGGAGTCGCCAGTTCTGTTGTTCAGGATAAAACACCCTTGTAACCTAGGGTCTGGGGTTACCAAGTTACTACCAACTTGCAGACAATCAGCTTTACCAGAGAATGGAAAGGGAATAGGAAGAAAGTATTGACTTACCTAATTACCGATGGTTGATCCAAGCTTGATCTTCTCCCACTCCTCTTCTCTTTAAAGCTTCCAGGGATGCACCTCTTCACCTACAAAGAACAAATCCTTCAAGTAATATCTCAAGCATATATATATATGAGGTTAGATGAACAATATATCAAACATATAAGAAAATATGTTCATTAACCAAAATACATGAAATAGACTCGACACCAGAATGGAAGAAGAATTCTCTTTATTAACAATCGATGAATGAGATAAGAGTACAACCCAGCTTCTGAGACAAGGACTCCTCTGCAACCAAAGGACTCTGAGTTCTGCTTCTCCAAGATTCTGAAGATATACCACTAGCATAACTTTGCTCTCCAAAATTCATTGATTAGTCCCCACCCCAAGGACTTTATTTATACTTTGGGAAATAGAGTAGTTTCGAAGGTTGGGATGGTTGAGACAGTTGGGGTAGTTATGGATTAGGATCCAACTAATCTCATCTAATCTCATTTTATATTTTTTAAATTCGAAAAAAGGTGTATGTGACTATTAATATAGGAAACCCACATATGACATGCAAGTTGCTCGAAGGAAACCCACATACACAAGTGTACGCAAGTTGCTCGAAGGAAACCCGCATACACAAGTGTACATGAGTTGCTCGAAGGACACCCGCATACACAAGGGTACACAGGTTGCAATGCAAATACTCACATATGGTACGTAAGTTGCAATGTAGATAGTCGTGTATGCAACTCAACACTTACAAAAAATATATATGAAGCTATTTTGAGGGTAATGCATCTCAGGTCATGCCCATCTATAGTGTTTTGACCACTTGAATCCTAATTTGTCCTTTTGTGTACCAACATGAAGAATGTTGGCACTCATATGGAGAAGTGCCATTTGGGCTGATAACAGGAGTAGGTGGAGAGAGAGGGGGTGGGCATTAGGGGCAGGTTTATTAGTAGGAATTAAGAGAGAGAGAGAGAGAGAGAGATTCATGGGGGTGATTATGGGTAATGGAGAGGTTTGGGGAGGGGTAGGTCACATAGAGAGAAGGGGGATATAGTTAATAAATAGGGTGTGTAAAGGGAGAGAGGGGGTGGTTAGTTATAGGAGTAGGAGAAAGATAAAAAGTGGGAAGGTTAGGGAGAGAGACTGGGTTAAGTGTTGATAAAGATAAGGAGAGAGGGTAGGTGTTATGGGGTTGGGGGAGAGAGCAAAGGATGGGGGTTATAGGATAGAAGACGAGTAGGAGAGACAAAGAATTAAAGAGGGTTTTAGTAAGGGTTATTGGAAGGAGGAGAGAGAGGGAGTAGATGGGTTAGCAATAGGGGTGGGAGTATGGGAGTGAGTTCATGTGAGAGATAGAATGAGTGGGGATGTATTTGGGAGTAAGGGGAGAGAAATAAGGGTGGGGGTTATAGATATGTTGAGTAGTATGGGTTTGAGAGAGGGAGGGGTTGTTAGTTGTAGGAGTACATGAGAGAGAATAAGGGTTTAGGGAGAGATATGGATGTAAGTGGTAGAGAGAGAGAGACATAGGGAGTATGTTATGGGGTTGGGGAAGAGAGAAATGGGTGGGATTTATGGGAAGTAGGAGTAGGTGAGAGATAGAATGAGAGAGGATTTTAGTAAGGGTTACAGGGAGGAGGGGAGAGAGAGAATAGGTTGTGTTAGTTGTGTTGGTGTATTTGTAACTTTGAAATGTATTCACTTGTATATATTATGTATTGTACCCCGATGTTTATTCTGGGAAGTATCTGTAATGTAATTGAGTCATGTCATACCTTGATGTTCCCATTAGGAAAATTTAATGATGTAAACAAGTCATGTAAAGTCATTGTGGGTAACCCTCCTTATTGATCAAGGGTTAAAGTCCCCGTAGTTGTGGGGCCCTAGGGTTATTAGACACTCGTAGAGAAGTCGGCCCTAGTGAATTATTGTCAAGTCGAGAATTAGTATAAATAGAGAGTGAGCCTCTCTATTTAACACACACTCACTCACACTTAGTTGTAGTGCATACCTGAGAGAGAAGAAGTAGCTAGGACAAGGGAGAGAGAGACTATTGTTGTCGGGAGATCATCTTACTGTTTTTGGGGTTTTGCTTTTGGTGCTGATTCTATCTCTGAGGAAGTTGCGGGGTTTTCTCCTTTACGGTTTCACTAAGGAAAATATTTCTGTCTATTATCTCTTGTGCTTGATTGTTGTGCTTGTTATTCTCTCAGTTAAAGATCTGAAGATAATGATAGCTAAAAATGTTAAAAATCTAACATGGTAACAGATCTAACCTGAGAACAAGACACTGTGCATCTGTAGAAACTAGGGATTCCTACTTTTTGGATCTCTCTCCACATATTTTCAGCAAAAGAAGGCTGGAATGACTCTCCTCTCTATGGCGCATCTTTCTGTCAAAGAAGAATTTGATTCTGAGCATTTTTAGTTTTTGACCCGACACTACTGCCGAAAATTAGGGATTTCTAGAGAAGTGGAATTTTTGAGTGAGCCCAGGACTGGATTGATCTCCTCCCCAAAATTGAAGTTTATATATCAAGATCAAAGTTTTTGGTTGGGAATAAATTTGGGAAAGTCAAACCCTAATCTTCTCCTAAACCAACTCTGTAGAAATTCATCTCCAAATCTAGTTTGGACATCTTAACCTGGTAAGATCTAAATCTTTTGTATTTCCATTTGAGGTTCTCAGTTAAGATATCTCATCATACCATGCTTGATGAAAAGCTTGAGGGAGCTGATAACTTCTAAGCTTGGAAGTATAGAATATCCCTGGTCCTGGAAGAAAATGAGTTGGACTCCTACATCAATGAGGAGTTTTAGTTCTAGAGGAGATGAGGCTAAGGCCTTACACAAGAATAAATTGGCCATGGCTAAGAGAATTATTGCTAAATTAATCAAGCATCACCTCATACCACGTGTGTCCTCCCTAAAGACACCTAAAGCTATGTTTGATGCCTTGACCAATTGAAGAATGTAAAGATCTAGAATGAAGAAATCATCCAGTATTAATTTTCAAGGGTCTTTTTGTTCAAGGAACAACTGGAAGCAGTAGATGAAGAAGTAGAGAATGCAGAAATTGTGATGACCACCTTGAATGGTCTCCCTAAGGCTTGGGACTCTTTCATTCAAGGGGTCTATGCCAGAAAGAAGCTATCAAGTTTAGAATACTGTGGGAGGAATGCTCACAAGAAGAATATTGAATATTAGCACAAGAAGAAAAGATGAGAAGTGAAGATCAAGCTCTCATAGTACAATCCAAGAAAAATAGAACAAGCCATCAAACAGGTAAGCACTCTCACCAGAAGAGTAACTTTAGAAATTCTAAAGATTTGTTTAAGTTCATTTTCTATACATGTGATGAAAGAGGACACCTTGCAAGAGATTGTCCTAGAAACAAATATAGATCTCTCAAGAGGAAGGGAAACAAGAAAAGACATCATGCTCATGCTACAGAAGATGATGAGCCTTCCAAGAAGAGAATGAAACAAGATAGTGATGAAGAATATGTCTTGATTTCTGTACTCACGGGAAACATCACACATGGAAGCAATGATTGGCTTATAGACAGTGAGGTTGGACTGGATTCAAATAATCATTTATGAAACTATCAGAACATGAATCACCCCATAAGGTGAAACTTGGGGATGACTACCAATATCCAATAAAAGGTAGTGGAGAATCCTCCTACAAATTAGACTCTGAAAAGTCTATGAAGATGAAGGATGTCCTATTCATACAAGGACTAAAGAAGAACCTTCTCTCCATCTCTGCATTAGATGCAAAAGGCATAAGAGTTGCATTTATAGATGGCCAAGTCATCATGTGACCAAAAGGAAAGACTATTGACAATGCAGTAATAATTGGAGAACAAGAGGGAGGACTATACAGATTAAAGGGCCAACCAGAACAAACTTTGGTTCATGACTCAGTAGAACCAAATGAACTTTGGCATAGAAGGCTTACACATGTGCACTATATGGTTCTACCACTTGCAAGAAAATATGTTGAAGGTCTTCTAGAAATATAAGCAAAACATGAAGGAGTATGCAAGGGATGTGTGAAAGGAAAAAAAACAAAGAAGACATTTCCAAGTAACCAAAGCAAGGCTAAAGGAATCTTGGAAATCATTCACTTCGATGTATGCGGTCCGATGTCATCTAGTTCATTAAGTGGGTATGTATACTCCGTTTCCTTCATTGATGATTTTTCTAGGAAGACATGGATATACTTCATGAAGAACAAAGATGAAGTATTCAGCAAGTTCAAGGAATTCAAAGCCTTGATTGAAAACTACACAGAAAAGAAGATCAAGATTTTCCGATCAGATAATAGCAAAGAATTCACATCAAATGAATTCAAAGAGTTATGCAAAGACCTAGGGATTAAGAGGGAGTTATCCACTCCATATAATCCACAACAAAATGGAGTTGCAGAAAGGAAAAATAGAACAATCATGGAAGCTGCAAGAGCAATGCTTCATGATCAAGATCCTCCCATGCATCTATGGTCAGAAGCTTCTAGAACAACTGTGTATGTACAGAACCGTACTCCACATAGAGTACTTGAGAATAAGACACCTGGAGAAGTGTTTTTTAGCAAGAAACCATAAGTCAGTCATCTCAGAATATTTGGTTCTCCAGTGTACATACACATTCCAAAATAAAAGAGGACAAAGTTGATCCTTTAGGAAGGAAGGGTATATTTGTGGGATACTCTAAAAGCTCGAAGGCTTACAGAATATACTTCCCACGATTCAAGAAGATCGACATCAGTAGAGACATAACATTTGATGAAGACTTAGCTTACAACAAATCCAGAAAGAGACCTAATGAAGAACCTAAAGAAAGAAAAGTACCCAGAATTGATGACACAACCATGAACAAATCAATTCTAGAAGAATATCGAGAAGTAGAAGAACCTCAAGGACCTATAGATCCACAAGAAAATAATCCTCACAAGAGGAAACGTACTTGGGTACGAGAAGCTATCCAAGGTGTAGAAAGATATGGGGCTCCAGAAGAAATACACAGAGAAAGGAAAAGAACCAGGTCATGTTCAGGTTATGTAGCCTTATTATGTGACTTCATTGATAAAGAACCTTCCAACTATGAAGAAGCGGCAGAAAAGAAAGAATGGAAGGATGATATGATCGAATAATATCAATCGATCATGAAGAATGATGTTTGGGATGTTGTCTCAAGACCAGAAGGGATGTCTGTTGTAACTTCCAAATGGATCTATAAGATCAAGCATGCTGCAGATGGTAGCATAGAGAAATATAAAGCAAGATTTGTAGCTCGTGGTTTCTCCCAGAAAGAAGGAATAGATTATGAAGATACTTTTGCTCCTATAGCCAGATATACTTCCATTAGATCAGTACTTGCTTTAGCTACAGTAATGAAGTGGAAAGTAGACCAGATGGATGTCAAGACAACCTTCTTGAATGGTGTAGTAGAAGAGGAAGTATATGTGGAGCAGCCACTCGGTTTTGAGACACGTGACAGGGAGACTCATGTGTGCAAATTGAAGAAATCCCTATACGGTTTGAAATAGAAATACAGGACATGGTACACTAGAATTGATGGCTTTCTATCCATTTTGGTCTTTGCCAAAAGTAAAGCAGATTCCAACCTTTACTACAAGGTTGAAGAAGGTAACCGAGTGATATTCCTACTATATGTAGATGATTTGTTTGTAATAGGTATGTATGGGTTGATTGTTGATATGAAGAGTAAGCTTGTTGCCGAGTTCGAAATGAAGGACTTGGGCATGATGCACTATTTTCTAGGCATGGAGGAGTGGAAGAATACAGATGGAATTTCCTTGCGACAAGGGAAGTATGCAGTAGAGATATTGAAGTGGTTCCAGATGATGGGCTGCAAGGCTATGACCACACCTATGGAATCAAACCTGAATCTATTGAGTGATGCTTCATCATAAGCGGTTGATGCTATGATGTATCATTAGATGATTGGGTCCTTGATGTACCTGAAGAATACGAAACCAGATATATTTTTTTTGTGAACACCTTGAGCCAGTTCCTGACAGATCCAAGACATGTTCACTTGATTGCTGCAAAGCATATTATGAGGTACCTGAAGGGTATAGTTGATTATGGGATCAAGTATGAGGTGAATCAAAAGATTAACTTGGAAGGTTATGTTGATTCAGATTGGGCAAGAAGTGCCATTGATAGAAAGAGCACTTCAAGATGTTTCTTTAGTATGGGATCAGGTGTGATCTCTTGGTTTAGCAGGAAGCAGTCCTATGTGGCACCAAGTATAGCCAAAGCAAAGTATGTTGTAGCTTGTTCAGCTAGTTGCAAGGCACTATGGCTGAGAAAGCTACTGTCTGATTTATTTGATCTCTAGATGGATGCTACTCATATATATTGCGACAACCAGAGTTGTGTAAAGCTATCAAAGAACCTGGTGTTCCATGACAAGTCAAATCATATTGAGATCAAGTATCATTATATTAGGGATATGGTGCAGAGAAGAGCAGTGAAGCTCCAGTATGTTGCAACATACGAGCATATAGCTGATGTACTGACCAAACCATTAGCGAGAGTAAAGTTTGAGTACTTTAGGCAGAAGCTTGGTGTTCTCTAGATCGAGTTTCCCTCCAAAGGGAATTGATGTGTCCATTGGCCCTTCTGACATGGTGGAAGCCTAAGCTTCACATGGTCAGATGTAAGTGTAGAGATGCTCTGATGTGACTGTGGGTTGTGTTACCACATGATCAGTGTAGAGACATTTTGATGTGATTATGGGTTTTGTTACCACATGATAAGTGTAGATCCATTCTAATGTGATTGAGGGATGTGTTCCCACATGATCAGATATAAGTGCAGAGATTTTTTGATGTGATTGTGGGATGTGTTCCTACATGATCAGTGCAGAGCCTTTCTAACAAGATGAGGTTAGATGTAATTGCAAAGCCATTCTGATGCGGCGTGTTCTCACATGGTCAGATATATGTGCAGATCCATTTTGATGCGGTGTGTTCTCACATGGTCAAATATAAGTGCAGAGCCATTATGATGCGGTGTGTTCTCACATGGTCATCTATAAGTGCAGAGCCATTATGATGCAATGTGTTCTCACATGGTCATATATAAGTGTAGAGCCATTATGATGTGGTGTGTTCTCACATGGTCAGATAGAAGTGCATAGCCATTTTGATGCGGTGTGTTCTCACATGGTCAGATGTAAGTGTTGGGCCTTTCTGACATGGCTTTTGGATGTGTTCCTCCCATGGTCAAATGTGAGTGCTAGGCGTTCCTTTATGACATGATTCTTGGATGTGTTTCTCCCATGGTTAGATGTAAGTGTTGAGCGGGCCTTTTTGACATGGTTCATTCCATGGTCAGATATAAGTGTTGAAGACGATGAAGACCTACATGAAGGCTAGGCCTACAACCAGCATGAAAAAGGGTTGGCTTTGTAGAACTTCTTGTGACGAGTAGAATTGAGATAGCACCAGTGATGATCCAGCAGTGATACTCTAGATCAAGTGATGATCCAGACTTGATGATGATCCAGTGATGCTCTAGATCAAGTGATGATCTAGACTTGATGATGATCCAATGATGCTCCAGATCAAGTGATGATTCAAACTTGATGATGATCCAGTGATGCTCCAGATTAAGTGATGATCCAGACTTGATGAAGATGACTTGACGATGAAGATAACTTGAAGATGAAGAAGACTTGAAGATGAAGATGACTTAAAGATGAAGAAGACTTGAAGATGAAGATGACTTAAAGATGAAGATGAATTGATGATAACCCAGAGAAGAAGACTTGTGCCGATAAATTCTGTCAAGAGAATACCTTCCTAGGTAAGAGGTAGTGTTGATGTATTTGTAACTTTGGAATGTATTCACTTGTATATCTTATATATTGTACCCTGATGTTTATTTCGGGAAGTATCTGTAATGTAATTGAGTCATGTCATGCCCTGATGTTCCCATCGGGAGAATCAATAATGTAAACAAGTCATGTAAAGTCATTATGGGTAACCCTCCTTATTGATCAAGGGTTAAAGTCCCCGCAGTTGTGGGGCCCTAGGGTTATTAGACTCTCCTAGAGAAGTTGGCCCTAGTGAGTTATTGTCAAGTCGAGAATTAGTATAAATAGAGTGTGAGCCTCTCTATTTAACACACACTCACTCACACTCAGTTGTAGCACATAACTGAGAGAGAATAAGTAGCTGGGACAAGAGAGAGAGAGACTACTACTGGTGGGAGATCATCTTACTATTTTGGGGGTTTTGCTTTTGGTGTTGATTTTATCTCTGAGGAAGTTGGGAGTTTTCTCCTTTATGGTTTCCTCGAGAAAAATCTTTGTGTCTATTGTCTCTTATGTTTGATTGTTGTGCTTGTTATTCTCTCAGTTAAATATCCTAAGATAATGCTAGCTTAAAATGTTAAAAATCTAACAAGTTATAGGGTTGTGAGTAGAGGGTTCAATGTGTATCAGCGAGAGAGAGAGAGAGAGAGAGAGAGAGAGAGAGAGAGAGAGAGTAGGGGGTGTTAGAGAGTAGTGGGAGAGATAAAAGGGTGGAGGTTATGGGTAGGTTGAGGAATAGGGAGTTGAAATAGAGAGAGAGAGATTTAAGTGGGGGATTATTAGGGTTTTGGGAGGAGGGCAGTTATGGGAGGGAAATATAAAGAGATCATGAGGGTTAGCAGTTTGGGGATAAGTAGGGTAGTTAGAGATAAAGGGGTATAGCTAGGGAGTAGTGGGGTTTGAATAATATATATATGGAGAGAGAGAGAGAGAGAAGTGGTTTGGAGGAGGGGGGTTAAGGGGTAGGGGTGTAGGATTGATGTTAGGAAAATAGTGAGATATGGATATTTATAAGTAGGGGTATAGTTGGGGATTTTTGGGTAGTGGGGAGGAGTGGGAGAGGTTAGTTGTTGAGAGAGAGAGAGAGAGAAGCCGTGGGGGGTGTGTGATCAGGGGTAGTGGAAAGGAGTGGGGTCAGGGAAAAGAATGAGATAGCTATTAAGAGGATTACGTGTTTGGAGAGGAGGGAAATTACAAATAAGGGATCATGGTATAAAGAGAGAGGGGGTGGTTAGTGGTAGGGAGCATTATAAGAGTCAAAGAGAGAGGGGGTGAGAGTTAATGGCAATAGGGGAGATAATGGGGTTAGGTTGAGACAGGCTAGTTAGAAGTAGAGAGAGAGGTTTGGTGTAAGCGGGTTGGGAGAGAGAGAGAAAGGGTTGTAATTAGGGGTAGGTTGAGGACAGTGAGAGAGGGGGTTAGTAAGTGTTAATGGGAGGAGGATAGAGAGAGGGAGAGGGAAAGCGGTTATTTATAGGGGTGTGAGTATGGGGGTCAGTCTGTGTTAGAGAGAGAGAGAGAGAGAGAGAGAGAGAGGTTAGGGGTGAAGAGTAGGGAAATAAAGAGAGGAGAGGGAGTTATTGTACATGGAGGAGTAGGAGAGAGAGAGAGAGAGAGAGAGAGACCCAAGGGAGTTTATTATGGGTAAGGAAGAGGAGGGGTTTTGAGGTAGAGAAATACATTGAGATTAGGAGGGTTAGCAATTTAGGGAGGAGTAGGTAAATTAGAGATAAGAGTGTTATAGTTGAGGAGTGGGGGGGGAAAGAGAGAGAGATTGCTGGTAAAAGGATAGTAGTGGATATTTTGGGTATGGAGAGAGGGGGGGGTCATAGGGATAAGGGAGAGATGAGTGGTTGGGTTTGGGTTAGAGAGAGAGAGGCAGTTGGAGTTATATAGGATTATGGGTTTTTGTAGGAGGAGGGAAGTTAAAAACTAGGGGTAGTATAGGGGGGGAGAGAGATAGCTAGGAAGGGAGGTGGGATATATAGATAGATAGATATAGAGAGAGAAATAGTGGGGGATCATTTGTTAGATATAGAGAGTGAGGGATTTTGGGTTTGCATGGGATGAGTGACATTAGAGAGAGAGAGAGAGATAAGGGAGGGAGATTATAAGACACATAAAGAGAGGAAGGCAAGGTTTAGGGGTGTATAAGAGAGAAAGAGAGAGGTGGGATTTGGTTAGTTGTAAGAATATGAGAGAGAGGGGGGGGTTATCGAGACATAGGGGTGTCAGGGATAAAGTGATAAAGGGTTGGAGTTAGGGGATTGGGGGTGAGAGAAATAGGGTGGGGGTTATGGGTAGTGCCAGGAGTAATGGACATAGAGAATTAGAGAGGGTGTTAGTAAGGGTTAGGGGAAGTAGGATATAGTGAAATATATATATATATATATATAGAGAGAGAGAGAGAGAGAGAGAGACGATGGGGTTTAATTGTAGGGGTGGAAATAGGGGGTGAGTGTGTGTGAGAGAAAGTGTTGGGGGTGTTAAAAACGAGAGAGGTGGGGGTTATGGGTATATGGAGTAGTAGGAGGTTGTGGAGTTGAAAGAGAAGGAGAGTGGGGGGGTTGATTAGGGGTTGGAAGAGAGAAAGAGATAAGGATTAGGAGGGTTATGAATTTTGGGAGGAGCATAGAAGTTAGAGAGAAAGTGGCTATAAATGAGGAGTGTGAGCATAGTTAAGAGTTATACGGTTTTTGTCTTAAATTACATAATATTTATATGGACAAGTAGTTAGTAGAGGGGGGGTAGGAAAGAGAGAGAGGGGGGTAAGGAAATAGAGATGGGTTAGGGATAGTGAGAGAGAGAGGGATGGGGTTGGGGGAGAGAGAAAGGGATGGGGGTTAGGTATAGTAGGATTAGGGAAGAAAGGGAGAGAATGAGAGAGGGTTTAATCGAGTATTAGGTGGAGGAGGTGAGAGAGGAAGGAAAGGGGTTAGTGGTAGGGTTGGAAGTTGGGTGGTGAGTGTGAGATAGAGAGAGAGAGAGAGAGAGAGAGAGAAATCATGGAAATCTTAGAGATTAGAGAAAAATAGAGGGGTGGAGGTTATGGGTATGTTGAGGAGAGAAAGAGAGGGGGGGGTAGTGGGGTTAGGACATAGAGGGAGAGGTAAGGGTACATGGAGTAGGAGGGAGCTTAGGGAGAGAGAGAGAGAGAAGGTTGTTTATAATTAGGGTGAGAGAGGGATTCTAGGTATAGGGGAATAATGAGTGGGGATTTTGGTGGTAGAGAGAGAGAGAGAGAGAACCAAGGTGGGTGGTTAGGGGTAAGGGGAGAGATGGACATATAATAGGAGGGAATGGGATTATAGTTGAGGAATGGTGTGTTTGGGAGTGGAGAGAGAGATAGAGGGAGGGTTATGGTTTGAGAGAGAGGGAGAGAGAAATAGGGGGTAGGGGTAGGGGTAGAGGGTGAGGTGTGCAGAGAGAGAGAGAGAGAGAGAGAGATGTTGTAGTGATAGGGGGATGATGATTGGGGGACTAATAGTA
>LPNX011014819.1:0-12759 GCA_001517045.1 Pseudotsuga menziesii
CCCCCGACTTGAGATCCTTCCGACTACCGATCCTTGTATTTATGGCGGGCGCCTGTGTGATTGGGCATCGGACGCTTTGTCGATATTTATCCCGCCATTGTGGATGAGATTTTGAAGTCGACTTCCAGTTTTCTCCCGAATTATGTGTTTTCAAATGATTTTAAAATGTTAAGTCGGAACCTTTTTACCGTGTTTGTTTTCCCGTTGCGGAGGGAGTTGGACTTTCATTCCCCGACTTGAGATCCTTCCAACGTTCGACGCGTGTAACAAAATCGGAAGCTTTCGGGATCTTTTCTTCCGCCATTGCGGCTGTTTCTGATTTTTCACCTCCCGATTGGAAATCCGTCCCACAGCCGATCGTCCGATTCTTGCCCGCCATACGTAGACACCTGGCTTGGTGGACGTTGTGCCCATCCGCCGGTGCGGAACAAAAGTTTCTCTCGACTGCCGATATGAAATCCCTTCAACGCCCGATTTATTGTCTCCTCGCACGTGTGAAAGGTTTATATATACGGGGGTGGAAGTTCGGTTTTTTATTGTTATTTGTCGTTGTCGAGCACTGTCGCGGTAAGCACTATAGCGTTGAGCTGTCGTTCTTTGGAGTGAGTGAAGGTCCTGTTGTCACCGTACCAGCTTCCAGGTGGCAGAAGTGAAATTCCAACCGTCATCGACTCGCCCGTTTCACCGGATTTCCAGGTAGGTCTTTTTCCCCATCGCACTTTAACTATTAATGGTTTTTCCCCGGGGTTTTAGATGTTCCCGGCGGTTCCCTCATCCGGCTAGGTATTAAGCTTATAGGAGTAGGAAGTTTATCTTTTGACCATAAGGGGGGAAGCGTTTTAACCCTTTGATCAGTTTTGTTTTCTCCTTTTGCTGCCTCGCACGCGTAGGAGTTGGGGGGTTTCGGCGCAGACGGTCGTTACGCCGTCTGCGCCAAACCTTCCTGCACAGTCGTTTTAGGCAGAAGATAGATAATTTTGAGGATTGCTTTGGGGGTTTTTGGTCCCATGTTTCCGTGGTGCGTTACCCGGCTTTTGAACCTTATCCGTTTACCTACGCGTCTCTGCGCGGCCTCGCTGAAACTTGATGTTGAACCCGTAGTTTGCCGGGGGGGGCTAGGTTTTGAAGAGGATGTTTTACAGTCACCAATGTTGTTCCTTCATAGTTCAATTCACATCCTGTGTCGTTTGCGCCACCCCTTGCAGCCCTTTCATGCCCCGTCGCCTAAATCCCTAGCTTTTTAAAGGGGAGGTATCGCCGGTACAGTGCGTTGCGGGAAAGCGGTGAGGGTAGTGTTTTATGGAAGTATCCTGTGCAGAAAGTAGCAATAATTCCTGAAAAATGTATCTTCAAGTTAATATAACTTTTCCGCCATGAGCCGCATGAATCTCCATTAGTCTTGGGTCTGCTGGGTTTTATGGTTAAAATGTTGACTGGCGCGAGCTTGATGCATTCAATCCTTCTCTATGTTTGCTATGCAATAGAATAATAGCTGAATGTTTCACCATGCATATGATTTACATGTTTTGCTTCGATGTATTGCTATCTTGGGAAAATGGCGTGTCACATAATAGTGTAGATTTAATACTGGCATAAGTATGGTTGATAAGCTTGCTTCATGTAGATCAGATCATAAAATGTTGCACCCTAGTCTCAAGGCATTATAGGGCTGAGCAATGTATGCATTGATACACTGAACCTTATCATACTAGGCATAGGACAATAGCACATTGCACAGTATTGCACACTAGTTCAATTATTTAGCCTGAAGGGTTTATGTCTTAATTTCATTGACTGGTTACAGTCATGATACACTTGAGAAATAATAAACTGCTGTACAATGTCTGCAAATTCGAATTGCTTAATGTCACAATGTTATACATGGCAGGAGGAACTTACAATGTCCAAAAGGAAGAAAAAGAAGGCCCCTATGGTCGAAGAACAATCAGCAATAGAGGTCGTCACACAGACTGAATATATATATGAAGACACCCAATGTATTTCTGGTGTGGAGCCTGAGTATAAATGGGGTGACATATACAGATTGATTTCCCACAGGGAAGTTCCTAACATGGGTCTCGAAGAAGAACCCATCTATGCAAACATAGAAAAATCCACCATCGTGAAGGTGGCTACCAGACCAAAGCTGTTCCCTTGCTCTGAGGTGATTAGATGGATTCTACCCCATACAAATACAGCTACCATGCTCATAGCAAATGTGGAAGGCCAGGGCTATGCTACATTTAGCCCAGGATATGTGGCGTTGGCCTATCATCTGCCAGAACCTCAAATCTTTCTATCTGATGCTTGGCTGGATAACATCAGAATGGACCTAATAGAAACCCTTAAGAAAATGCTCTTGCCGGGAAAGCTGTACAGACACAGAGCAACTGGAGAGTATGATACAGCGAGCTTGAGGGATCCTTACAGATTTGTAGCCCTGATGCTTAACAGGATCTTTGGGAGAGCTCATGGAAGACTCTTCAAACTCGAATGGATACCCATCATGTTTCATGTGGAAACCCAAGGGACAGTCTTCAATTGGGCCAGCCTGGTATCAAGTAGTCTTTCATCTTGCGTAGCCGCTGCCTTGGGAGGAGAATCCAAGAAAAAGTATGAATTCTACATGAGCTCGATATTGGTAGATTGTATACTGTGCAACCAGCCTTTCCCTGGTCTCAAGTGTGTCTAGGACAGGGAAAGGATGCCTGTGTATGCCGCCTATAGACCATTGTGGGCTCAGCAGTACCATAGCCACTACAGGGAGGTCTTCGAGCAGTTCATTATGCCACTCTGCACACTCATCTTCCGGAAGGAATGTGACTGTATGTCAAAGGAGGCTATGCAAGTAATAGAAGAGCATGCAGACTATTTCCTGACTGAGAATGGCATGTACATCAAAATGTTTGGTGGCACGAAATGCCCCTTACTGCTGCCCAAATACGCAACAGATTATATTATTCATAAAGAGGCAGTCAGGCAGGTGTTCATTGATGGAATAGGGAATTACCTTTTTGAACAAAAGAAGGCTACATATCCTCAGCTACCATTCAAACTAGGTAGCTACAGATTTTCCAAGGTAAAACAAGCTGCGGAGTTCATAGAAGAATTGGGGAAGTTCCATTTTGGTGAGATGATGTTCCGAAGGAATGATACTCACGGTAAAATGGCAGAGCACTGTAAAGAACATAAAGTACATTTTGAGTACACTCACCACTTTGACAAGGAAGAATCTATCTTCTGAGGTGCCCCTAACTTGACAGCTCTGAGAAGGAGGTTTAAGCCTAAGAACCCCACCAAGGGTGGAAAAGGGGCTGAGAAAGCCCGAGCTGAGTAGGCCAGAGTTGAAGAAGGGGCCAAGAGGAGACATGAAGAGGCCCAGAAGCTAGAACAGGAAACTGTAGAATGGCTGTAGAGAGGAGAAGAAGAAAAAATAAAAGCTGCCCAAGAAGCAGCTGAAAAGGCACAAGAGGCAGCCAAAGAAACAGAAGAGGCAGCCAGACAGGCAGCTGAGGAAGCAAAAAGAAAGCTAGATGAAGAGCTCCAAAAGCAGGAGGCTAAAAAAACAGAGCTTCCACAACAATCAATTGCTGAAACATCAACAGGACAGACCCAGGAGGAGGCAAGCCCCGAGGTACAAATCCTTCAAGTACCTGCTGCTAGCACCCTGGTGACTCCTACGCTCCAGCTAGTGCCTTTCATCCAGAAAAAGGGTGAAGAAGTCCCTGACTTCAATACTGTCTATTATGACAGGGCCACCAAAAGAATAATGAGGAGGACAAAAAAGAAGGTTGAAGCAAAAGACCTATCAGGGAGGATGGTAACAGATACAGCCGTCATGATAGGGACAGACAAGGATCATTAGAGGAAATTTGGGGTCTAAAATGGGCCTTATAAGAAAACGTGCCAAAATAAGTTTTTGTGAGTTGGAATTCAAGAACCAATAGAATTTCAATAAAATAAGTCAACCATAATGGTTGAATTGGCATATTTGTCATTAAAAAAAACTACTTTTTTTGTTCGTATTTTCGACATATCTCATTGTGTTTTTACTCAAATTTCGATCGGGAGAGCTTGTTGGATGCGGAATTTGATTCTGTATCCAACGAGTACCCACACTGCATACTTTTGATGGACCTCGCTACCCCAAAAACAAGAAATACCTGAAAAAATGTGATGATGACATCATCATCACGTTTNGGCTCACGATAAGAGCCGGGCCTACACTAATCGATGCCTCCAAAGATAACATAAACAAGGTGATGATTGAACTAGAGTCAGCTAAGAAGACCTCTGCTCAGCTGAAGGACACACTGAGAAAAGAAAGAGATGAGGATAATAGACTCAAGAGGAAATATGAACACATGCAAAGGGAACTGGAATCCTCAAAAGGTGAATTCCATGCCCTTCAAGTGGAGATACAAGCCAAAGGAACAGCACAGGAGTCCCTAGAAAACGTACAACAGGAAGCCCAAAGTCTAAAGAAGGAAAAGGAGCAGTTACTGTCAAAGGTGATAGATCTAGAAGAGCAGTAGAAGATCATCTATGAGGCCAGTGATTCACAGGTTCAAGAGCTGAAAGGGCAGCTAGCTTCTTTGACTGCTGATCTGGAGGTGGCTAGGGAACAGCAGGTAAATCTGCAGACATTTAAAGAATATATCCTGGCTCAAAAGGCTCAAATGCTACAACTGCAGACAGCTCTGGAAGAAGAGAGGTGAAAAGTCCTTCAGATTGACAGCAGGCTAGAAGAGATCATGGAAACTTCCTCATACTTCGTTGATCAATCTCAGGAGGTTCTTGAAGTTTTGAATGCCAGAATGGCAAGGCCGGAAGATGATGCCAAGACTCCAGAAGGGCTACCAGCAAAAGACCATCAAGCCCTCAAGAGATATCACAACCTAGTAGAGTTCGCCATCAGTACTGCAGAAGACTTCAAGAAGGCTATAAAAAAGACGCAGGGAGCATGCTCAGAGTATTTCAGAAGGCTCCTAAATACATACAACCGATGTCAAACAGAGGCTGAGCATAGGCTTAAAGAGTTCCCGGACCATGAGGCCTTTGTGGAAATATTACAGAAAAGATATCAAGATGCAGAGGCTAGAACTCAGCAGATTAGAGCCATTGATGACCTAGTACTGAAGAACGAGGTAGGCCACGCAGCCGTTAGCATGCAGTTTCTAGAAGATCAACTTCGGTTGAGCCCAGCAAGGATCGAGGCCATCAAGAACCAAGTTGAAAAGTTCGAAATCAATGTTCAGTTCCTGGAGCCATGTGCATTTGAAGGCATTGCTGCTGAAGCAGCAGCGTGGAAGAAGTTTTTAGATAGCCAGGCGGGACCCTCCTCATAAAGGACCGGTCAAACCTTGTAATAATTTAATATTTTTGTAAAATTTTTTGAGAAATGAAGCGTTGGGAGAGCAAAAGGTTGGGAAGCCCAAAGGTCACTTTGGGCAGCCCAACCATTTTGACCTTTTGTATAAAAGTAGGAAGCATAGAAGGAAGAGGGGCTTTTTCCCCAGTAAGACTGGTGATGACATATTGTAAGAAGAACTACTTCATTTTGCAATAGAAATTACAGTTTTCCTGTTGAAAGAAGATCGGTGGGATTTCAAATGTTTTGCCATGGATAGTTGAAAGATGAACTACTTTGTTTTTCAGCATTATGTCCATGAATCGTGGGATCATTCTAACTTGATGACCTATGTCTTGTTTAAATGATTTCTGATTTATTTTATGAAATAACCAGCATGAGTAATACATGCTTATCATGAAACAATTAGTTATCTGGTTGTGGAAATATCTTTCATTGTTCATGCTTGTAAAAGTAAATGTCAGCTATCTGTAATTTCTTTTATCATGTGTGCACATCCGCATTACTCATATATATTGAATATAAGTTGGCTCTCTGGGGATAGGTAGATAGAGATAGATGGATAGATATATAGCTAGGTCAGTGCATAGATGCATGTGTGATTCAAATGTTGGTGAGCCTAAGACGAGAGGTAAGAACCTGCGCATCACATTGTGACTGCTCCCTGCATGTTTAGTTCTATTCTTGCATAGCATTCTTAAGTTAAAATACAAATTCCGATGGACCGGGCCACAACCGGTAAAGCCTTTGTTTGTGTTTGACCTACGGTAGCCGGACCTCAAAACCGGATGGATTCCCTATACCAAACAATCAACGGGCTAGTTGGGAACGTTGATTGGGGAGAATCCCTTTCTGTTGTCGCCTGTGAATTTCCAGGCCTCAACAGACTGTACATGTGAAATTGGCCAAATTGGCCTCAATCCCCCCTAGGTGGGACAAACTTGATCCAAATCAGCCCAAATGGCCACGAATTTCTATGTGTAAATGTATTAAGTGACATGGAGCAATCACGCCTCCTTGACATGTGTGGGTGTGCAAAACTAGGTGAGTGAGACACTCTAGGTGGCATTAAATGCACCAAATGAGTCCAAAATTGTACAAAATCCACCTATAGCACTCCTAGTCAACCACAATGTCCACATTCAATGAATGGGATCGCAAAAAAAATGATGAAGGTGCAAATGTGTAGCTTTGACTGAGTTGGAGCACTCATGTGGGTGTGAATGCCTCAATTTCACTGGTTATTGGTCCAACTAAGCACCCTAAGTCCAAAACCATAGTGTATTAATGCAAAAATGCAATAAAATTGAATAGGGACTTAGAATAAGGTACTAAGGGGTTGGGTTACTGTTCTAACACCATCCCTTAACCAAAAACTTAGTACAACACATAAAATCAAATCAGATGCCTTGGCAACAAAGGCTCAAGTCAGCTCAATACATAACATAATTTTGTGTTAATCCATGTAACCAAGGTAAGGAGGAAAACCTCATGGGACAAAAACACCCCTAAAAAATGGATATGTCAGAGATCAAAAATTTCTTTAGTAAGTCCTCTTCTTCACTTGAATGAGCTAAAAGAACAACTTCTTGGTGATGTACTTGGTGAAGATGTTGTGGATGCCAAGATCATGCATCAATGCATCAAAGTGTTGTAAACAAAGATCATGTGGAGAGGCCCTTTGATAGTCATAATTTGATGATGGAGGGGCATCATAAGAATGTATCTTTATGCAAGAATACTCTGATATAATATCATAATAAACCATGGAAAATATATCTCTGCAAACTCTTTCCAAAATAACATCAAAAGATTCAACAAAATCCGCATTATGTGTAGCTGCCATATCATGAATAAAACCATGAATATTTCTCCCAATTTGATGAAGTTCCTTCATAACTCTGTAAAAAATCTCATGAGGCTCTGAAATATCAGAATACATTTCATACACAACAAAAAATATCACAGGTATTGTATCTCCATGAGTGAATGGATCTATAGGAAGAGACGATTGAGCAACTAGATCACAATTGCAATTAAGCGAACCTGGAAGGTCTGGAGACTTGAGATTTGAACAATGGGTGGTGAAATCAAGTCCAGACATATGGAATAGAAGTCCCATAAAGGTCAATAGTATTTATTTCCAACCAATGAAATACATACAAGACATAACAGCAACATATACAAGAGACATAGCATTGGAAACTAGGAAATTTTCTGAATTTCCAACTAGTGTACTTGAGGGTTGTTGGGTCTTTTGGTAATGATATGGTTGGGGAAATGTTTCAATGACTATCAAAAGCTTTATATCATCCTGTATATCATCTTCAAAATCAGACTTGGAAAGATCTGATTGGATTGGGAAAGATCTTTTAGAAGGCACATCCAAGGCTAGTGAAAAATGACTAGTTTTGGGAGGAAGCTTTGATGAACTGACTGGGAATTTTTCCAAGGAAGGGATGGAATTTTTGGTTTGATATATCAGAATATGAATCAGAAACAGAGAAAACAGAATTGGTTCTTACCCATGCACCCAATGCATGCTCATCCTTACCATTTCCTTGCTTGCGCTCCCATCTTTTTGCAAATTCTGGAAGAGAAATATGGTTCTCCTCAAGGATCTTGGTCATGATGTCCATATTATTTATGAATCAATATTTCTCAAGATGTGAACCTCTGCAATAATCACATGTGGTTCTTTCTCTCTTGTTTCTCCTCCTCATGTATCTTGATTTCAAACCCAATCTTATCATGTTGTTTTGTGTATTTAATTCATAACAGTAAGCAAATTGTGACATTCCATCCATTACTGAAAAAGTGTATGGGTATATTACATAATCCAATCTCAAATAAGTAGTCAGTACAAACCTTCTTGGGAAAATTGAGATCCTAGTTCATATTCATATTGGAATTTTCCCAATGAAATTCAAAAAAAATGAACAAGTGTAAAAAAAAAAGGCAGGAGCAAAAAGATCCATTTAAGTTCATCATATGGAATACTTATTAAATGAAAATATCATATACAAATAAGTTTGTATATTTTTACAAAATAATAAACAATTCTATTCATGAATTTCACCATTGCTCAATTTGTGTCTTCAATTAATTTTTGACAAACAAAAAAGCATTGAATGCAATAACTACCTAATACATGAAGTTATGTTAGATCCCAAAAAAAAACAAAAAACTCAAGCTCCAACACACATCTTACTTGGAATTAAAATTTAAATTAAGTTATATTCATTACCCTTCTCCTATGTTTCGCATTGGTGGAGCTCCATCCAATAAGAAGGCAGAGGAGGTCGAGGAGGGTCAATCACAGGGAAGGAAGGGTCGTAGGGGGAGGGAGGGAGGGAAGAGGGAGAAGGGATGGGAAGAGAAGGGAGGAGGGAGGGAGGAGATATGAGTGGAGGAAGGGAAATGAGGGGAGGGGAAGTAGATCAATGGGGGGGGATGGAGGAGGGAGGAGATCAAGGGGCGCGGGGGAAGGAGGAGGGAGGAGATGGAGGGTCACAGGGGAAGGGATCCGTGAAGGGGAGGAGAAGGGAGTGATAGGAGAGGAGGAGAAGGGAGCGGTAGGAGAGGAGTGTTAGGATTATTAATCTTCCCTTGTCCAATTTGGTCATATGTCTAAATAAGGAGTCATGTCTAAATCCGGAGTCCTTCTAGTCTATTTTTATCCACTAGCACCATTGGGCCCACTTGGCTTAATTGGGGCACATGTTCCAGTTACTAAAGTGTGGGAAACACTAATTGAGGCCTACTTCCACTGATTTCACCTTCATGCATCAGTTTAGGAGCCTCCTATATCAATCTCTACAAATTAGGAGCCACTGCGAGTGCCGATACCAACCAAGGTCAGTTGAGTTGAGTTGGTGACTAGTCAAGCTAAGTTAGGAGACAGTTACATTCAGTTCTAGTCCTCTACATTCAGTTAGCACTAGGTTTGCATGGATGCATGCAAGAGAGGCACATTTCTCACCTACCACTATCAGTTAGGCTTAGTTAACACTAAATTATACACGTTGTGATTTAGAACTCCGATGAACTCCAATAATGATTTAGACAAGGTCAATTAACAATTTAGTCCTCCGATAATGATTTAGACAAGGTTAGTTAACCATTCAGTCAAGTAGAGTCAAACCAATTTGAATTTCCTTACATAGGATTCGAATTGCATGAGGCTATTTAGCCATTGTACTTCATTGTAATTATTATCTATTTACTTTTTTATTAATGAAAGCATTCACAGTTGCAAGCCATTTTGCACTGTTTAATTCTTCAATTACCGAGTAAATTATGTGATCTATCTTATGAGTTGTGTGTTTGTCCACAGATTTATGTGCTCAACTTAATATGGTATCAGATCCTTGGTGGAAAAGGCACTTCTCCTCCTCAGATCTCCAGCTGGATCATTTTTTTATCAAAATTGATCCTTCCAGTACTGCACCAGAAGCAAAGAATCTACCACTTAATATCCCAAGTAAAGGAATTGTTGATCAAGCTTGCTTGATCAACTATGATGGGTGTGATGAAAATTCCAAAAGTGCAGACTAGCGACCTTATTTTGTCTATTTGATTATGTGATTTACAGGTTATCATCTCTTCTCACTACATTAGCTACAAGCAGCTCTTTCTCCTCACTATATTTGCTACAATAGCTTTGTCTTCTTCACTACATTCAAAATGGCCCATCCAATGGAGCAGATCACTTCCTTCAACTACCACTAGTGGAAGGAGGACATGAATTCACTGCTTCGTACCAAGAAGCTCTACAGACTCACAATGGAGTTAGAGGCAGAGCCAGTTCCTAGTTATAACAAAGAAAAGTACTGGAATAATCTTGATGAAGCCTTTGGATGCCTATGTCTCTCAATCTCTCATGATCTTCTCTTCCACATCAAAGGATTGAAGACTCCCAAGGAGATTTTGGATAATATTGCTTCCTTATTTGATAAGCGAGATGAACTGAGGGTCCATCCGCTAGAGAATGAGCTGATCTCTCTTCATCCATCCATCTTCAAAACACTGAATGAATTATTCACAAAATTCAAGAACCTGATATTCCAGTTGAAGCTATGCAAGGTTGAGAAGGAGGATTATCATTTCATCCTTGTCATTCTCTCAAAACTCAATGCATACTACTTAGTCTTTGTATCAAATTTTCAATCGGTGAGGCTCACTAATCCAAATTGGAATATGCCCACTCTTGATGCTTTCATTGAATCTCTCACTCATGAGCATGACAAGTTGATCCAAATGGGAATCATTCGATCTTCCAGAGATCAAGCACTGACTACAAGAGGACCTAAGGTAGAGAATGATAAAGGGAAGAAAAAGGATGATTCTCATATGAAGAAATAGTAGTCAAATGAGCCTTCAAGTTTGAAGAGAAGCAAGAAGAATGGAAAAGGAAAAACCCTTTGTTCCTACTGTGGAAGGGGATTTCATCCAGAAATATCCTGTGTGAGAAGAAAAATTGATGAAATGACTCTTCTTATGAAGAACATAAAATTACTACACCTGCTAACGCAAGGAAGGATGACAACACAGAAGACACTAAAGAATGCTTCGAAACATGCCATGCATTGAAGGCTATCTTCTCAACAACACATGCCTTCCTCATTGATTCTGGAGCTTCCAATCATATGGTTGCATCCATAGAATCATTCTCTTCTTTGCAGTATTTTGATGGTCCTAGTATTCATATGGGAAATAACAGTAAAGTTCAAACCAAAGGGAAGGGCTCTATCAAGCTTGAACATGGAAATTTCAAAGATGTGCTTTATGTTCCCTTCCTAGCTTCAAACCTGTTAACTATGTTCCAGATGACTCATATTGGCTCCCCAAAGTGAGTGATATTTGGTCCTGACTCAGTGGAGATCACATATATCTCTATTGGGAACATCATAGCGAATGGTGTTGCAAATAATGCCTCCAAGGCATATGAGTTCTCACACTTCATGCCATTTTCAGAACTAGTGCACTCTTAGTAGCCACTTGCAAGGGAAGGTAAAATCATTTCATCTACTTCTTTTACAGATTCCACTAGTATTGCATATCCAACTATATCAGTTTATGATATTGAGATTTAGTGTGATTCAGATCCAAATCCAGTCCCTACTTCCAAACTGGAAGCTAGGAAGATGACTGGAAAACCACCTGACACTCAAAAGGGAAAGACCCTTGTGCTATGTCATGCAATCTTACCTCCTTCAGAGAGATGCAATAGACTCCCTGTAAGATGCTACATGGAAAGGGATCAGTCTCACTACATTCAAAAGAATAGAGCTGATCATACACCTCTTCATCCAGCAAGAGACAAAGGTTACATTCATCCTTCCTTCCATCATCATTTTGGGAAAAGAAGGAGAAGTCTACATGCCAAGCCCCATGATACATGTGTACAGAACATTATGCATGTTGATTCGCTACATCACAGAGCTTGTAGCAACACATTTTCAATTTTTTCAAACTTGAATCCCGATTCTATCTTCTTAGTTAGAGGGGGGGCTTTTTTCCCATGTGGGTTTTTCCCAACTCCTTGTATTAAGCAATCACTTTAATTTACTTGATGTAATGGGTGACCTATGTTCTTAGTTACCATGGCCGACAGATTGTCCAAGTTAGCATTCAAGGGGGGTTTTAGGATTATTAATCCTCCCTTGTCCAATTTGGCCATATGTCTAAATCAAGAGTCATGTCTAAATTGGGAGTCCTTCCAGTCTATTTTTAGCCACTAGCACCATTGGGTCCACTTGGCCTAATTGGGGCACATGTTCCAGTTGCTAAAGTGTGGGGAACACTCATTGAGGCCTACTACCACTGATTGCACTTACATGCATTAGTTTAGGATCCTCCTAGATCAATCCCTGCAAATTAGGAGCCACTAGGAGTGCCAATACCAACCAAGGTCAGTTGAGTTGAGTTGGTGACTATTCAAGCTAAGTTAAATGTTAGTTACATTCAGTTCTAGTCCTCTACATTTAGTTAGTGTTGGGATTGCATTGATGCATGCAGGAGAGGTGCATTTCTCACCTACCATAGTAGTTAGGCTTAGTTAACACTGAATTAGACACTTGAGTTGTGCTTTAGAACTCCGATGAACTCCGATAATGATTTAGACAAGGTCAATTAACCATTCAGTCCTCTGATTATGATTTAGACAAGGTCAGTTAACCATTCATCCAAGTAGACTCAAACCAATTCGAATTTCCTCACATAGGATTCGAATTGCATGAGGCTATTTAGCCATTGTACTTCATTGTAATTATTATCTAATTACTTTTTATTAATGAAAGCATTCACAGTTGCAAGCCATTTTTGCACTATTTCATTCTTCAATTGCTGAGTAAATTGTGTGATCTATCTTGTGAGTTGTGTGTTTG
>LPNX011014819.1:12871-160896 GCA_001517045.1 Pseudotsuga menziesii
CGATGGAATTTCACATCAATTCTGACAAAGAAATACACTCATCAGATGTCCGACACCCAGTTGTCAAAAAATAGACGTCAAATGGCACTCTAGATCCGTCGGACAATCGAGAACCTCTCCTTCATATGTGTCGAATATGCGACGAGTCACTCCAGTATGGAATCCAATGAACCTCCTCAATGTTGAAAATTGTAATGAGAAATTTCCTTTTCATGTTTTGTATTTTTGTCATGGGGGGGACACAAGTTATATTTCCGAGCATGTTATGTTTGTAAAGTGACTTTTTTAATAAAGTACTTTTTATAAAGTACATGTGCTTAAGTTGTGGAGCCCATAGTTTATTAAATGTGCTCTTTATTTAAAAAAGTGAATTAAGTTGTGCATTTAATAAAGACCCTCATATTAGACTTATTATAGACATCATATCAAAAAGTTAGTTTGAATTGGTTATGTAAGTTAGGGTTTCTTGCAAAAAGTGTAAGTACTTATACATGCTTGGGAATGAAGGAAAAATACAATTGAGACAAGTGAAGACAAGAGAGAGAGATTAAATCTTGAATAATCTTTCAGATTGTGAGATCATCAAGACAACTTGAGGGCACAATTCCCAAGAAATTTCTACTTCAATCATTGGACCGTATTTTCAGAACCGTACAGCCTTTGCTGCTAACCGTACATGCACAGAATTTGAGGTAGATTACAGGCACAATTTTTGAGGCAGATTGAGGAGAAATCTAGCATGAATTTCAAGGTAATTTTCCTGTAATTAATTATGATCAAAATCCATGCATTCCATACTGTCTGTACCTAGCATAGTTCCCAAAAATTTGCTGTGTGTAGTTCACGCGTGTGAGTTGGATGTAAGTTATATTATGGCACAAATTCCAATACAATTTTGCAGAAGAGTGGAATTCTGTAATTTGTTTTGATGTCGTAATAATAAATTCTGAATTTCTGAATTTCTTTCTCATAAATAAATCTCTTTCTCTAGGTTTTCCTCTGGTAAGGTTTTTTCCTTGGGATTTGCCCTAAAATCACTGAGTTACTTTCATATTCAATTCAAGTGATTGATTGTGAAGTATTTATGCTTAAACTATAGAGAATAATTCATAGTACAGAGAAGTCATAAATCAGAGTTACAGTCAAAGCGTTTGATAAAAGCACAGAAAGAAAGTGTTATGTTTTTTTATCTAATTTCTTCATGGTATTAAAGAGAAGTTGCTGAAGAAAGTATATTAAGTTGTGTGATACAGATCATAAGAGATTCAAGTCAGAGCCAGTTAAAGTTTATCAGTTGAAGTCATGACCTCAATAAGATTGCGATATGAAGACAGACTGGATGGGTCTAATAATTTCAGCCCTTGGAAAGAGCGCATAATCATATTGTTCAAAGAGTTGGAGCTATGGGATATTGTTGGTGCTTCAAACAACATCACAGTTCCCACAAATGTTGCTTTGAAGACTACTTTTGAAAAGAAAGATATCAAAGCAGAGATAATTTTCTTTGACTCTATCAAATATCATGTGATACCTCATGTCATAGGTAAGTCAAATGCTTTTGATATTTGGAAAGCTTTATGTACTCTTTATCAAAGTAAGAACCAAAATAGAAAGATGGTTCTCAGATAAAAACTAAGGAATACCAAGATGACCAATGTTGATACAGTAACCACATATCTCACAAAAATTTCTCAAGTTCAAGATGAACTTGGTGATGTTGGTGAGAAAGTGGAAGATGAAGAGCTTGTTAGATATGCTCTTAATGGGTTCACTGCAAAATGGCACACATTTGTGCAAGGAGTAGTTTCCAGAGAGAAACTCCCTAATTGGAAAAGGTTATGGGATGACTTTGTTCAAGAAGTGACTCGGGCGGGGACATTCCAGAATGGCACTCAGAGTAGTGAAGAAAATGTATCCTTTCTTATTAAAGGAAAAGGTAGAGGGGGGAAGAAAAGGGAGAAATACCTCAGTAAGGTTCGGTGCTATAAATGAAAAAAGTTTGGTCATTATGCTAGTCAATGTCCTAAGAAGAAGGATGAAGAAAAAGAGGGATCAACATTAGCAGAAGTGCTAGATTTTGCTGCTAAATTTGAAAAGGAATTTTCTTTGGCATCAGTTGAGACTAGTATAAATAGTTCAGTAGATTACCATGACACATGGATAGTTGAAAGCGGGTCAACTAGTCATATGACCGAAAATTATGGATTTTTTCAAAGGATAGAAGAATTACTCCAGGACACTTTTTTGAAACAGATATTGGAAATCCTCGGGCAGAAATAAGAGGAGTTGGAACTGTGAAATTCCAACTAGATCTAGGAAATGTTCTTGAAGTACACAGGGTACTGTTTGTTCTAGGCATGAAAGTTAGCATAATTTCTATGTCATCTTTAGAGCATGATGGGTATGGATTATTTCTCAAGTCAGGAAAAATGTTTTTATATCAGGTAGAGAACCCAGTTGGTACCACAATTTTACTTGGGAATAGAAGAGACAGAATTTATTTTCTGCAAGGAGAAGTGATGTGTCTAGAGTCAGGTGGATGGTTATCTGAAATTGAATGTGAAGATGAGGCAACAAATGCACAGATGATACCTTCAGGTGAGGAGAGTTTTACTGGTAGGAGACTCAGCCAGTATGAAAGTTGTGAGCAGAGGTAGGACAACTCTCAGTTTAGAGTTTTTTTTCGACATAGATCTCCAGATCATTTTCCAGAGAAAGAGGAATTTACTGAGAATGTTGATCCAGGTGGAGCAGTTATAGGTGCTAAAAAGACCTTCCTCGTTAAGAGGGAGTGTTGAAAATTGTAACGAGAAATGTCCTTTTCATTTTTTGTATTTTTTTCATGGGGGGGACACAAGTTATATTTCCTAGCATGTTATGTTTGTAAAGTGACTTTTTTAATAAAGTACTTTTTATAAAGTGAATGTACTTAAGTTGTGGATCCCACATTTTATTAAATGTGATCTTTATTTAATAAAGTGAATTAAGTTGTGCATTTAATAAAGACCCTCATATTAGACTTATTAAAGCCATCAGATCAAAAGTTAGTTTGAATTGGTTATGTAAGTTAGGGTTTCTTGGGAAAAGTGTAAGTACTTATACATGCTTGGGAATGAAGGAAAAATACAATTGAGACAAGTGAAGACAACAGAGAGAGAGATTAAATCTTGAAGAAGGTTTCAAATTGTGAGATCATCAAGACAACTTGAGGGCATGATTCCCAATAAATGTTTGCTTCAATCATTGGACTGTACTATCAGAACCGTACAGCCTTTGCTGCTAACCGTACATGAACAGAATTCGAGGTAGACTGTAGGCACATTTTTTGAGGCAGATTAAGGAGAAATATGGCACAAATTTTGAGGCAATTTTCCTGTAATTAATTATGAGCAGAATCCGTACAGTCCGTATTGTCTGTACTTGGCACAGTTCCCAAAAATTTGTTGTGGGAAGGTCGCACGTGTTAGTTGGCTGTAAGTTATATTCTGGCACAAATTCCAATACAGTTTTGCAGAAGAGTGGAATTCTGTAATTTGTTTTGATGTTGTAATAAGAAATTCTGAATTTTTGAATTTCTTTCTCATAAATAAATATCTTTCTATGGGTTTTCCTCTGGTGAGGTTTTTCACCTGGGCTTTGCCCTAAAATCACTGATTTACTTTCATATTCAGTTCAAATGATTGATTGTGAAGTATTTATGCCTAAACTATAGAGAATAATTCATAGTTCAGAGATGTCATAAATTAGAGTTACAGTCAAAGCATTTGATAAAAGCACAGAAAGAAAGTGTTATGTTTTTTTTATCTAATTTCTTCAGTTAATACCTATCGAATCACTGACGGACATAAGGCATCGGTATTTTAGCATAGTTGTCACATTTGATGGATATCCTACAACAAATGCCACTCTGAAAATGTCGTACACCCGATGACTCTTACTTCCTGTCAGTCAGATAACCGATGAATAATGTGTCAGTAGTGTAGCATAGTTGTCTGATTGGATGGATATCTAACAACAAATTCCACTCCGAAAATGTCGAAAAAATGACGACCCCATTTAAATTTATAAAAAAAATTGGTGTTTTTATTTTTCCTCTTCAACATAATATTCAAACTTTCAAACTTGAACAAGTATATTTTATTAATTTTCAGTTGTGACTACATGTGTGGACTTATACTAACCACTATTGGGAAAATGAAACATGTAAACTCTGCTAAAGAAACTAGGTTGAATAGTGAACTATAATATATTGTAAGTACAGGAAACAAAATGGTGACACTCTACAGTCAGTTTGAACAATTTGAAAGAATTTCACAGTAAGAAAGATGATAGAAAATATTATATAGTCTTGATTCAAAATTCTAGCTAGATTATTATCCACTGTAATGGTTACTGTGTGAACTAAACATGAGTAAAAGATATCGAAAATCTTTGGCAAATAGGATTTATAGGATCTAATATGAAACTTTAACTTAACTACTATTCCACTTTGGGACCTGGATGTAGGTGGTCAAAAGGTGGGAGTGCGTGAACACGAGGATGGGCAGGTGCATGAGGGGACATATGCCACCCCATTTCATGACCGTATGCATTCTTAACACAGATGGATATCTACGCAAGGATTGTAAGGACGACAAAACCCACAAAGACCATAAGGTTCTGTTGCAGCGGCAACTTTTTCCCAAATTTCTAAAAATTGGGACCCTCCTTTCAAATTTTGTCTTGCTTAGTTTGATTAGGATTGCTTAATGATTACTGCAAGTTTGATCTTTGAGGATGCTTATTGAATGGATGTCGTTGTTTGCTGATGCTACCCTTTGAATTTGAGTTTTAATTTACTGGTTATTTCTTTTTCTTTGCTGTCGAAAGTTTTCAGTACAATGTATCAAAGCCGTAGTTCCTTGCAAAGCCGTCATTGCGGAAGCTAAACGATGAATGTTCCAATGCATAGCTCCTGTCTTTACCGAGCCCGTGGACTTATGGCTTTTATTTGTGTTTTCTTCACTATCAGAGAAATTTATGACTTTGGGCAGAGGCCGTGTCTTTTTTATTCCCACTGTTGTGGTCCCTTAGCAGACTAACCGTCCAATTAAAAAACATTTCGACCGCCGATGTATGATGCTCATTTTAGTACTTTCTTTTTTCGCCGACGAGTTGTTGTGCTCCGGAACCCCTAGACCATGGGTCACCCACTGTTTCGGAGTTCCAGTGAACTAACCGACCGATGTCAAGTGTTTCGATTCGCCAATGGGGATTTTTATATGCCCAATGCCTGGTCGTTCTCCCACCATTGTTATGAGCTTGTAATTTGTTTCATGAATGATGAAATGTTCTTTGTTTTTTATCAAGTTAAGATTTTCACGTTGAAAACGCAGTACCAGGTTTCACTTTTAACGCTGGTTTTATTGGTAGTTTGGTTTATGTTTATTGAAGGTAGTCTGGATTAATGATGAGTTGTTTGGCTGATTGCAGACAAACCTAGGAGATGTTTTAGATTCAGTTGATGATTACTACTACAAAAAAGGAAATTGGTTGAAGAAAGGAAAATTTGAAGCATAAAGAAGAAAGCAAAAATTGGAGACTAACAGGATATCAAAAGGACCATCAGATTACGAAGCATAATCATTAAGAACACGGTCTCAGGTTTCGAGGGTTCGTCGGTTACCAGGCCAGTCTTTCTTACAAAGTGTTGTAAATCTTAATCTTGGTTTGAAATGTAGCGTTCATATGAATCATGACCACTCACAAAAGACAAAACGGTTTGGGGAACCCAAAAGTCACGAGTCGAGGGGGGGGAGAACCGAAAGGTTTTGCTGGATTTTGTATAAATTGAGGAAAGTGAGAGGAAAGAGGGGCTTTTTCCCAGTGAGACTTGTGAAAAAATTGTTGTAAGAGGAACTATTACGTTTTGCAATAATATAATTACAATTTTTCCTGTTGGAGAAAGTGCTGTGTGGAATGTTCAAATGTGGTGAAATGAACAATGTTGAAGGGGAACTATTTCATTTTCAATTTTGTTTCATTAACTGTGAGATCGTTCTAACTTTCTGAACCTATGTTCTTGTATAAATGTTCTCTGGTTTATTTTATGATAATTTCCACTATGAGTAATGAATGTTTTAACAAACGACGAGCTATCTTGTTGTGCATATCTCTATTCATGTTTATATTTTTTGATTCTAAGAACAGTTATCTGTGATTTCTCTTAACATATGAACAGTAATACATTACTCATTAATTGATAATCTTGCTCCCTAGGGACAGCTTAGTTAGTCTTGTTTTCTGTTGTGTGTGATTTAGATGCAAGAGAGTTAAGACAAGAGGTAAGAACCTGCGCATCACATTGTGACCGCTCCTCATATTCTTTATCAATATTCATGTTAGATAGGCACTTGCATATCATACTTAAAGTTAAAAGCACAAAAATACACACGGTGGACCGGGCCGCAACTGATAAAACCCTTTATTTTTGTTATTTGAACTACGGTAGCCGGACCACAAACTGGACGGATTCCCCATACCAAACAGTCACGGGCTATTTGGGAACGTTAACTAGGGATAATCCATTACTGTTGTTGCCTGGGGTTTTTCAGGCCTCAACAGTTCTAGTGCTAGAAGGAGGGCCACCAGTGCATGGCTAGCTAAGGAAACCCTTTTCCTCGAAATTACTCCACCAGTGATAGTTTTGAAAGTGATTTATTTCCTAATCCGAATCCTGAAGAGAATAGAGAACATTTGTTTTCTGTGAACAATAAAGTAGTTAATGATCTAAGAAGACACACTAGAGCATATGTCAAGAGTATTGGAGGATTACCCACTATCCCTAATTTACCCCGAAGGGAATACAAGAAGAAATACCGTCCCATCTTGGAAGATTCAGTGTTGGTTGGAGATTTGGAAGAATTAGTAGAAGTAGCATTACAGGAATTTGTTCAGCCTTTGAATCAAGTAGGCCCTGATACACCTAACAGTTCACCTGTCCATACTTTTGCTCACTCACCTCCTCACTCTCCACCCAGACTCATGGCAGGTGTAAATGCAAATCAACCACCTAACCCACCAAATCCACCACCCGCTTGGAAATCCAGATCACCTCTAAACTTAGCACCTCCATTGCATGAATTACCTCAAGATTTTGAGAAGATGCTGCCCAAGTTTGACCCGAATGAGAAGATTTTAGTAGATGACCATTTGCAAAGTTTCTACTTGGCCATAGAAGGACTAAAAGCTGGAGAACACGAGGATGTAGTCTGTAGACTTTTTCCGCATACCCTTAAAGGAGCAGCAACCTCATGGTATTTTGGTTTTCCTGCAAACTCAATACTAGATTGGGATACCTTTGAAAGGATACTTAGAAACAAATATGCAACCCAAAAAAATCATGTGGCTCTCATGAAAGGACTATGCGCTTTAAAGAAAGAAAGAAAAGAAAAGGTGCATATTTTTACCCAAAGATTTGCAACTTATCTTAAGATTTTTTATGAAATTGATAAGCCCTCGGATAAAGTTCTAATTGAGTATTATACTTCAGCTCTAGGGCCCGATTTAGCCATGTTCACCAAAATGAAAGCCAAACCTACGCTAGCAGAGACTTATGAAGAAGCAGAGAGAGTAGAGGCTGAAAAGGAAAGCATCGAAGATTATCCTGAGCAGTCATGGGAGAAAAATGTTGGGAAGCAAGCTTTGTTTTTTACTAAGACTAAAGAGGAACAATCACATGATTTCAAAGGAATGGAAAAGATGATGCAGAAGCTCTCTAACAAAATAATAGACTTGGAAAAGGAAAAGGAAGCCCAGAAGTTCTATAAGCATTATTACAAGAAAAAAGAGGATAACAATCAATCCCAACCCCCTCCACACAGTCCTGCATCGATGAACTTAACGAAAGTAGGTATGGATAACTTTTGCACTTTTCACCAGCAGCCCCACTCTAAAAAAAATTGTCCACAATGGATAAATTCAAAGACCTTAGTGATGAATCAGCTGTTGGACTCAAAACTTATAGAGGCAAATGATGAGGAAGAGAATGATAACAAATCAACAGAAAATCAAGAGGATGATTCCATGGTTTTATGGGACTGTGTCTCGATGTTTGATACCGAAAATGAAAGTGATTTGAGAGATGAGGACCTATTAGAAGCAAATGTGACAACGAGAAGCCAAGGGCTGATTAAAGAATACAGGTTAACAATCCCGAAAATTAAGAGACTCCAGAAGAATGTAAAGAATTTTCAAAAAAACCCACAGCTAATAAGATTCCTGAATTTACTATTACCAGTCAAAATCCGAAACAGATCAAAATGCCTACTAAGCCCATTGAAGAAAAAATAAATAATGTAAAAATGAATCTCACAGAACATAAGATGGAGTATGACATTGTGGAGGATATCAAAAAGGTAAAGGAAAATATTTCACTCTTTGAGATGTTTAATGTGCCACAGCAGAAAGCAAAGTTATTGAAAGCGCTTGAAATGCCAGAAGAAAAGCTTCCCACTGAAAATCAACCTCAAGAAGAAGAAATCGGTGAAGCAAGTGTGGGAGGTAAGCCTAAATGCAAAAATCCACCTTTTCTCCTTACTTTCGAAATTTTCAATCATAACGTGCACAACTGTCTAGTAGACTCGGGGGCATCAATAAATGTTATGCCACTGTCAGTATGTAAGAAGATAAATGGACAGCCTAAACCATCTACCTGGAAGGTCATTCAGTTAGACAGAACAAATGTGAAGGTAATTGGGGAAATGGAGGATGTTTTAATTCGATTATCTTCAAATGAAAAGGTATGTCAGTTCATTGATGTTGTAGTAGCAGACATTCCTGAGGCATATGGACTTGTTTTGAGTAGGGATTGGTCAGCAAAGCTGAATGGATATTTCGCTTCCGACTGGTCACATCTGTAGTTACCTTATAGAGGAATCCCAAATCAAATTAAGGTTACGAGAGAGCCCCACATGAAACACAATGTCACGTAGTTAGAAGGAAAGAATGAACCAGTGAATTCTGTGTTAGGGAATTACTTCATTGAGCTAAAACCAGGAAACTACCAAGCGCAAGAAGCCAGCAATACATCAAAAACTCAGCCTGATCTCCTTATTTTTTCTCAGGCTGATGAAATTGATTGTAAAATAGTAGACTTAGCATTATATGTAGAATCTGATTCAGATACTACAAAAATAGATAGTTTTTGGACACTCTTTTTTGATGGATCTAAAACTTTGGAAGCATTAGGAGTTGGCTGTGTCCTGGTTGATCCTAAGAAAAATAAACATTTTCTTTCATGTAGGTTAGAATTTGAATGCACCAATAACATAGCCGAGTATGAAGCATTAGTTCAGGGACTAAGAAAAGCAATTGAATTAAAAGTAGAAAATCTGAAAGTGTATGGGGATTCTAAAATAATTGTAAAACAAATTCGAAATCAAATACATTGCATTTCCCCTCATTTAAAAGCTTATCAAAATGAAGTGTGGGATTTGCTTAAAGGTTTTTATGCATTTAATATTGTATCGATTCCTAGACTTAAGAATGCAGCAGCTGACTTGTTAGCCACCTCAGCTGCGAGGCTTGTACCCTATAATAACAGGTGTTCTATTGAATTGCTTTTCAGACCTTCGGTTCCGGATATGATTACCAATTTACAAGTTTTTGATGATGATCAGCAGATTCTAGAATGTTTGACAAATGATGAAACCTTCAAAGGGGAAATAATTGATGATGAAGAACATCAAGCCGAGCTAAAATTTGATAATTTTATTCCCAAAGGAGTCAGGACTTTAGAGTGGATGTTTGATCTAAACAATAAATTCAGAAGGCCAGTAAATGTTAAGACTCTTAGCTCATCTCTACAGTTCGAGTTGATTAATTTAGGGACTGAAATTGAGCCTAAACATGTGAATTTGGGAAAGTGTTTCTCCCTAGGTGAAAGAAATAAGTTCATCAGTTTGTTTAAACAATACAAAGATGTGTTTTCCTGGACGTATGAAGATTTGAAAACATATGACACCAAGATTATTCAGCATGTCATCCCTATTAGGATCGGGGTCAAGCCTTATCAGCAGCCTTTGAGGAAAATGCATCCAAAACTAGAGCCTCTAATTCAAAATGAAGTAAAGAAATTGTTGGATGCAAAAATTATCTTCAAAGTCAGACATTCGGAATGGGTTTCAAATCTGGTACCAGTAAGGAAGAAATTTGGAGAAATCAGACTATGTGTGGATTTCATAAATTTAAATCGTGCTTCAGATAAAGACAATTATCCAATCCCACCCATGGAACAGATATTGCATATGGTCTCTAGTTCTGAGTTATTTTCTTTATTAGACAGATTCTCTGGTTACAATAAAGTGTTAGTAGCTGAAGAAGATAGACTCAAAACTACATTTAGAACAAGATGGGGGACTTTTGCTTACAGAAGGATGCCCTTTGGACTCATAAACGCTGGAGCTACTTTCCAGAGGGCTATGGATATAGATTTCTATGGGCTGATCGGCCACAGTGTGGTGGTATACCTTGATGACATCACAATATTCTCAAAGAAAAGAGAAGAACACGCGTTCCATCTAAAACAGATTTTCAAACGTTGCCAAAAATATGGTATCTCTTTAAACCCCAAGAAGTGTGTGTTTTTTGTTACAGAAGGAAAGCTATTGGGTCACGTGGTTTCTAAGAAGGGAATCTCCATAGACCCAGAAAGGATCAAATCTATCGAATAGATCCCCTTACCCCATAACAAAAAGGGTATGCAATCATTTATGGGGACAATAAATTTCGTGCGAAGGTTTGTGCCAGACTTCACCCAAATTGTTAAGCCTTTGCAGCAAATGGTGAAGCAAAGTGTACAATTCAAGTGGACTGATGTAGAGAAGAATGCATTCAGTAAAATAAAGACATCTATTGCTCATGCACCCTCTCTCAAAAGTCCAAATTATGAGAAGGATTTTATTCTGTACACTTTCGCATATGATGATTCATTAGCAGTGGTGCTTACTCAGAAGGAAGATGGGGGAGATGAGTTCCCCATATCATTTATGAGCACTAGTCTGTAGGGGGCCGAATTAAATTACCCAGTTGTGGACAAACAAGCTTATGTAGTCTTCAAAGCAGTAAAACAATTCAGGCCTTACATACTTAAGAACTGGACAAAGGTAATAGTTCCACACCCATCTATGAGCTCTCTTTTCGTGCAAAAAGAATTGGGAGAAAGAAGAGGCAATTGGGTAACAACTTTACAAGAGTATGATCTTGAATTCAAGCCAGCCTCCATAGTTAGAGGGCAAGGACTGTGCAAACTAATGGCTGAAGGTAATAGCAGTGAAGAAAACAATTGGGAAAATGAAGAAGAGTTACATATGATGGATGTATGTCCTCTTTTCACAGCTCCAGATTCCTGGTATCGAGACCTTGTTGATTACCTTCAGGAAGGTGTGTTTCCAGAACATTAGAATTCCAAGCAGCGAAGAGCATTGCACCTTAAATTAGCTACGTATCAGATCATTGACGGAATTTTATTTAGGAAAAATTACGATCGAGTCCTTCTCAGATGTTTAGAGAAGGAGCACGCAAAAAAGGTCATAACTTCCAATAATATTCTCAGAGTCGGGTACTATTGGCCCACACTATTCAAGGATGCTCATGCCCATGTTAGAAAGTGCGATATCTACTAGAGGTGTGGGGGAAGACAAGCCAAATCAGCAGGACCATTGAAGCCAGTTATGATAACGGAACCATTTGAGCAATGGGGAATTGATATCATTGGAGAAATAAAACCAAATTATTCCTTGCAGCACAAATATATTTTAATGACAACTGACTATTTCACTAGATGGGTCGAAGCCATTCCGCTCCGCAAAGTCAATGAAGATGCAGTCATGGATTTCTTGCAGGATCATATTATGACCAGGTTTGGGGTTCCAATTTCCTTGGTTTTCGATAATGATACTTATTTTTCTTCCATTAGATTGACTGCATTTTCTAATGAAAAAGGAATCAAGTTTCATTATTCTTCCAAGTACTACCCACAAGGAAATGGTTTGGAAGAATATACGAACAAGAATTTGATTAGGATTTTGAAAAAGACTGTCATAGAAAACTAGAGAATTTGGCATTTAGCACTACCAAACACTCTTTGGGATGATAGGGTCACACCCAAGAATTCCTTAGGTGTGTCACCATATACCCTTGTTTATGGAAAAGAAGCTATACTTCCTCCTAACATTATGCTACCCTGTTCCATAATAGCCCAAGAATCTAGAGGTACAGATAATGAAATCTTGCAACTTAGAATCTATAATCTATTAAAGGTGGAGGAGTCTAGATCCAAAGCTAGAGAATGTTTTAAGCAACAACAGGAGGTAATGAAAAGGTGGTTTGATAAGCACAAAGCTGGAACAAAAGAATTTGAAGTGGGAGACTTGGTTCTTAAATGGGATCACCCGCACGATGAGAAGGGAAAGCACACGTAGTTTCAACAGTTATGGGTAGGCCCTTTCCAGATTGCAGCAAAACTTGGCCCCTCAACCTATAAATTGCAAGATTTACAGGGGTGGGAGGAGAACTTACCAGTAAATGGTTTAGTTCTTAAACCTTATTTTTCTTGATTTTTTGCTTTTATTTTTGTTTTACATAAATAAATTGATTTGTTTGTCCACTTTGATTTATTTCATTTCAATTTTGTTTTTAGTTTAGATTTCTTTTGATTTCAATAAAAGAGGCAAACTTTTGGTTGCATGGAAAGCGTCATAGTTCTGGATTAATTGAGATCTTTGGGTATTAGACTGTATCTTATTGTTTGAATCTGATGGAATTTCTTCTAGTAAGTAGTTTTCCTAAATGGCTATGAACACATTGAAGTCTAGCATAATCCCTGAAAAATAACTCAGGATCAAAAGGTCTAGAATACTATTTCGAGGCTCCATCCATTTCACATCTAAAATAACCTGGGGGTAACAACAAAAGACCCATGGAAAGGAAGCAAGGTAAATAGTATATTATATATAAATGATCCCATGCCAAGAATTGAAATCCGAAAGGAAAATAAGAGTCAAAACTCCTAAAAGAAGCAATATCTATCAAAGCAAAGTACCAAATCATATAAACACCAAATTGCCAAAAGTTCTTCTCCGTCCGTGAGCTGAAAATTAAATACATCTCTCACATAAAAAGACACTATGGATAGAGGAGCCTGAATAAAAATTCAGAAAGAAAGGCATGAGGAGGACTCAGAAGGACCAAAAATTCCACAAGCACACAAAAGTGCAAAATGGCATGGGAATGAGGAACAAATGAATATCTCTGTTTACCATATGTTACATTCCTGTGGTGTCCAAGCTGGAAGCTACCCAAATATAGAGGTAAAATGAAACTCATCTACTTGGCCTCAAAAGAGTTATCTTGACTTGGAGGTTTTGGGTTTCCATTTCCTAACAGATTGGACTGTCATCAATGATTAGAGTACATATGTTGCCATTGTAAGAATATAGACATATAGAAGAATTCAATTATTGAACAGTCTGTTACTTAAGGAGGAGTTGATTCAGAGATCTGGGCTCACCAGGTAGTTGCCAATTGTTGCAGTGGCAACTTTTTCCCAAATTTCTAAAAATTGGGACCCTCCTTTCAAATTTTGTCTTGCTTAGTTTGATTAGGATTGCTTAATGATTACTGCAAGTTTGATCTTTGAGGATGCTCGTTGAATGGATGTCGTTGTTTGCTCATGCTGCCCTTTGAATTTGAGTTTTGATTTATCGGTTATTTCTTTTTCTTCGCTGTTGAAAGTTTTCAGTACAATGTATCAGAGTCGTAGTTCCTTGCAGAGCCATCGTTGCGGAAGCTAAACGATGAATGTTCTGATGCATAGCTCCTGTCTTTACTGAGCCCGCGGACTTATGGCTTTTCTTTGTGTTTTCTTTGCTATCGGAGAAATTTATGACTTTGGGTGGAGGCCATGTCTTTTTGATTCCTGCCATTGTGGTCCCTTAGCAGACTAACTGTCCGGTTAAATAACTTTCTGACCACCGATGTATGACGCCCGTTTTAGTACTTTCTTTTTTCGCCGATGAATTGTTATGCTCCAGAACCCCTATACCATGGGTCACCTGCCATTGTGGCATTCCATTGAACTAACCAACCGATGTCAAGTGTTCCGATTCGTCGATGGGGATTTTTATATTCCCAATGCCTGGTCGTTCTCCCGCCATTGTTATGAGCTTGTAACTTGTTTCATGAATGACGAAATGTTCTTTGTTTTTTATCAAGTTAAGATTTTCACGTTGAAAAATCAGTACCAGGTTTCACTATTAACGCTGGTTTTATTGGTATTTTGGTTTATGTTTATTGAGGGTAGTCCAGATTAATGATGAGTTGTTCGGCTCATTGCAGACAAACCTAGGAGATGTTCTAGATTCAGTTAATGATTACTGCTACAAAAAAGGAAATTGGCTAAAGAAAGGAAAAGTTGAAGCATAAAGAAGAAAGCAAAAATCGGAGACTGACAGTATATCAAAAGGACCATCGGATTATGAAGCATAATCATTAAGAACACAGTCTCGGGTATCGGGGGTTCGTTAGTTACCAGGCTGGTTTTTCTTACAAAGTGTTGTAAATCTTAATCTTGGTTTGAAATGTAGTGTTCATATGAATCATGACCACTCACAAAAGACAAAACGGTTTGGGGAACCCAAAAATCACGAGTCGGGGGGGGGAGAACTGAAAGGTTTTGCTGGTTTTTGTATAAATTGAGGAAAGTGAGAGGAAAGAAGGGCTTTTTCCTAGTGAGACTTGTGAAAAACTTGTTGTAAGAGGAACTATTTCGTTTTGCAATAATATAATTACAATTTTGCCTGTTGGAGAAAGTGCTGTGTGGAATGTTCAAATGTGGTGAAATGAACAATGTTGAAGGGGAACTATTTCATTTTCAGCTGTGTTTCATTAACTGTGAGATCATTCTAAATTTTTGAACCTATGTTCTTGTATGAATGTTCTTTGGTTTATTTTATGATAATTTCCACTATGAGTAATCAATGTTTTAACAAACGACGAGCTATCTTGTTGTGCATATCTCTATTCATGTTTATGTGTTTTGATTATAACAACAGCTATCTATGATTTCTCTTAACATATGAGTAGTAATACATTACTCATTAATTGATAATATTGCTCCCTAGGGACAGCTTAGTTAGTCTTGTTTTCTGTTGTGTGTGATTTAGATGCGAGAGAGTTAAGACAAGAGGTAAGAACCTACGCATCACATTGTGACCGCTCCTCATATTCTTTATCAATATGCATGTTAGATAGGCACTTGCATATCATACTTAAAGTTAAAAGCACAAAAATACACACGGTGGACTAGGCCGCAATCGGTAAAACCCTTTATTTTTGTTATTTAACCTACAGTAGCCGGACCGCAAACCGGACAGATTCCCCATGCCAAATAGTCATGGGCTAGTTGGGAACGTTGACTGGGGAGAATCCCTTACTATTGTTGCCTGCGATTTTTCAGGCCTCAACAGGTTCATACATTCCTATGTAGGAATTGTCATGATCATTCGATCCTGCATTATGCAATCGATCCTGATGGATTTTCACATTTGATTTCTGCTCGGGAAAAAACCTCAAGCCATCCCTCATCCATGTCTATGTGTACCTAGTTCTACATTGGAGGAGTACTATGTTAGCAATCGAGTAACTATTTGAGCAAGGAGCAGAGGGAAAACATAGCACTCAACATTCTACAATTTTTTTGGGAGAAACACTATCGCGCAGGCTTGAGTAAATCCTGGGTAAGTACTCCTAAGAAAGGCAGAGCAAGAAGTCACTTGTGCAGGAGGCGACATTCCACGAGAGTTTCAGGTTGTTTTTTTAGCATGCCTGCTAAGGGTGGTGGTAATGAATAAGAGGAATGGGAAACCCTGTTCAACCAAGAGATGTTGGAGCACATCCAATGTTCCATTGTTGCGATGGAGACAAAGATATATGGGGAGTTTAGGTTGAATCTTGGGCATGAGGTGGTCATGTCTAATTATTGGCATCTCAAATTTATTCTCTCACTCTCTATGAATGAGGGAGAGATTTGCATAATTGGTAAGAATAATTGTTGGCACTTTCAAGGAGGACACTGAAAGAAACCTGGTTCATATGAGAAGTCTGCTGCAGTTAGTTGAGCCTCCTTTTCAGCACGGCCAGAGGAACGTCAAGGATGTGAAATCCATCAATGCAACTAGGGAAACCAGCAATGCTTCCACAAATGAGGCAAAATCCACCATGCAGCCTTAGCCTTCATCTCACCTCGGTTCATGTTATTCCTGGCGGTGTTTATCTCTCATTTTATATTTATGTATGCTTTTAATTCACTATTTTTGGCTTGTATTCATGTAAGGGTGCTTCAGTTTAGAGTTCGGGCAGCTCTCATGCTTTTTTGTCACACTATTTGGTCCATTTTGTTTGTTTTTCTCTTCTAGTTGTGGGACCATTGTCTGACTCCATGTTTTAGGAGTCAGGATCTTGTAAATAACAGACTTCAGTTTTAGCAGTAATAGAAAAGATTCCCTCTTATTAACAAAAACATTGTGCACTTTGGCCTTTTTATTATTAGCAAAAAATCCCAAATATTCTATGCAAATAGGCATTATGTCCTCATGATATCTGGTAATTTGTTATATCCTTAAATCATGCCCTTGATTTATTGTGTATTGACTGCATAATCTACTTTGTCAGATAATTATGCAATTATGATGGCAAGCATAATTCATGGCTAATTTTGTAATTAATTATGAGCCAAAATACTCTACTATTGAATAATTATGTTATTGGCCAATAAATGAATGATGGGTGAAATAACATGGAAGCCATAAATTCTTTGACCTTTGTTCCCAATCATCCTTGTTTTGGGCATGTAAAGTTCCCAACCATTCTTCAGAAAAAATAAAATGTATTAAACACAACCTTTTCATTAGCACAATTTGAAACTGGATATGAATCCCTCAGAACATTTTACATTAGGTTGAGTTACAAGGCCAATTTGAGTATTTTTATAGTTGCAGTAACCTCCTAGAATAAAAAAATTAGCGCAATAATAGCATCAGTTATACCAATTCAATGTATCTTTCATCCTATGAAGTAGAAGTAAAGATGTTACCTCTCAAGAGGGTATTATATCATTTTGTGTTACAAGTGATCCAACTACAACCATATCATTTTTTCCCAAGAAAAATCTATCAAGAAGGATTGTACCCATGCCTATAAAATTCACATCTTCAACAGTAAAACCATAAATCACAACGCCATGACATGTTTAAAGCATGCAGATTGTAAAAGAGACCAAAACATAATAGATAAAAATGGAAACATAAATCTAGAATCATTCATGTATATAAGCATTAAAATAATGTGTGAATCCAAATATTATTTTTTTACTATGCTCCATATAGTTACCATTCATTGATATTTCTCAGTTCACAATCTAAGTTTCTGGAATAGTGTCACCTAAAATGGGTTTCCTATATCATACAGTTCCATCTAGTGCTCAAATAAAAGAAGGGTTCACTTAATCAAGTATCATTTTGGTTGATTTTCTCACCTACCCTGATCTTGCAACTTTTGGAGGTGATAGTGCCCACTATCACCTCATTCTAGTGGTATCTTTGTAATATGTACGTTTTTTTTCCTAAAAGGATACAATTGCTTCATTGAGAGCACATATATAGATATGTATATATATGCATGCACAAAATTAATATATCATACCTGGATAGAGATCCAAATAGCTTCCATAACCATTATGTCCTCTAGGTCCAAGTCAAAATCATCAACCCTTCACGCAAAAAGAAAAAAAAAATGAAAACTTTAGCTTTTCAATGTAGTGACTTGTAATTCCAATGTCATGAAATAGTAGAAAAAAATGATATACATGAATAAAAGAAAATATAGAGATAGAAAATATTCAAGAAAACAGAATTCCAGTGTTTCTGGTTGTATTAAGCTCGGGTTGTAGGATTATAACATATTTAAATCCAACCAACTATCTTCAGTAATTTTTTACGCAAAAATGGACAAGCCTCATACAATGAAAAAGCCCTGAAAAAACATTGGTTACAGAGATGAAACAAATCCAATCATCCGTAAACTTGGTATTTTAAAGTGGTTTCTCTCACAATGATTTTAGGATGAGATCCTAATCACGCTATGCATACTAGAACATAAATAAGAATTATCAAGTTTCACTAGTATATCCCTACAGAATTTTGATTTTGGTCAGCAGTTTGACCATGAAATGGTAGTATAAACTCACTATAAAATAAGTCTTTGTAGGTAAAAGAAATAAATCCAAATTGAAAATTCATCACTCACATCAAATAATAGAGTTTAAAAAAATCACAAGCATAAAAACACAGAAGAACTACAAATGATATTGATCAATTGATCTGGAGAATAAAAGATTTTAGATATTCAAGTCTTCGGATTTTTGGTTTGCTTTGGATTGTAGTTTGCACTTGTCCAGCACATTAGTAGAAGATGAGGAGTTCACTATATAATGTAATCAATAACTGAGTTAAAATCACCTTATATTATAAGGTAATAGTATACCAATAGTAATCAAAACATTTGAACTCAAGGATATACACATATGTACCATCAAGATTAAGAAACTTTTTAAGGCATAAATCAACTTGACCTTGTCCTTCATAAGTTCTAAAATGGTTTTGAAAAAGAACTAGGATCTTTGCATGCAACTCTACAGATTGATGAATACCATAACATTTCTATTCTTACATACCAAATATGATGTTGATTTATCCTTTCTGTATCTCTGATAACAAAATGATTTAGAAAAAAACCATTGTTCAATCCCAATGTTGAATGGAATGTTCGATTTGATTAGGTTTGTTGTTGATTGTTACCATTTGAAATGCATGCTCCATTTTTAATTTTCATGGACCTTTCTTATCTCATAAGCACAACAGATGATCCTTGAAGTTTTGTGTTAGTTACAGAGTGCATCAGGCACTTGGAGGCCATGCAGATTGTTCTATCTTGCTTGAGCACTTGTCATCATCCTAGGAAAGAAAAAAGGTGTGGAGGACCATTGTTGGATTAATGGAAACTTTTCCAGGACCACACTAATGGATGATATGCACATCAAGGGAACCATAGAATATGAACACCCTTCTTCAGTAGATTCCTATGGCATGGTTTATGGCTTGATGAGAATCAAACACGGCGATGGCTTAAATTAGGATAATAAAAGAACAATACTTATGGATTAAATAATTGATCTAGCCCCTAAAGGAGGGATTCCCTCCTAAAAGGGACAATTCAAGCATGTTCGATGGGGATTTTATGAAGCACTACACATTGATCAAGGCATAAGTCACATATGTGGATATTCCACAACAAAAGGAAAGGTGACACGTGCTACCTTGTGATTTAATCAATCCCTAAAAGCACACTAGAGAGAAGCACCCTATGTCTAGGGCGTCTAGATCCCATTTATTATTATTTTATGAATTAGGGTTTGACATGAAGGATATAAAAATATGTGATATTAGTTTGCAAAATTCAAGGTTGGAGATGTGGGAGTTCCCATCCAAGCTTTAACTGAGGATATTTGGTGAGAAAAGTTTTAAGAGACAAGGTCAACGTGAGGTTTTCAGTCTCTTTGATTTCTTTTTCATGGATGATTAGGGATTTTGCAAGGATTTCCATTGTTTTTTTCTACTAAAATAATATCTGGAGAAGGGTATCCTTGATCTAATATGAATATGTGAGGTTTGAGGTGAAACCCTCCCTAACTCTTGATGAAACCTTAGACAATTGCAGAAGCTTACTTCTGTAATTTTCTGGTTGGGATAGTTCACTCCATGTTTGAGGACAATTTTAGCTAAAAAATAAGATTAAGTATGGCATGTTATGGCTCTCTTGATCTTGTAATGAAATTAGATTTGAATATATGATGTAATGGTGTATGTTCATTCTACAAGAAGGTTGTCCTACTTTGTCTAATTCGTCTTGGTTTTCTTGTTGTGTCTATTTCTTTAACTGTTCATTGGTGCATTTTATTTCTTGGCTATAGTTATAAATTGAGCACATAGATCTGTAGACAAACACATAACTCACAAAATAGATCTCACAATTTACTCAGTAATTGAAGAATGAAACAATGCAAAAATGGCTTGCAACTGTGAATGCTTTCATTAACCAAAAGTAATTAGATAATAATTACAATGAAGTACAATGGCTAAATAGCCACAAGCAATTAGAATCCACATGAGGAAATTCAAATTGATTACACTCTAATTTATTCTAGGTAACTAAGACCTTGTCTAAATCATTATCGGAGGACTCAATGGTTAACTGACCTTGTCTAAACCATAACCGGAGTTCATCAAAGTTCTAAAACACAAATCAAGTGTTACATTCAGTGTTGACTAAGGCTAACTGACTGTGGTAGGTGATAAATGCGCCCCTCCTGCATGCAACCATGCAAACCTAGCGCTAACTGAGTGTAGAGGACTAGAAATGAATGTAACTGACTCCTAACTTAGCTTGAATAGTCACCAACTCCATTGAACTGACCTTGGTTGGTTTTGGCACTCCCAGTGGCTCCTAAATTGTAGGGATTGGTCTAGGAGGCTACTAAACTGATGCATGCAAGTGCAATCAGTGGTAGTAGGCCTCAATTAGTGTTCCCCACACTTTACTAACTGAAACATGTTCCCCAATTAGGCCAAGTGGACCCAATGGTTCTAGTGACTAAAAATAGACTGGATGGACTCCCAATTTAGACATGACTCCTCATTTAGAAATATGACCAAATTGGACAAGGGAGGATTAATAATCCTAATACCCCCTTTGAATGCTAACTTGGACAATCTGTGGGCCCTGGTAACTAAGACCATAGGTCACCCATTACATCAAGTAAAATAAAGTAACTACTTAATACAAGGATATGAGGAAAAAACCACATGGGAAAAAATCCCCCCCTCTATCTAAGTAGGTAGAATCAGGTCTCAAGTTTAAAAAACTTGAAAATATGTTGCTGCAATCTTCATCTCTATGAGGTAGCGAAGCAACATGCATGGTGTGCTGCTCACATGTATTCTGGGGCTTGGCATGTAGACTTCTCCTTCTTCTCCAAGAATGATGATGGAAGGAAGGAGGAATGTAACCTTTGTCTCTTGCTGGATAAAGAGGTGTATGATCATATCCATTCTTCTGAATGTAGTGAGACTGATCCCTTGCCATATATCATCTTACAAGGAGTCTATTGCATCTCTCTAAAGGAGGTAATATTGCATGGCATAGCGCAAGGGTCTTTCCTTTATGAGTGTCAGGTGAGTTTCCAGTCATCTTCCTGGCTTCCAGTTTGGATGTAGGGACTAAATCTAGATCTGAGTCACCCTGAATCTCGATCTCATAAACTGATAAAGATGGATCTGCAATACTAGTAGAAGCTGCAAAAGAAGTAGATGCAATGATTTTACCTTCCCTTGTAAGTGGTTGTTGAGAGTGCACTAGTTATGAAGGAGGCATGAAATGTGAGAACTCATATGATTTTGAAGCATGATTTGCAACACCCTTCTCTATGATGTTCCCAGTAGAGATATCTGTGATCTCCATTGAGTCAGGACCAAAGATCACTCATTTTGGAGATCCAGTATGGGTCATCTGATAGGCAGATAATAGGTTTGAAGCTAGGGAGGGAACAAATAACACATCTTTGACCCTTCCATGTTCAAGCTTGACAGAGCCCTTCCATTTTGTTTTGACTTTACTGTTATTTCCCATCTGAATACTAGGACCATCAAAGGATTGAAAAGAAGAGAATGATTCTCTGGGTGCAGCCATATGGTTGGAAGCTCTAGAATCAATGAGGAAGATATGTGCTGATGAGCAACAAGCCTTCAGTGCATGGCCTTTCCTTTGGTATTCTTCATCTTCTTCTTCAGAGTCATCCTTCCTTGCGCTAGCAGGTGTAGAAATGTTATGTTTCTTCAAAAGAAGAGCCATTTCATCAAGTTTTCTTCTCATACAGGAGCTTTCTCAATGAAATCCCCTTCCATAGTAAGAACAAAGGACCTTTCCGTTGCTATTATTCTTGCTTCTCTTCAAACTTGAAGGCTCATTTGACTTCTCTTTCTTCATAGGAGACTTTTCTATTTTCTTCCCTTTATCATTTGCTCCCTTAGGTCCTCCTGCAACCAGTGCTTGATCTCTGGAATATCGAATGATCCCCATTTGGATCAACTTGGCATGCTCATAAGTGAGAGATGCAATGAAAGAATCAAGAGTGGGAATCTTCCAATTTGGAGTAGTGATCATCACCGATTGAAAAGTTGATACAAAGACTGAGTAGTCTACATTGAGTTTTGAGAGAATGGCAAGGATGAGCTGATCATCCTCCTTCTCCACTTTGCATTGCTTCAACTGATATATCAGGTTCTTGAAATTTGTGAAGAATTCATTCAATGATACAAAGTTGGAAGAATTAAGAGAGATTAGTTCATTTTCTATCTGATGGACCCTCATCTCATCCTGCTTATCAAATAAGCAATCAATCTTGTCCCAAATCTCCTTGGGAGTCTTCAATCCTTGGATGTGGAAATGAAGATCTCGAGAGACTGAGAGGGACAAGTATCCATGAGCTTCACTAAGCCTATTCAAGTAATTTTCTTTGTCATGATTAATAATTGGCACTACCTTTGTTTATTCTGTGAGTCTAAAGAGCAACTTGGTGCGAAGGAAGCTCTCCATGTCTTCTTTACACTGGTGGTAGTTGAAGGGGGTGAGCTGCTCCATTTGAGGGAACATTTTGAATGCAGTAGAGAGGACTGATCTGTTGTAGCGGATGCTGTGAGGGGAATGAGCTGCATGTAGCGAATGCAGTGAGAGGAGATGATAACCTGTAAATCACATAATCAAACATACAAAGTAAGGTCAATGGTTTGCACTTTTGGAATTTCCTTCACACCCAGCATAGTTGATCAAGCAAGCTTGATCAACAATTTCCTAACTTGGGATATTAAGTGGTAAATTCTCTGCTTTTCGTGCAGTACTGGAAGGAGCAATTTTGCTCAAAAAAAATGATCCAGCTGGAGATCTAAGGAGGAGAGGTGTCTTGTCCACTGCGGCTCTAATACCATATAAATTGAGCACATAGATCTGTAGACAAACACACAACTCACAAAATAGATCTCACAATTTACTCAGCAATTGAAGAATGAAACATTGCAAAACTGACTTGCAACTGTGAATGCTTTCATTAATCAAAATTAATTAGATAATAATTACAATGAAGTACAATGGCTAAATAGCCACAAGCAATTCGAATCCATGTGAGGAAATTCGAATTGATTACACTCTACTTGACTGTAGGTAACTAAGAACTTGTCTAAATCATTATCGGAGGACTCAATTGTTAACTGACCTTGTCTAAACCATAACCAAAGTTCATTAGAGTTCTAAAATACAACTCAAGTGTTACATTCAGTGTTGACTAAGGATTACTAACTGTGGTAGGTGAGAAATGTGCCCCTCCTATATGCAACCATGCAAACCTAGCGCTAACTAAATGTAGAGGACCAGAAATGAATGTAACTAACTCCTAACTTAGCTTGACTAGTCACCAACTCAAGTGATTTGACCTTGGTTGGTTTCGGCACTCCTAGTGGCTCGTAAATTGTAGGGATTGGTCTAGGAGGCTCCTAAAATGATGCATGCAAGTGCAATAAGTGGTAATAGGCCTCAATTAGTGTTCCCCACACTTTAGTAACTGAAACATGTGCCCCAATTAGGCCAAGTGGACCCAATGGTGCTAGTGACTAAAAATAGACTAGATNATTCCTAATTTAGACATATGACCAAATTGGAAAAGGGAGGATTAATAATCCTAATAACAATTTCATGGTTGTGATGGTGCAACTTGTATAAGGGTTCTCACTCGTCATAGTGTCATTCTTCTCACAATGGAATTTTACAATCAATAATAAATTGAAGAGAAAAAGAAAACTAAGCTTAGGAATCATTTTTTTCTCACAAATATATATGATATCTTGCTATCAACTGAATAACCAAAACCATATGTTTTACTAACCAAAGATTGAATTAAAATATATCCAAGAGGTGAGGTGTTTCCATACCCAATCTCGTTAATATCAATAAGAAAAGTAGCAAGCCATGTTCAATCAAGTCAAAATTAGAAATAAAAAATGATATAGTAGTAAAGTGACATGGTACATTAGAAAGAAAATTCACTTTTCAAATAAAGTACCTCAAGGGTGAAAATACTAATATAAGACATGATAAGGAAAGAGGAGGTCCAATCTTTAAACCAAGTTAATTTAAATTCTACACTAACATGAATCCCATGGCTTGTATAAACATCTTATGCCTCCTCTTTTAAACCTCCATATGAATCCCATCACATAACCTTATCTCCCACCCCCAAACCTTGTAACTCCATATAATATAAAATTATCATGTAATGAACTAATAACCTTATGTCCCACCCTCAAACCTTTTAACTCCATATAATAAAAAATGATTATGTAATGAACTAATAACCTTATGTCCCACCCTCAAACATTTTAACTCCATATAATAAAAAATAATTATGTAATGAACTAATAACCCTATGTCCCACCCTTAAACCTTGTAAATCCATATAATAAAAAATGATTATGTAATTAATTAATAACCTTTTGCAAAACGTACATGAAACAAAGCTATGTTGTCGATACTAATTATAATTTTTTGGTACAACTTACCTTGATTTGTGAATCTTGGCACTGTCTTCTTTTGATTTACCTTTCAAAACATCTTTCAACATACTACAAATATTTTTTGTTGCAATAATTTCATGTTAGTACCCATTAAATGAATATTTGCATGTTTATGAAAATAACAAAATGGAGCTAAAAAAATACAGTTTGAGTAGTTTGTCTCAATGAATAAAAACAACAATAATAATGAACATTTTTAATTTATAACAATGTAAATTACAATAATATTCAAGTAAAATAATTGGTAATAATATATCACCTGAGGAAACATGGAGAACCACAACACTATGTATATAAGGCCATCGATCACATCAAAACGCCGATTTTTCCTCTGAAATAAGAAAATGTTTCCCAAGGCTATCTGTAACAAGTTCCAGTGGATGAGTCAAATAGCAATAGTAAAATTCAATCACTACAATTATAGAAATAATTGTTTTTAATGTATAATTCCCTACCATTCATTGAGCTCCTCCCTGTTTCAAGAATAATTTAATATTCTCTACTAAACAGGACCAGCCACATGAAGGTGGAAGCTCTTATGGCCCTCCCCCCTCACATCACTCTCAATTTCCCAAACCCAATGAATCTACTTGCAAATAAAAATTTAGTGCAAATCCATTCATTCAATAGCTGAAATAAACATTCATTAAACCATTCATTCATTCAATAGCTGAAAAAAACATTCATTAAACCATTCATTCATTCAATAGCCGATAAAACCATTCACTAAACCATTTATTCATTAAATAGAGAAAAAAACCATGCATGGCATTGTATTAGAAAAAAGAATTACTCAAAATTTCTTCAGTCACTTCTTTTTTACTTTTCTTCTATTTACAAAATAAGCAAGAAGCACAGCTTCTGAATTTGTTGTTTGATTCCTGGTGCTTCACCAACTTGTCATGATTTCTCTCTAGTAGATTGCTCACCATGTGGATCTTGCGAAAAGGGGCTGAGAATTGTTGCGATAATGTGAAAATGTTGCATTAATTTTTTTTTATATAATTACAAGTATTTCATTTAAAAAAACATTACAAAGGTGTTTTTTTACATGGTGTGGGAACATCATGTTCTTCATTATCTTGTCTAGGCTCAACCTGTACAATGTGACCATCTACATGCTCTATAGTTGAAATATGGAGAAGTACAATTAATGTTCACCATCTGCAATTATCTATAAAAAACAATACCATAATAATAAATTCGTTACCAGGAATTGAAGGATGATCTTTGATTGGTTGGTGTACATCATTGACATTAAGGGGATCATTGCTTTCCTACTCAAAACAGAATAAATATTTTATGTTAATTATTTATAACAAATAGATTGCATGACAATTAATAAATTTTCATTAAACTATATATTGTTTACATACCTATGCACCAGATGGATCACCAGAAGATCATGTATGCCCAGACAAGATTTTTCGGCGTTCAGCAACTGCTTCAAAGTCGTGATGGAAGCCAAGCTTCAAGTCTTCCTGATTGGGAATTGCTTTGAATCGGTCGGCCTGCATATTTGCACAACATCATTAATTTTACATTTTGCGCCAGATTAAAACGAAAATATTTTTATATTTATTATTTGGATGCAGTATCGGGTTTTCGATGCTTACAAATCATGCCGCCAAATTCGAATAACCACCATGCCCAAGCTTGAGTTGACCAATTTTATCCAGTCTTTCCTTTGTGGCCTTTGATGTGTCTGAAAGCCTAATCAAGTGTTGAATTGTGTTAGATGTTATAAATTCGATATAAAAAATAATAATAATAATGCTTACCATTACATTGTGGAAAGTATTGCATTCCTCCCTGCGCCTGGTAGTATCTTTCCTGCTTTTCTCAGAGCCCTCTCTTTTCCATCTTCCACTAGGCACTTCCACTCCCTTGATGGAATCATCGAAGGGTGCTCATACCTAGGGTTATTTTCTAGGTGAACCCTATATTGGTCTCAAACAATCTTCATATGTTGTCCATCCTTATTTAGGACCTTCGTTGTATCGAAGGTATCTTTGCCGAACAAGCCAACCAATCGATTAGTCAGCTCATCCTTTAAATATTTTTTCAATATGCCCCACCTTGTGCGGATGGTGGGACCGAAGATCTCCAAGGTCAAATCATTTATATTTTTATAAAATACATCATTTCCTACAAAACAATCATGCCATCATTAGTTTATAAAAAAGTTTTTATCGGTATATTACAATCAAATATAAAAACTAAATTGAACAATCTATACTTACTTGGAATCTTCTCTATATTCATTGTGATGAGTTCCTCGTTCACCAAAAATGTTGTCACTATTGAACCTGTGCTAGTGACATGAGAAGATCCAGGAAATGTTGCTTCAGAATCAACATTAGTATCTGACTCTCCCTCCACCCCTTCTTCTGCACAATCTGGTGTGCATCGTTCAATAGTGGCTACAACCTCTACTACTCTCGGGGGTGTCGCGAAACATGTTGTTGAATTTTCAGTCGAAAACACTTGTAGTATGTGGTGTACATGGAGTGGTTTTCTCACTGGGCCCAACATCGCCTTCACCATCAGTGTGTGGTCGCAGAAAATCCTGTAATTACAAACCATTCAATTATAAGTTCACTATCATATAAAATTAAAAATTATAAAGTTCTAAATTAATTCATATTATGATTCTGCAACTTACTTTCAAGGCCTAAGATAGAGAAGACCTTGAAAAAAATCATGCAGATATGCTTCGTCTCCTATTCATAATTTCGTAGATAGACGATATCAAAGAAAATGTTCAGGGTCTATAGAAGAACCAATGTCAGTTTAATTCAACAACTCATTGACATCAAAATATATGGACTAATGTGTTGTTGTTCATAAACTGAATCATTTCTCTGCAACAAAAATATATAAAACATTGCTTACTTGTTGAAGCAATAGTCTGACCAAAAAATTATATTAACAAAAAATATATATCTTGATAGATTCCTAGAATTACATCTTGGTTTACCTAATGCCTAGACGACGATGTGGTCTGATCAACGGCTGGGGACTTTCCCCGATCATCCATCTGCAAAACAAGTAGACAACATTATCATAATCAACGCAATTATAAAAATGAAAAAATACACAACAAAAATAACATTATGCTACATTTTATATATGTGTACAATTTTGAAGTATTTAAATTATAGAATTACATTCAAGTTTACCTGTTGCCCCGAGGTTGCAATCGTCTGATCAATAGCCGGGCGGCTTCCCCGATCAACACTCTGCGTGAAATATAGATAAGATTATATAAGCCAAACGGATATAATATTGAAGAAATATAACAACAGAACTGTTTGTACATATTAAATTTGTACAATGGCATCGATGTATACATGTCGCCTTGAGGAATTTGTAGTAACATATACTATGAGGGAGGTGCCCTTGACAGAACCCTGCATCAAAATCATACTAAAAATACCTAGCGAAACCAAAATACTCACTAAAATAATTTAATAACATAACATTTTGACGTATACATGTTGCCTCAAGGATGGTGTACTCCTCTAGCCAGCTTTTGGGGTGATGCACCCCCGATCATCTCCCTGCGAAGTCAACATAGGAAATTTAATCAAAAATTATAATTATATGCTCATGAAAAATCCTAAAGATGTTAAAATAATTAATAAAAGGTTGGGTAAATTGTTGTTTGTACCACATCCATACTAATCATGTTTGTATCTACTCGATTCAAATTGTAATTAATAAGCAGCTCTTCCCAAGAAGCTATTGATTTAATGGCACATACAAAGACACAGTTTCCTTCACGCCCCTCAAATATGTAGTTGGGTTAAGTTAAGTGTAGACCTTGGTTGTGTACTATTTATAAACCCTACAATATTCCTAGTTTTCTTTGGCCTTCCGTCAATGTACAACGATGCTGCTTTATTTTGATGTTTGTCTTTCAGTTGTAAATAATTTGTTGAAAACCCATATCTATGCATACTTCATGTATATTGGACCAAGAGCATCCAATTATTTTAGGTATAAGAGGGTCCAACATACTCCATCAATTATGTACATATGTTTCAACAAACCTTTATGCCATCCATGCAAAACAACCCCAATCCATGTAATGACGATGGTGCAATTCTATATATCCTCTCATTTTCACAAAAACAGTGTTGACTTGAGGAAGATCCCTAGGTACCCATTTTTTTACTAGATGTGTGTACCTTAAAATCACCTCAATGTCTCTTATTGTCTCATCATCATAAAAGCATGACCCCCCTCCTGTAAGAAAAAAATCCATGTGTTTATTGAATTTTCTTCTGATCTTCTGACATCTAGTTGATCTAGCTCTTGTAGACCTACTGGTTGTCTCACTTTCCTCTAGCCTTCCTAAACTCCCCTCGCTCGAGGAATACAGTTTTGAAAAATACCTATTTGGTTCTACCTGCACCATGGCTGGAAAAAACTTGGCAAATAAGAGAAAAATACCGGCAAAAACTTGGATAAACATATAAGCGTAACATAGTAGTGATATCATTATCTTGAATAATATCAATAATTCCCTAGTATAATAGTTCATCACATAGTCCTTTAACATGACATAGATATCAAGTGGTTCCATAGCTAATGCTTCAGCCAATTTATCTCAAAATACAAACTACATTTTTAACAAAATTTGTAGTTGTAGATTTTTTAATTTATTTTGTTTTCTCACCAAAAATATTAAAGACCCAGTTTACAGATCTCAATATATATAATAAAATCATTTGCTAATATTTTGAAACTTTTTTTAGAATAAAAATAGGTGTTCCTTGATATTCAATAGTGAATCAAAGGTAACTTGTACATATTCCTGACAATAAGTCATTCCAGACGCGAGTGGAGATCAATATAAAAAACTTTCCCAAGGGGAGGGACGGAACCCACAATACCAAGATGATTGATGTAGCAATATCGTAGGGAGAACATAAGGAGCCCAAACAGCTTATCCAAGGAGGCATTGAGGGTGGATAAAACACACCCCTATGGGATGAAAACAAAATCTATATCCCTAGCTAAAACAAGAAAGATGCTAATGTATCACATAGTCGAAAGAACCAAAAAATACTATGCCACATAAATCAAAAATCTATTAAAAGAGTTGTATCATGCCTTCCTCAATGATTTATCCTTCTAAAAGTTACGAGAAGGAGAGGATTCCATCCTTCATATTAAATGCTTCCTTGGATAAATGGTCTGCACTCATATTATGCTCCATGTATACATGACTAAAGTCATATAATCCATGAATTGAAGTCATCGGTAGTATAGCATAGTATGTCGGATTTAATGGATATTCGGCGACAAATTTCACTACATAGATATCGTAAATCCGACAAAGTCTCCTTCATAGAGGTCGAAATTTCCAATATGCAACATGGACTTGCAGTTGGCCCCAACAACTTATTCGTGTCTTGGGGAAATTGAAACTTGATTGGTGGCATGATATGCGACCATATTCACTGCTGGACCATGGCCCCATTGATGAATTTTATATTTTTAAATTACTCAACAAAAGTGGACATTAATTATCCCAATATTTTTTAATGTTGATTACCCCCCTGTCCAAACCAGATATGTACTTGGATAACTGGCACAAGATGAATTCTCTTTCACAGTATGATACATGGATTGAGAAACAATTGTTTTAACAACAATCATTTGTGTAGCATACATTCATCAAACCTTTAGTTGTTTAAGGGGATTTTTTGTTGTCTTTGTTAATATTATGTTTTAAAAGCCATGTTCCCGAATCCTAACACTTTTATATCTTTATGTCCAGGAGGAAGAAAAGGAAAGGATTTTTGAAGCGACAAAAATTGAGGTATGCAATTGTTGATTATCATTCTAGTTTGTGATGGCATTTCCAGGTATTAGAGTTTGATGATATTGTTTTCTATTCCAATCTTATTGTCTATGCAGGTATGCGATGGTATAGGTCGGAATTGACGTGAAATGACACTGTAGAAATGTAAATCGGAAATTCGACAACTAATTCTAAAAAAATTATCAAAATTTCAAATTTCAAATTGAAATCCGACAAAACAATATTTTTCGTCGGATGTCGTCGGATTTTGTCATTGAATTTTGGGTTGAAATCTTGTTTTGCTAACCCATTAAAGCCTAACTTATAAATATTAACCAACTCTTACAAAAATAAAATAGCCATCTATCACACTAACCATCGCATACCAATCCCATACTCCTTAACACACTAATATGTAATCCACTAACCCCTAACTCCTAACCTACTAACCCACTTTCCCACTAACTCCTCCTTCCTAAAACCTATCCCACTAACCACTAATTAGTAACTTGTAACTATATCACTAGCATATAATCATCTAATGCACTGATTACTAATCACCTAACCCAGCAATTGCTAACCCCTAACCTATTAAACCACTAATTTTTTTTCAATTCCATTAACCCACTTACCCACTTTGTTTTTTCAATCCCACTAACCCACTAATTTACTAACCATGTAACCCACTAGAACACATTAATCCCCTAACTCCTAACTCACTAACCATTAACGCATTGAGCCCTCACCCCTAACCGATAAAACTATTAACCCCCAACTTCTAATTCACTACCCCACTCATCACTAAGTTAATAACCCCCATCATATAACCCACCAATCCACTAAACAATTGACTAACCATATAACCTATTAACACAATATCCACTCTCTCATTAAACCACTACCTCTAATGCATAACCCACTAATCCACTAAACCAATAATATATTACCACTATAACCATTAAACATCGCATCCACTACCACACTAATGGATAACACCCAAATTCACTAAAAAGCTAACCATTAACCTAGTTATCCACAAAGAATTATCCCACTAAAATATTAAGTGACTAACCCAATAACCAAATAACATACTAATCATTGAACTGCTAACTCTCTAATTACTAAATTGATAACCTTCTAACCCATTAACCATTTGAATAATAACACACTAACCTACTAACCAATAGATTGCCAACACACTAAGCCACTAAACCCTCTGATTTTATTTCAAACCTGCAAACCTCTAACTCATTAACTAATAACCATTAATTACTATTTGTACCTTGTAAAAACACAGTTAAAAACTTCTTTTTCTTTAAATGGATTTTTTTTAAATATTAGTAAATTGAAATGAAAAAAATTCACTTTAACTTTTTTTGTTTCACACACATATATAACTAACTTACAATAAGCCTTGAGGGGTCGCTCAACTAGGTTTAAGGGAAAGGGGTGCACTATAAACACTATCCACTATTGTGGGAAAGTATCCATGGGTTATATATTCCAAAACAAACAAAAATTTATTAGTTAAGCAAAGTTATATTACATTTTAAATGTGCATATAAACACTTAGGAAACATCAAACAAAATACTACCACTTTCCATAACATGACATTCTTTGTAAGGCTTTGATGGACCTCCAATTTGTCTATTTTATAGCCCATACTATACTATATATTTACATTTGACACTTGCATCTTAATGTGAAACATTGATGCCTTTTTATGACCAATATAGACTTTATTCCATATTATTATCTAATTATATATACAATTGCTTAATTCCAAGCATGAATGTGATGTGCTTGATTTTAAAGTGAGTTTTTGATGATTTTTGTATGTGAACCGATATGGTCTAAATAGATAATAGTGTAGGGATTTGATATACAAGACAAGGATGATATGCTTAATTTATGAATCCGAATCTTGTCCCTTCACCATCTTTAGAGTTGCTAACTCTCAGACGAAGCCATGATGGCCTAGACCCATAAGGACCAATGTCATGTGATTTAGTTTAAATGGATGAAAGGATTATTTGTTACTGCAAATCGATTCCATGTTATCGATCTATTTCATATCAATGGTTAGGGATATCATGAGATTGAGATGTATTCCCCTACTAATGTGTATATTTTGTTCCTATGTCAATTACAACCATCATGTTGACTTAACTTGCATGATCTCATTTCCATAAAAACACCATCCTATGACATCACGTTGACACAATTATAAATTTTATTGAATTTCCCATGGGACAAACATTATGACCTACATATGCTTAATTAAGTCCCATCCTTTAAGAATATAGGTCACAATATGAAGTCCTTACTTCACTAATCCCTTCCCAAACACCAAAATTTGAATCTCATTAGCGAACACTCATATTTTTGTTACTAATATAGTTGGGCATTTAAACCAAGTATTCAAAATTTTACTTAACTGGAATTGATTCTATGAACCTTTGGTTGCTAAGGAATGCATTGCCTCAACATTCACTTGGAACCTAAGTGTTACTTTCCCATATAGACATTAATATTTTATAAGACCCGTGGTATTTGTATTAGTGACCCCACTGGATAGTACATGCAGTCAATACATGTGCAATTCCAGTGTTGAGGACCTCACCAATATGCGATCAAACCCTAGAAGTCTGACATTTTCTCATTGAAAGGCTACCAAAGTTTTACTAAGCCCTAAATAGGCCATAGAGTCACCAAAGAAGAGTTTTTGAGATCCCTAGAAAACTCTTGAGTTCTGATAAATCCCTAAATAGGGATGTCGAGACTCCTATTAGGGCTATAGAGGTATGACATAGACCTAAAGAGGTCTTTCGTGAATATTAAAGGGTTGTTGAGAGTCTAATGTGGCACCAAATGAGACCGTCGAGGGTTGTATAAGGTCCTAACCAGGGATGCAGGTGCATAGTATAGGCCATCAAGGGTTCTTCTAAGCCCTAAATAGGGCTTCCTTGAAACCAGAAATTTGTTTAAACCTTGACAAGGGATTATTAGACAACGGATAAAGTCACTATGATAAAAAAGAGCTCTAGTAGGGCTACTGGGTCAATGATTAGGGCTACCGAAGATCAAATCAAGCCTCACCAGGACTAACATTGTTCAAATTGAGGTCAACAAAGGTCAAATCTAACAATCTGTAAGGTTGGTGTTACTCAGTTGAGGCCATCAGGGCCGTCGTTGCAAATGTTGAAGCCATCGTGGGTTAGTTCAAGGGTTTAGCAGAGATTTCAGTGCATAGTTGAAGTCACTAAATATTGGATCAAGCCATGAATAGTGATGTCATTGCACAGTCAAGTCTATAAAGGGTCAGATAAATCTCTAACGAGGTTGATATTACATTGTTGAGGTCACCATGGTGTTAACATTTCTCATTCCAAACTATTATAACATTTATCATTCCATACCATGGGGTTAACATTTCAATTCTGACCATACTAAATTAACCTCTGTTTTTTTATAAACCTACTTACAATTAACCTACATACATACCGAAGACATTGCAAGCATCCGTATTGAAGGTGCAGTAAATACGTTAGCAGCCTATGAAGACAAATTGTAGACAACCTGTGAAGAGAAATTTCAGAGAACACCGTCAACACCGTCAACAGAAATCGCATATACCCGTACCGAAGCTGTGAAGCCCTGTTGGAGAAATCGCATGCAGCTTCCAATACACAAATTGTGTGGAGACATAAAAATTGCAGACGGTAAGTACAGAAGCTTCCAAACATTGACATAAAAATATAAGCTTGTCTATTTATAACATTGTCATTTTGCATGTCAACGCATAGTGCAAAAAGACCCGCGAGCTTCTCCTTGTAAGCTTCGTGCACTGTGAAGGTTTGGGTATGAGTGTTGGTAATTTGACCATGATAAACGCCTTGAAAAGGGGATGATAGATCCACTAACTTTTTTATCCCATGTTACTTTATAACGTCCACGTAAGACTTGGGTAGTAATAAAACTCTGGGTAAAGGTAAGTCTTTGGTAGTTGATGTAATGGCAAATATGTATAAAGAATCCCTCACTTTAAGATCCTCCAAAAACCACATCAATATGTATAAAAAACCAAGTACTATGGATCAATATGGCAAATCAAACTAAGAATATTGGGGCACCCCTTAAGGAAAATTAATCCATGTGACACATGAATGAAGCTCATCATCAATCCCTCACAAACAAAATATTGTCATGACGATGATGATGATGATGATGAAGATGGTAATGACGATGATGATAATGAAGAAGAAGAAGTTGATGATGATGAAGATGTTGATCAGGAAGAAGTTGATGACAAAGATGATGATGAAGATTACAATGATGATGATGATGATGACGATGATGATGATGATGATTATTATTATGATGATGAAGAAATTGATGATGATGATGATGATGATGAAAAAATTGATGATGATGAATATGTTGACGAGGAAGAGGGTGATGACAAAGATTATGATGAAGATGGTGATGATGATGATGAAGAAGATTATGATGAATATGGCAATGAAGATGATGATGTCCTATGACATGAAGAATCTGACGATGACAATGATGATGATGATGATGATGATAAAGATGGTGATCACCATGTTGATCTCATATGAAATGATGAATATGATGATGATGATGAAGATGATGATGATGTTGATGACGATGACAACGACGACGACGATGATGATGATGATGATAATGATGTTGATGATGATGTTGATGATGATGATGATGATGTTGATGATGATGATGATGATGATGATGATGTTTGAGTCTGGAAACCCTCCCATGCTGTCAATGCATGTGTCTAGTCTAACCATTCCAAATTTCACACCAAGCCGGCACATATATTAAAAATTCATCGTTGGCCCCACGTAGGACATTAATTAATCTTTATGTATGGTTTTTCTTGCTTGATTTGTTAGTGACAGTCATGTTTGATGATGAATATGACGATGATGATCATGATGACAATGATGATGGTGACGATGATAATGATGATGATGATGTTGAATGTGTTCACTAATGCTCATTGCTTTTAAACTTAGTGAAAATAATGAGCATTAGTAAACTTTAGTAAATATTTCCCAATATTAATCTACAAGAGTCAATATTTGTAAACTCAATGAATATAGTCAAGTTTATCTATTTTTAGTAAATATTAGTTTTCATTAGTCAACAAAGATCATAATTAATCAACATTCATATGATCTTCCATGGAATAAAGTTATGTTTTTATAACATTAGACATAGGTATGGCTTATTTATTATTAAGCATGGTAAGATGTTCTAACCCCAATTAACACTAATTAATAACTAATATAAATTAATTATTATCTTATTTAATTTAGTGTAAATAGCAATAATATTAGCAATGTGACATGAAATTAGTTTACCTTACTCAACATTATTATTTAAGTAGACAACATCAATAAACATAGTATGCATTAATGAACATAAGTAAACTTGGTGAACATTAGTCAAATTATTCAATATTAGTTAAGGTTGGTCAACAAAGTAGCCATTGTAAGCCAACATTATTTAACATGGTCAACATAATAACTAAGTATATTCAAATTTATTCATATTATCCAACATTAGTTAAATTAAGTCAACATTACTCAAATTTATGATTAGTCAACATGAATCATCTCTTAGTCAACATAAGGTAACATTACTCACAATAAATAAGTTGACATTATCCAATATCACAATATGACACAACCCTCTTTTATTTCTTAAAACTTCAAAATGTAACATAACCATCCCACACTATTGATGCATGTGTCTAGTCTAACCATGCCAAATTTCACACCAAGTCTGCACATATATACAAATTTTAATCATTGGCCCCATGTAGCACGATGAAGATGACAATGAAGTTGACAATGATTATGATGATTATGAATTTGACGATGATTATGATGATGTTAGTTATGACGACAATGACGATGATGATGATGACGATGACGATGATGATGATGATGATGATGATGGCGGTGGTGGTGGTGGTGGTGGTGGTGGTGGTGGTGGTGGACTTAAGTATTGAAAAATAAAATGCCAAACAATATTAGTTGCAAATACATTGAACATCAAATTAAAATTGATAAGATTAAACTTACCAGTAGGTGGAAGCACATTGTTCACAAAAATAAATATTTCTATGCACCTACATTTATTCTCTTGTGTATCATATGTACAAACTGTCCCACTGTAGAATCTATTGGAATCATATATCTGCACATCCAAAATGATCATGATCTATTCAACTACAATCAAAATGAATTATAGATTTGTATCTTCAATTTGATGAAATTAATTTCTTTTGCAAATCAAATTATATAATAATAGTCAAACATTTGGATACTTGTCACATATTATTTTAGCCTTATATTTTGTCCTATCTGTAATATGATCTCATTAATTTTAGTTACTCCTTTTAAAACAAATAAGATAAAATAATATTTCTAATCAAATTATTGAATTTTCAGTACCAATAAAATTCAATATTTATATCGCAAGATTCAATCAAAATATATAGAGTAGAGAAATTATTGCATACCTCGTACACTTCAATAGACTTCATCATCTTCTTCATCCAACTCATCATCGGTATTATCAGATCCAGAGTCAACATTGTAAGGATTAGCCATATCATCATCGACATCTAAGTTAGTTACGATCATCATGTCATTGTCGATATCATCTTCATGGGAATTGTCTACTACATAGTCTGATTCAACTAATTCTTGGGCATCTTCTTCTGGATCATCATGATCATCTAACACATGTTGATCATGATCTTCATCATCGTATTCTTCTTCCATACCCTCTTCATTACTGTCCTCTAGGTTATACTTTATCGTCCTTCCCCTTGGATCGTGTCTCACAACAAATGACTAACCTGCTTTACCTGGAACCTCAGAGTAAAATACATGTTCACATTGGCTTGGAAGAACATAGAGCTCCGTTCCTGGTTCAACCAACCTTGTATTTACCATGGTAAATCCATTATCATGTTCCATAATAGTTATATCAAGATCACGTTGATTCAATCATAACCTATACCATTTGACAACGAACAGAACTACCTTGAAGGATTTAAAGTCACACTGAAGAATATATTCCAGATACCCATAGTATCAATTTTCTGAGATTTATGGATGTCTTTTACTTCTAGATGAAATATTGGTCACCTCAAAGACTGCAGATATCCCATAATATAATGTTTTCTTTGTTTCATCCAAATATTTGATGCAATATCTACAGCCATTACACACCATATCCTTATGGTTTTTACCTACAACAAGCCATACACGAAAATATTACATAATGATTCAATATTTGTGATTAAGTACATGTTTATGTAGCCAAACAGGGAAACAAACAACGTGTACATCAATATGTAATTTGCAAAAAAAAATGAATTAGAGTGGTTGATTAATATGCTTTCATGCTTATCTTTTAAACCATATGCTAAATCGATTTCACTTTGTGTAAGATTGGTCTCTCCATTGCGATGTGTTGCTTTAACCAATGAAGCCACACCTTCCCGTGATATTTCATGACCCAATTGTTCTCATCGTTCAATACATACCTTCATCTAGTAAATATTGTTTGTGATATATAAATGAATTGCATCCCACTCTAAACCAACTGCTTGATGACAATAAAAATTAAAATTCAAGACAAATGTAAATTATCTTAACAGAGTATATGCTCTTAATTGATGCAATAAATTGAATATGCAAATAGAATATGTATGAGATATATGCATAAAATTCAACATTCAAATGTATTATATTAATTAACATCCACTAGATAATAATTACCTTTCACCTTCCTCGATCTACCTTTTCCCTTCAAGTAATCCCCTTCAAAATTGTTATTGGACTCTAGATCACAAATGCGACATAAATTGAGTTTTGACACTAAATTATGAAGATATTCACTAACATACAACATGTTTTGTTATACCATATATCCCTCCATCATAGAACCCTCAGCATGTGCTCATTTTCTAACCAAATCCTTCATAAATATCAAGTGCCTCTCAACCATCCAAATGGACCTTGAGTGCACAAGTCCACACAATTCAATCTCCTCAACTTGGTGTATGAGGTAGTGTTCCTGTGCATTGAAAAATTCTGAATCTAGATGCTTCTTCATTTCACACATGATACAAGGAATTTCTCTCCTCCAATACTTTATATCTTCTTTATGGATTTCTTTAGATGAAAACCATCCAGAAGCGACGCAAACCAATAACAATATTTAACAAAAAAAACATTAAATTACATAACATCAATTAGTGCACACAAACAAATATAAATTATATGATGAATTAAATAAATGCTAAGCACATGCAAATAATAGCTAGTTACCTCATGTATTTTCCAAGATTATATATAACTTGTTTGACACTATAGTCTAAGTTTTCCGAGAGAGAGAGAGAGGTAGAATATACTGTAACAATATACAAACTACATCATTTTTTAAACAAAGAGTAGAAAAACAAAATAACAACAATATGCACTGGAATTTTAAAAAACAATAATTATATGGATATAACAATAATAACTACCTTCATGAAGATGTGCCAATCATGCGTTTTCACCCCCGCAAAATCACCTTTCTTTGTTATGATATTCTTCATGTTCGCAAAAAATCCAGTGGGAAATTTAATTTTTTGCATGACTTCTTTTACAACATTACTTTGTTGCTCCATAAACATCCATGGAATTGATTTTATATTAATTTGGTCTTCATTGCTATCAAATTGAATTGCGTCTTTTATTGCATGGTTTCCTTCTTGAATTTCTTTGCAAAATTTCACAATTTTTTCTTTGTTGCTCCTTAGCTCCAATAGTCGCCATTATTTTTTAGTCACAGTCTTTTTGATATGCATTGTATCAAACAGATGAGCAATTTGTAGGTGCTCATAGTAGGGAAACCTGCTAAATTGTTTAGGATAACTTTTCATTCCTTGTGGAATCCCATTAATGCCTTCATGATCATGATGGACATCATGAATATTAGTATAAATAATTATAGAAATCAATTATGGCCACTACGGTAATCAACACACAATAAAAAAAAGCATAACAACTCATACTATGATCCATACATACCAACTTGATGATTTCTATTACATTGCAACTTCCAAAGGTGAGGTTTCATTCTCCATGGTTTTAATGCAGTCTCTTGCTTCCCATTGAAAATATTTTTTCCCGGTTGTTCTATACATGTGATCCTTAGAGAGGAAGTTCCTATACTCATCAAACACCTCCTTTCTTAATCTTTTTGAGCGACGATATTTGATCTTAGGACCACAAACTGGACATGAAAATTTTCCCTTTGTCTGAAGACCTACAATATATAGATATGGAATATCTATGTCAATTATAATTATATATAAACTATATTAAATACTTCATAAAATAAAATGCAATTAAAGTGGAACTTGAAAATACAAAACACAAAAATTAGTTAACCCTGGGGCATCGTGTATTGTCCATACAAGCATTGCATAGAATTGAAATTTCCTTTGTCATATTGGTCTAAATACGTCATACATACTTATGCCATTCCATAACTTCAGTAGATCGTCTATAAGAGGTTCGATATATACATTCATATCTTTCAGTTGGAACTTACCTAATTGATTTGAAGTACATATAAAATATATAATTATGAGAACCATTAAGATATAAAAACCATGCACAAGAGTAAAATAAAAAATATATATATGACATTAGGAAACAAAATACAACAAATGAGATGCCACAACTACATTAAAAATAAAGCAGTTGTAGACACAATATACCTGCAATAATCATCAATGGCATTATGTGCTCCCTCTTTATTGACAACCATGGAGGAATGTTATTGTTGATAACAAAAATAGGCCACACTGTGTAAATGGACTTCATCTATGCAAATGGATTAACACCATCTGCTTCCAAAGAAATCCTAAGATTACGAGGTTCTTCTTTAAAGTGAGACCACTTTTCCTCCATATCTCTAAATGCAGAACCATCTGCATGAATTTGAATAAAATCATCTTGACTTATGTTCCTTGCATGGTAATCCATAAATTGTGCTATGTTATTGCACCTAAACAGTCATTGTAAACGTGGAATGATGGGAATATAACGAAGAACCTTGTGAGGCACCTTTTTTGTTACTTGATTTGTTCAATATCTACATATATGACATTTCGGACATTCTGTTGCAAATTCATGTTGATTATAATATATAACATGGTCATCAAGGCATGCATGAATTGCTTCATAATGCATTCCAATATGTTTCATGATGGAAGACAAATCTCGATATGTGCAAGGTAAAATATTTGATGGTGGTAACAAAAATTTAGCTAACAAGCTACATCAAATTAAAATAAAAATAGAGTTAATATAATATATAAATAATATTAATGAAACACATTTCATCCATATTAATTTGAATTATGATTTAACAATACAATTATTAGAGGAACAAATATAGCCTTTATCAAAATCATATATATGTGATGGATTATTTTACATACATTAACATCCATGTGATTGATATGTTTGAAAGACCATTAATAACCTTCAATTTCATTATCAACAATATAGCAGAGAGAAGATTTATTTTGGAGCCTTCATAAAGGGGTTTGTATGCCTTCTCAAGAAGAGGTATATCATGAACATCATCAAGTCATCAATATTTTCATGATCATCATCATTGTCATCATCATTATCCATTATAACATTAAATGAATCATGTATCAATGTATTTGTACCATCATATTCAACTACATTATCAGTATGATCATCTTCTTCAATAGGATTATTAACTTGTTCTCCATTAAGCATAGCTCCATGTTCCTCTGGTACTTGTTCTGAAATAACTTTCTCTGGATGATATGTCGTAGGATGTCTTTGCTTTATAATTACATGAATACATCAATAGATATAATTTAATATAGGAAATATTAAAATAATACATATATTTAACAAAGCAAAAATATAAAAAACTTTATAATGCTAAACTTACAAATGGACGATATTCATTACCCTCCTCAGCGTGTCCATGTTCCCTACAATGTTTTGTGGTTGTTGTGATCAATATTCTTCTCCTCTAAAATCCCCTGCATTGACTACATGGACAATAACATTTCCCTTCACCCCTTCTTTTCGCTGCATCCCACAGTCTAGCAAGCAATTGTCGATTTTGTTCGTTTGGATCAGGAATATTACTATTTGACATTTTGTCACAAAAATCTTGAATGAATACTATCAACAACCTTAAAAAATCAAGGTACACACATCACTACTTCCACAAATGGTGGTTTGTCGAAGAATAAAATAATTTCCGCAAACCGTCTGTCGATAAAATGATGTCCACAAATAGTCCATCGAGAAATAAAATAATTTTGCAAACCATCCATCGAAGAATAAAACAATTCCTCGAATCGTCCGTCAAGGAATAAACTAATTTCTGCAAACCATCCGTCGCTTTTATAACAAACATGTCGGAATGTTTCTGTAATTTATATATTTTCAAATTCAATAGTCGTCGAATAACCGACGATATTTGCCTAGTTACCGTTGCAAAATACCTAGTTACCGTTGCAAACAAAAATAGAAATTACGTCGTCAAACTGACGATTCTTCGTCGCATATCTGATGATAGTGTGGTCGGAAATCTGACAACTTTGGAGTCAGAAATTCGACATCCTTGACGTCGAATAACAAATGAACTAGATTTGAAACTTCACCAGTAGAAATAAACGTCGAAAACTCGACAATTGAGTCTACAATTTTAAAAAAAAATCAAAATTGGACATTTCAAATTGAAATTCGACAAAACAGTACTTTTCGTCAGACGTCGTCAGATTTTGGGTTGAAATCTTGTTGTGGGAGGGGGAGGGGCATTTTTTAGTTTTAGTTTTTAGTTTTTTTCAATAATGTTTTTGGGGGTGGAGTTAGGGGGGGGGAGGTTTAATTAATATAATTTTTTTTGGTGGGGGGAGATAGGGGGGTTTTGTTTTTTAAATTTAGATGTATTAATATAATGTTTTTTGGGGGGGCGCGGGGGGTGTTATTTTTTTATTTTTTTAAATGTGATGTTGGGGAGGGTTTAGGGAGTTAGGGGGGGTTTAATTTTTTTAATGTAATGTTGGGGAGGGTTTAAGGAGTTAAGGGGTGGTTTTAATTTTTTTAATTTATTTTAATGTAATGTTAGGGGGGATTAGGTGGTTGGAGGGAGATTTAATTTAAAATAAATAGATAGATAAATAAAAATTAATGTAATGTTAGGGGAGCGGTTAGGGGGTGGAGGGGGTTTTATATTTTCAAAACAAAAAAAAATGTAATATTTGGGGGGGTTAATAGGGGGTTTTGTTTTTTATTTTTAATGTAATGTTAGGGTTAGGGGGTTAAGTGGGGGGGTTAACTTTTTTCAATGTTTTTCAAATACGGTTTATAGTGACTATTGATGTTGTTCTTTTTAGATTATGGATGTTTATTGGTTATATTTTAAATTTGTACATTTTGGATATAAGGAGAATGGCATCACGAAAGATATCTGTGAACATTTTTGGATCAACAGCAGCAATGATTGCATCGAAAAAAATTGTTGAGGCATCTGAGAATGTTGAGCCTCAAGATGAAGTTTTGACCTTTGAGAATTTAAAAACAAGAATGCTAGAGAATGGAAATATGCAGCAGAAGTAAACAAAAAGGTTATTCTTGGCATCAAAGGGAAAAATATCAAGGCAAAGAAGATAGTATTTTTTGAAATATTGTAACTTCGAATAATATTCTAAATGTATTTTTCTGATGTACCCCAAGGGAAATTTTGTTATTCCTCCTTCGGGATGTTACTATTGTATTTGGTCATCATAAAGTCATGAGGTATAACCTCCATTGTAAGTCAGTTCAATAGTACCCTAATGGATATAATATAATATTGTTTTAATTATTCCTAGCTGAATTCGGCCCAGTCAGTTTAGTGGGGATGACTTGTTAGGTTAAAAGTCAAGTGACAGAAAGACTATAAACAGAGGATTTGTGTTCCTCATTTGAACACACGCACTCACTTATGTATAGCGCATAGGAGAGAGAGAGAGAGAGAGAGAGAGAGAGAGACATACTAGCAAGGAGGAGGATCACATTTTTTGGGGTTTTATCTTATACATCTATATCGAGGAATTTTTTATGTGTTTTCTTCCCCTTGAGGGTTCCCCAAGATAAATCTGTGTCTATCTTGTGATTGTGTTTCTTTCAGTGATTCTGCATATGCTACTGTTGTGAATTTGGACTAAAAACTAATGATATATAGCTAAGCATATGAAATATTAACATTGTATCAGAGCTAGCCTGAATAGAACAGCTTTCATAAGGTGAAACTCTCTCTCCTCTCCCTTCAGCAAGAAATTAGGGTTTCCATAAATTTTGGGATTTTGAAGATCTTCTTGCATAGAAATTTATGCCTCCATAGAGCGCATATATTTAGCCCTAGATTGAATTTTTTGAGCGGGTGAATCTCAGGGAAATCCAAGCCCTAGTTTGGACCTGAACCAAAAAACTGCAGAAAACCAAAACCAGAAATCCACAGAAACTAAAATCTCACAAGCAAGTTTTGAAGGGTGAAGATTTGGAATCTTCAAAAACCAATTGGACTAACGAAATCACCTCAATCAAGCACATATCTAGGTAAGGTTGACTTTTAATTTTGAGAAATTTCAATTTAGTGACCTCCTCAATAAGATGGCCCCAAGAACTAAGCTTGAGCACAATTCGGAAGGAATAGAAAACTCTCAAGCATGGAAATATATAATTAGTCTCATTCTTAGAGAGAATGATCTTGACAAATACATCAAAGATGAAGTTTTCGAACCAGAAGAAGATGAAGCTAAGGAGAAGCACCAGAAGGACCTAATCATGGAAATGAGGATCATTGTTGATTCTATCAAAGATCACTTGTTCCCTGAAGTGTCATCTAAAGCAACACCAAATCAAATCTATGATTCCCTTTCCAGAATGTATGAGGGAAAGAACCTCAATAGAAAAATGAATTTGAGAGCTCAACTGAAGGGTACCAAGATGAGTAAAGGAAAATCCATTCAATATTAGTTCACAAGGGTCTCCCAATTCAAGGAATAACTAGATTCCATTGGAGAATCCGTTGATGAAGATGAAATATTTATGACTTCTCTCAGTGGTCTCACTAGACCTTGGGATTCATTCATACATACTATGTGTGCCAAAAAAGAAAGTATGAATTTTGACATTGTATGGGAAGATTGCCTCCAAGAGGAAGCTAGAACAGCTAACAGAGAAGCTCTACTTAAAGAAGATGATCAAGCTCTAGCCACCCATACCAGAAGAATAATAAAATCAAACTTCAAGAATGATAGTCACAAGGAGAATAGACGTCCCAAGAAGTTTCAAATGAAAAGAGAAAATAGTCAGAAGAAAGACTACTCCAAATATCAATGTTATAACTGTCACAAGATAGGACACCTTTCCAGAGAGTTTCCATTGAATAAGAACGACAAAAAAGGACATCATGCTCATCTATCTAAATATTAGAATGAAGGAGAAGAATAAAGACCTCAAAATAGACAAGCAAAAGAAGAAGATGTAGAAGAATATGTATTGTTCTTTTCACTCTTTGAGTTTGTAATACCTAGAGAAGATACATGGCTTAATGATAGGGGTGCTTCAAAGCACATGATAGGGAATACACAAACTTTCTCAATACTTGAAGATAAGAAATCTCCTCATAATGTATCATTAGGAGATAACTATCAATACCCATCAAATGCATTGGTGAATCAATCTACAAGCTTGACTCTAGAACCTCCATGAAGATGAAGGAAGTACTATATGTACCAGGTTTGAAAATGAACTTACTTTCCATCTCAGCATTAGATAAGAAAGGTTATAGAGTTGCTTTTATAGATGTATAAGTACGCATGTGGACAAAAGGAAATACAATTGAAGATGTTGTGGTCATTGGTAAAGAAGAAGGAGTATTGTATAAACTCAAGGGACATCTAGAAAAAACCATTGTCCATGAGATCACTAGCTCAAGTGAACTATGGAATAGAAGGCTTTCTCAGATCAACTACAAATCATTACCCTAGGTGAGCTAGGTGGTAACAGGTCTACCAGATTTGAAGATCGATCATGAAGGTACTTGTAAAGGATGTGTAAGAGGAAATAACATCAAGAATCCATTTACGAAGAGTGAAACAAAGACTAAAGGTACATTGGAATTAATTCATTCTAATATATGTGGCCTAATTCCCTCCACATATTTAAGTGGATATGAATATTATGTTAAATTTATTGATGACTATTCAAGAAAGACAGGGATATACTTCTTGAATACAAAGAGTGAAGTGTTCAGGAAATTCAAGAAATTCAAAGCATTGTTAGAGAACCATTCAGAAAGAAGAATCAAGACACTCAAAATAGATAATGGTGGAGAATATACTTCAAAATAATTTGAATCCGTCTGCAAATAAGATGGAATCAATAGGGAACTAACCACTCCCTACAATCCCCAATATAATGGTGTTGTGGAAAGAAAGAATAGAACCATTATGGAAGCAGTGAAGACAATGATACATGATCAAGACCTTCCCATGCATCTATGGGATGAAGCAGCAAGAACAGTTGTGTATGTGCATAATAGATTATCTCATAGTGCCCCTTGGATTCAAGACTACTAAAGAAATGTATACAGGAAATAAACCTGAAGTGATCCATCTCAATATATTTGGTTGTTGAGTATATGTTCACATTCCAAAAGAAAAGAGAACCAAGTTGGATCCTTCTAGAAAGAAGGGAATATTTGTTGGATACTGTGAAGTCTCCAAAGCCTTCAGGATATACATTTCAGGATTCCATCATATAGATATTAGTAGGGATGTAGCATTTGATGAAGAAACAGCTCTTAAGAAATCCAAAAGGTGGCAGCTTGAAGAAGTACATGAAGAGGATGCACCTCCCAGAAAGGTAGAAGTTGAACCCTCTCCTGAAATAGTAGCATCAAAAGATCATGATATGATAGAACCTCGGGAACCCCCTACTATGGATATATCTTGAAAGAGAAAACCTACTTGGGTAAGAGAAATCATACAAGAAGCATAGATGTATGGAGCTCAAGAAGGCTCCACAAGAACAAGCAATAGATCAAATCCATTATCCAACTATGTAGCTTTGATGTGTGATATTGTAGATCAAGAACCTACCAGTTATGGGTAGAAACAATGATGGAAGAATACCAGTCAATATTGAAGAATGATATTTGGTATATAGTACCCATGCCATAAAGCAAGAGTGTGGTATCTTCCAAGTGGATCTACAAGATAAAACATGTTGCTGATGGAAGTATCGAAAAATACAAGGCAATATTTGTGCGTAGAGGATTCTCTCAGAAATAGGGAATTGATTATGAAGAGACATTTGTGCCAATAGCAAGGTACACTTCTACCAAAAAAATCATGGCACTTGCTTCCATGATGAAGTGGAATCTACACCAGATGGATGTAAAGACAACCTTCCTGGATGGTGTGATTGAAGAAGAAGTATACATCGAATAGCCACAAGTATTTGAAGTCAAATATAGAGTGACTCGTGCATGTAATTTTAAGAAGGCTCTGTATGGACTGAAGCAAGCTCTTAGAGCTTGGTATGGAATAATAGATAGCTTCTTGACAAGATTGGGATTTACCAAGAGTAAAGTCGATCGTAACCTTTACCTGAAGGTTATGGATGATGAACCTATCATACTATTACTATATGTGGATGACTTATTCTTGACAGGGAATGAGAAACACTTTGTATATTTCAAGAAGAATCTAGTTGAAGAATTCGAGATGAAATATCTTGGATTGATGCACTATTTTCTCGGGTTGGAAGTGTGGCAGAGCCCAGAAGGAATCATTCTAAACCAGGAAAAGTATGCAGTGGAAATATTGATATGTTGGATTGTAAAGCCATGGCCACACCTATGGATACCAACCTAAACTTGTTATCTTATGAGTCATCAGAGTTAGTGGATGTGACTAAGTACAGACAGATTATTGGGTCATTAATGTATCTGACGAATACTAGGCTAGATATATGGTTTGTTTTAGAACACCCTGAGTCAGTATATAGTTAAACCTAGATGTGTTCACCTAATAGTTGAAATCATGTGATGAGGTACCTAAAAGCTACGATAAACCTTGGACTATACTATGATAGAGATCATGACAACAGATTGTATGGATATATGGATTTATATTGGGTAGGAAGTGCCGCAAATGGAAAGAGCACCTCGGGTGGATGATCTCATGGTTTAGCAAGAAGAATTCTAGTGTTTCTCTCAGCACAGTTGAAGCAGAGTACATAGCAGCTTGCTCCGCTAGTTGTGAATCCATATGGCTTCAAAAGCTGATGTCATGTCTATTTGACATGGATTTGGATACCACAGTGATTCTATGTGAAAACCAGACTTGTATAAAGATGACAGAGAGTCTTGTGTTCCATGATAAATCAAAGCACATAGAAATATGATATTTTCACATAAGGGATATGGTACATAAGAGAGCTATAAAACTCCATTATGTGAGTACCGATGAGCAAGTTTCTGATGTGTTGACCAAGCCTCTATCTCGAGTAAAGTTTGAATAATTCTGTGACAATATTGGTGTAGTCCAAAAAGACTTTCCTCGTAAGGAGGAACAATGATGTTGGTGTTACATACCTTCCTTGTAAGAAGGAACGATGATGATACAAACCCTCCTTGGAAAGGGAGAGTAGGTTGATGATACGAACATCCCTATAAAGGGGGAGTGATGATGAGACTGTCATTGATGATGGGATGGAAGTGATGTTCTAGTACAAAAGAGGCCAAGTTCGCCTACAGATGATGATGTTCCCACATTCATTTGTAGATGTCGTAGAAAATAACACTCACTTGGGAGTGGTCCAAGATTTTAAAAGTTGAGGATGTTCTACAATGAGTCCTGCACTTAGTTGTGGATGACAGGTCCTGCATTCAGTTGCAGACAATACTCTCGAATGGAGAGTGTTCCTACATTCATTTGTATATGATGTATAAAATAACACTCACTTAGGAGTGGTCCTAGCTTTAACAAGCTGAGGATGGTCTACGATGAGTCCTACACTCAGTTGCAGATGACAGGTCTTGCATTCAGTTTTGGATGATATCTACATTTAGTTGCAGATGATACTCTCGCATGGAGAGTGTTCCTACATTTACTTGTAGATGTCGTAGAAAATAACACTCACTTGGGAGTGGTCCTAGATCTAACAGGCTGAGGATGGTCTACAATGAGTTCTCCATTCAGTTGCGGATGATAGGTCTTGCATTCATTTGCATATGAGATCTACATTCAGTTGTAGACGATGTGGTCATGCATTCATTTGCAGATAATCCATCTGTTCAATGCTATGGACCCTCCTCGTTAAGGGGGAGTGTGTTGATGAGGATTGCATCATCCTTGGACCCATGTCCTAAATTGATAGGGATTGATCATCCTGCAAAGAGATCATGTTTACTGTAGGTAGTGTTGCAACAAAGGATAGAGAAGATCAAAATTTTGCTACAAAGGATCGACAAGATCAAAATGCTGCTACAAAGGATCAAGAAGATCAAAGTGATGCTACAAAGGATCGAGAAGATCGAAGTGTTTCCACAAAGGATCGAGAAGATCAAAGTACTACTGCAAAGGATCATGAAGATCTAAGTGTTGTTGCAAAGGATCAATAAGATCGACGTGTTATTTAAAAGGGTCAAGAAGATCGAAGTGCTGCTACAAAGGATCAAGAAGATCGAAGTGCTGCTACAAGGGATTGAAAGATCGAAGTGTTGTTGCAAAGGATCAACTGATCAAGTGTTTTATAAGATGAATACTCGATGCTATAGAAGATGATGTTCTAGTACTGAATATATTGAAGATATTCCAGTAAATGTTCCAGTTGTGGATGATTGATGAAAACTTCCTATGACGTATAGATGTATTACCTTAATACTATTGAATATGCTCTCTCTCATTGAGGATGTAGTTTTCAATAGAATACCATTATCATTAAAGGGGAGTGTTGAAATATTATAAATTCAAAGAATATTCTAAATGTATTTTACTAATGTACCCCAAGGGATATTACTTATTCCTTCGTCGAGATGTTACTATTGTATTTGGTCATCATAGAGTCATGAGGTATAACCTCCATTGTAAGTCAATTCAATAGCACCCTAATGAACATAATATAATACTATTTTGAGTCTTCCTAAGTGAATTCATCCCAGTCATTTTAGTGGGGCCGACTTATTAGGTTAACAGTCAAGTGACAAAGAAGAGTACAAATAGAGGAGTTGTGTTCCTCATTTGAACACACACGCTCACTTGTATATAGCACACAAGAGAGAGAGAGAGAGAGACGTAACAACAAGGAGGAGGATCACCTCTTTTGGGGTTTTATCTTATACATATATATAGAGGAATTTTTGTTGGGTTTTCTTCCCCTTGAGGGTGTCTCAGGATAAATCTGTGTCTATATTGTGATTTTGTTTCTTTTAGTGATTATGCATATGCTATTGTTGTGAATTTGGATTAAACACTAACGATATCTAGCTAAGCATATGAAATATTTAACAGTATTCACTTATATTCTATTGCATTTCCATATCTTCAATCAGATTACCATTCATTGGGATTGTTGAGAGATATATGTGTGATGACGAGTATAGAAATTGTTTATGCACAAGTGAAACAAGAAAATACTTTTTCCAAAATCTTATATTGTTTGAAGGTTTCAAAATATAATGTTCAAGAAACTTTCACACCCTTTTGTGAAGGGGTTGTGCATGATATTGAAAGTGGGAAAGTAAGTTTCAATATTGAGATTATTTCTAAATTGGTTTTCTTATAACTTGGATATCACAATGTAATAGATTTTATACCATAATTTTTTTATTTTGCAGGATTTTGCTAGGTCGATTTCAAACATGTTGAATGGAATTTATTATACAAAGGAAAATCCTATGGATTTCGTTAAAGCTGCTCTTAAAAAGGGACAATAAACAAGGAAGAAGAAACAAGTGTCAAATGTTCAAACTGAAGAAGTACAAGCACAAATAGGAAAGGGAATCCGACAATCAAATCTAGAAAGTTTACATTGAAATCTTCATCTCACGCAAGTGAACATGTTGAAATTGTTGCCAATGAGGTTGTTACTCCTACTAGTAAGAGTAAGAATCAATATCGTATAAGAAATATGGTTGAGGGTGTTTCAATTCCTGATGAAGGAATCATTGGTTTAGATGGAACCACTTCAAGATAGAAACGGAGGAGATCTGTTGTTACTGAATCCAATGTTATCCCTGAATATGAGAGTGAAAATTATGGTTACAGTAGGGAAATCATTACTCCAGGCGTTGATCTAGAGGATGGAATTGTCAAGTCAACACAAAATACCATTCGATATCAATTGTGGATAGATAAAGGGTTAACAATGGACATACATTTGAGTTGAATGTGAATCAACTTTATAGAACCATAGAAGGGCAAGATCAATTTAGAATTAGAAAACCACATCATTTGCATATTCACAACTTGAAAACATTGATGAGGAAAAATACCTATGCACATGTAGTTGAATACTTAGTCCTTGTTGACTCGAAAGATGTTACTACTAGATAGGAATTTGATCAAACAATAATTTTTCATTACAAATATTATGTTCTTGGGAGGAATCATTCTGCAGAGACACTATGAGAGTTGATGTAAGAATATCCCAATAACCCTATTTTTTAAATAGTGAAATACATCGTTTATGTTGGTTTAACATATGTAGAAGCAAATTTGTTGGCATGGGATCATAACACAAATAGTGAATATAGGATGACTATGAAATTTATTCAAAGAGTGATATTTATCCACAATGAATTTTTTCAAATATGTGGTGGGGAAAAATCTAAAGTTGATGCAAGTTTTCGGAAACAATGTTGTCTAGAAATAGGTATCCCTATTAAAGAGGATAATGTGAAACAAAAAAATGTCAAAGGTAGTGATGCATTCATAGGTATAGATGGATATTTCAAGTTGGCATTCAGAGTAGGGAAAACATGGGATTTGATTGAAGACATATTTAGCTTGTGGGAGAATATTGGCATAAAAAATCAAAAAGTCAAAAAAAGTAAAGTTGCTCCATGGGTCGGTGGTAAGGCAGTTCCTCACGTCAATAATTTGCCATAATACATGACTATTACACCTTGGAGAAAAATGAAAGGTCTGAAGTATGAAACAATAATAGCTATAATATTGTCACAGGTAAAGTCAGGTGAATTATCAATGGAGGAAATGTGCAATGAATTTGACAAGTGGGTGTTTTTTTATGGTACAATGTTTTTTTATTGAGTTTAACATTTTTGTTATGTTCCAAGTATTATGTAGTATTATTATATATGATTGTAAACATTATTTATTGTTTCATCATCTATCACAATATTTACATGAAAATACAAGGGGATATCGTTATAATGTTGAATGAGAAGAGTTGGGATGATGTCAAATGCAACTATCCAGAATCAAGCTCAATAGAAACCGTAAAACAATGTTTGGTTGCATTCAAGAAGGTATGTTGATATATGATACATCCTGAATTATTTATTTGGTAATTCAATTCATTTCTATTTTATTGCTTATAGATAAAATTTTCATTTGATGATGCCAAAGAGGGGTACAGATGGAGTAAAAGAGTCCTTCAAAATTCATATACAAAGAGACAAAATAGAACGACAAAGGAGAAAATGTATTGCAAACATGAACTTGATGATGCACTTGATCATTATATTTGGAATGGGCTTGACACTGTGCAATATAAATTCATTTTAGGTGAATGTGCCGCACATTGCAAAAATTGTTCCTAAATATGAGTACACCCTAATTATTGCAGATATCCCTCATGGATACAATATCTGAAACACTACTTATGATTGTGAGTCTTATACTTACCGATCATTAAACAAAGTGGTTTCAGGATTTCTATATGTCACAACGTCACCACTATGGAGATGCATTGCTTTCCATTCAGACACACAATTAGGGGGGTCGTTAACATCCTTCAAGGGTAAAGAAAAAACAAGGAAGCAACTTTATTGGTAATACATTTGCACTATATTATCAAGTTTTTCAATTTATAAATCAGTTGTATTAATTGATAAGTTAATAAAATTATTTTTTATTTTGGTTACAGGTAAAACCTAACATCTGTAGCTCTGGCAGTGATCATTTCTAAATGATATTGAAAACATACATCTTGCAACTTGGACAAAATAAGAGACTTATGAATCCCTTTTAATCCAAGAAAAGAGTGAAGGAAAATATAGTCAGATGTTGACTTACGATGTCGTGGTTAAAAAAATAACATATGAAGAACGGGATTTGAAAGGAGTGACTGTAAACATTTATCAAAAGCTACAAGCGTTTATTAATTATCTCATAGATACATTTTCAAGAGGAGATTGGGTCTTAGATTTGTTCTCAGGTTCAAGTAAAGTTTATGATATTACATATGAAAACATATTTCAAGTTTTATTATTTTTTTATTCTTCATTACATTTTTTAAGTATGCTTCATTATGTTATTTGACTTAACTATTTTTTCTATTTTTGGTGATTATGTACAACAATAGCATGCTCCTTATAGAAAGGAAGAAATTGCATATCCATTGATAATGATCCACTACAATGAAATTACATCAAGCAAAGAATTGATATTATTCAATTTCTTCCAGATGAATTGCAAGAAGTTGGTTTGAAGTAAGAAGAGTTTAGTGAAACACTTGTGGCGAAGATGTCAAAAGAGCCTCATCCCCCATTAGGAGGGATGTTTGGAAAGGAACACTTTGGGCATCTTACAGGGATAGAAGACCCAATGGAAGAGGACATTGATATCCCTGAGGAAATCCAAGCTCCAGAAAATTCCAATTTCGATGAAGAATATTCCCTGCATGATATTTTTGATTAGTTTCATGTCTTGAAAAAAATGTTAAATTTGATAACTTTTTGATAAGATATATTAGTATTGTTTTGACTTTCAGAGTTTATCTTAGAAATAAAATTTCCATATATATTATTTTTAATATGTTATTTACAAATATATAGTATAGTTTTTCTTGAATTTATGTGAATCATAACTTTTTTGAAAATAATATGAATAGTATCATTTTATACAAAAAATATCTGAAAAATCCATTGAAAATAGTTTTAAATGTCTTTATTTTTTGGAACTTCTTACAATTTTGTCAATAAAAAAGTCTTATTTTGTCTATAAAAATATCTTATTTTAAAGAAAAAAATTGCACATTGTATATTTTTTCAATATAACTTTCTTCTAAATGTATGATATTTTTCTAAATTTCTAAAAAACACAATTGAAAATAGAAATTAATAATATTTTACTACAAAGATGATTCAAAGGCCCAAAAAAATGCCTTAAAATGAAAATGTATGATACTCATATCAACCCTTTTTTGAACGGAGGTAAAAATAGATACTAAAAATAGGAGAGAAAAAAATGAGAACTATGTCGAGTTCTCTTTTCATAGTATAAGTGGTTTCAAACATATGAGAGTCTAAAAATATGAGGTACAATGCATTGCATTTGGAATTGGATATATTAGGAAGCATGGATGGCTTTCAAACACTATCGCCAACGCAATTGGGATATCATAAGGAACATAATATTGGATGGGTTCCAAAGAGACTCACCAATGTTCTAGAGTTATAGGACATTCAGGGTATTTGACCAAATAATGAACGGACCAATACCCTATACAAATTTAAACGATGTGATGATGTAGTTGATGTCAAGCATCTAAGAAACAATCCTTTTAAGGGGAAATAAGGACTCCCCTTAGGTGGTTCATAGGAACTCATCAATGATGGTGATGAGGCCAAGGTACAGGGACCTCTAGGTCTATCCTCTAGAATAGATGTGTTGAAGTTGACAAAATGAGACCTGAAACGACCAAGGTAATGATGGTTAATTAACAGGGGCATGGTGGATACAACCATGTAGTGAATGAAACAAGACACTAGGTTGAGACACTATGGGGTGGATACAAGGGATAATGAGTAATGGAACTCAAACTTCCTTTATTTAGAGTATGATGGCGGGGTTGACCCGATAGCATATGAAATTGATCTCAAGGGAAGGGGATCATAGCTGGGGTATTGAAGGGATATAAATTCACTTGATATGGATGCAACGGGATAACCTCAACGGGGACAATAGTGATCATAAGAAAAAATGACTCCAAGGGTGACACATCTCATGATACTCTGAACAAAGGAGACTAGGAACATTTCCAACATAAGGGATTGTATGTGATCTGCAAGGGTACTTAAAAGCATTGTTTTGGTCTTCTTCATGGTTTAATGAGTGCAAATAAGGGATAGAAGTGTGCACAATATGTTATTGTCTCGTTGACTTCTAGCTAACCCGATACGATTAATGCTCATTGGTGTTTGCAATTTGAGAGAGTCTAAAAACAGAAAGAATACTCCATGAGTAGTATTTTTCATAAAGATAGTCTCTGAGGCCCGAAAAAACATAAAGGCATCTTGGGGAGAACTCTTCTAACCGAAAAGGACTAGAGTATTCATTTTTTGTAAATATTCCATCTAACCCAAGAAAGCGATAAACTTATAATGGGTGGATGTTCCTTCACGTCCCTTAATGACTTTGAAAGAAAAAAGAACACTCAATAATATTTTCATTATTTAGGGAGTCAGAAAAGAGCTTAACAGAATATTTGTGCTAGGAGTCTGGAGGGAGGGACAAAGAGTGACAATATGAAAGAATGCATGAGGATTCATTTCTGGATTTCAAACTATAGGGACTCCCAATACTAAGGGGATATGAATAACATGGGAGCCAAAGACAAGGGTACTAAAATCAGCACCCATGTAAAGGAAGGCTCTATTGTTGAGCAAGGAAAAATTTAAAGGTGGATGGGATGGGCCACTTACCTAGATAGGGGGGCTCCTACAGGAATAAGGGGGAAATACTAAATAAATGCATCAAAATTGCAGAGGGAAAGGTTGTCATACATGTCAGTTAGAAAGGTATCTTTGCAGAGGAGGACGTCACCAAAAAGGAGTGTCGCTATAACTTGTATATGTACACAAAACAAGGATACCCAAGCATAAATGTGCATTTGGAATATAAATAGAGCATACAAATACTTTATCAAAGATGACTCACATGATGTCATGCAAATCGAGGCGAGCCAAAAAATGGCTCGACAAAAGTGAAATGATCATGAGAAATGGTCCCCATAATCATGAGAAAGACAAATGTCGTATGACATGTGACATCGTGAAAGAGTCGAGATCACACATCTGAAAAAGTGAGCAGGGTTAAGGTCCTTCCCCCATGTTGTGAGCATGGGGTTTGTGATTGTGGATCATGTGTGTGTTGGGGTGAGATAAGGGCTCATCGAAGTACTAAAATAGATGTGATAGGGAAAGGTAAAAATAATTAAGCATGCGCCTTATCTCAGGATTGAGGTAATATATCATGCCCCCTAGCCTAGAGGGGTCAATGGAGTGCGGACGCTCTCCTAGAGAGGTACCAACAAGGCATTAAGCAATTACTATCAGGGGGTGTACCATGAAGATAATGTCAATGATGGAACACAATGTCGATGAGATGATGAGGGGGAATTCCCCCTATGTGGTGGATGCCACTAGTATCACTGATGAGGATTAATAGGATGAGTATGAAGGTTTGGATTCCTGCCCCCGTGCTATAGGCATGGGATTTCTTCATCAGTTCGAAAGGGTTGAACTAATAAGTCATAGGGACTCTTTTTTTCAACACACTCATAATGGTATGAGATGTTGAGGAAGGTTCCTCATACAAAGAGACAAAACAAATTTTCACTCGATTTGCTCGACGAAGATTCTTGTGTTGATGCCTAGAAAATCCCAGGTACCGACAGTAGGGATTCTCCCTAATAACCCTTCCCAATTAGATCATTTTTCTTTTGGTATGTGGAATTCATTCGATTAGTGGCCCGGCTAGCATAGAATTAAAGTAAAGTTTAAATCTATTTTACTGGTTGCGTCCCAGTCCACTGTTTATGTAATTTTATGTTTTATGGATGATATGCAAGTGCCTAGATTAAATGCAGGTGATTTCCAAAACAAGAACCTCACAAGAATTTTGCCACGTAGTGAGCTGTGTAGGGCCTTACCTCTCACCTTACATGAATCAATTATCCCTCAATCACCCAAAGAAAAGAACAACTAATTAAATTTAATCTAACTAAACTATCCCCAGGGAGCAAGATTAATACTAATATGAGCAATGTACTGCATTGTTTGCACAGAGAATTCTACAGATAGCTGACAAATTTTGAATACATAAATACAGCAGAAAAATAACACAAAGATAGCTCTGTGAAGTTAAATCATTCATTACTCATCCATTGCATAATATTCATAACATAAAATAAAATCATTCATAACACATAAATAGTTCAGCAGGTTAGAACGATCTCACAAATTGTATAGCATGCTAAAACAAAAGTAATTCCCCATTCAACGATCTACACAACATGCTTTGAAATTCATGCAGTCCTCTCTCCACTGAAATTCCTACCTTCCTTATTACAAAAAGAAACAGTTCTCCTTACAAAAAAATTTCAGCATAAGAGTGCTAGAAAAATTCCTCTCTTTACTCTATTATACCTATACTTATACATTTACACAATGACCTTTGGTTATCCATGCTTTTTGGGCTTCCCCAACTCTTCGGTTACAAAATTCTTTGTCCTCTAGTGTGCTCACTAATAAAAATAGGATAAATACAAAATATTACAATAAAATCTCCATATGTGAATAAGACAAGACAAATCAAGTGGGCCTAGTCGCTCCATTCATGAACTACTTCTGAGCAATATCATCTGCTGCTATGGTCTCAAAATCTGTTGGTTCCAAAAATATAATTGTGACCTCGTGCTTGGACAGTTGGGATTTGATATATGCAATCCTCTGTGGAGCTACTCTAAGTTGGTCCTCCAATAGGAAATTACTAACTGAAGCTTGAGCCACCAAACCTTTTACCACCTTTTCATTTAGGCCTTTCACCAACTGTATATGAAGTTCGACCTCTTGCTTCCCGTCATGCAAGTACTTCAAATCCTCCTCACGGGCTGGAAACTCCTACGTCCTTTTTGCTGAAGATTTCTGGCATCTATTGTGGGTTGTAAGAACTTTTTTGTAGAATTCCATGAATTTGTCCATAGTCTTCTTGACCGCATCTATTAGTCTCTCAGCGGCCTTACTACTAAAATTCATGATATCATACTCAATCTGCAACCTTTCTAGACTTTTCTCAGGTGTGTTTTCTGGAATTTATTTATTAGTTTCCAACCAAGTCAATTGACCTTGTGTAGTTTCTGCAATTTCCTGAGTCCTCATTTTGAATTCAGTAGATATCATTGAGATCTCCTATAATCTGGATTCTACTTGATTAATTCTGTATACCTCCTCTGTTAGATTCACTTGAACTTGATATATCTTACCTCTGAGCAAGAGAGAATGCTCTCTAAGAGGTGCTACGTCCATTTCTCATTCATTAGTTCCTTTCAATATTACCTCTAAGGAACTATTATGTGCTTCTAGTTCTACAATCCAAACTTTAGACTCCTCTGCTTACTTGTCAGCTGCAGACTGTTGGTTGTGGAGCCTGATCTTCTAGATCCAGAGATATTATTCAGTTGTGTTTGTACCCCAAGTGTACTGTACACTCATTCCCCCTGCCTTAGGGTTCGGGGCCAGAGCCACTAAGAAAAATTTTTGGGATGTGTGTTGGCCAACAATTTTGCAGACCCATGGTATTGGGTTAACCGTAGTATTTTCCCATGGTGTTTCCCCTATAAAAGAAAGCATTGTAACATGACTGTGTATGGTATTATTTTGTATTGTAAACAATCTCTGTGATTGTGTGGGAGAGACTGTGAGAGTGTGAAGAGGAAGTGCAGCGGTTTTGCTGTAGGTTGTATCCCTTCATCTTTCTAGACTGTAATAAAAGGACTGGCAATTTCTTTGTGGACGTAGCCCATCATTTGGGTGAACCACGTTATATATGTGTCTCTCTGTAATGTGTTTAATGTGTTTTGCATCTTGTTTAATTAATTAACTGTATATGTGTTATTGCTCTGCGGTCTTGTTTTCTAACACGGACCTTTGTATCTCCATCTCTGTCATCTTCTTTTCTAGGTCCTTCTTTTCTCCGTCAAGGATAGTATTTGATAATTTTAAAGCATCCTTTTCTACCCCCAAACTCTGGTAATCCTGCTGAAGCTTCTCTAATTCTGAAAGAGTAGCATCATACTTTCTCTTTGCTTCTCATCCTACTCTCTTCCTTCCGTAAGGTTTCCTTAATTTATACCATTTTATCCTTATACTGGTCAAGTGCTCCTTTTAGCTTACTAACATTATAAGCATTCGCATGTGCAGTTGCAATACCCATTGAGTTCAACCGTTCTGGATCCTCCTCTATATTTCCTACAACATTTTTCTCAGTTACTATTCTAACTTCGGGTTGGGTACCCATTTTCAAAGTCTTCTTAGATCTCCATACAATAGATTTCTGCTTGGGATCAAAAAATACATTTTCCAAACATGCAACTTCATGTTTTTTTGACTGTGTGAAAGGTACCAACCCCAACTCAACAATAGGGAGGTGCCCTCCTGTCAATATATCTCCTGAGGTGGAAGGGATATTCTCCGAATTTTCTTGAGCAGGACTTTGTTCCTAATTCTCCCCTTCTAGGTCTTCTTGATCCTTCTTCCTCTGTTCCTCTGTATCCTCTTTTTGACTTTGTGCTTCCTTAGCTATCAATCTTTTTGTTTCCTCAATATTCTCCTTGATGGATTCCTTTTTCTTCCTCTGTTCTTCTTCATTTTCTTTCTTTGCAGCTTCTTCTTCTTCCTTTACTCTCCTAGCCTCTTCGGCCAACAGTTTCTTTGCACCTTCTACTAATCTTCGTGATGTTTCTTCCTTTTATTTCTTTGTGGCTTCTTCATACTGCCCTTTTTGTTCTGGATTGCTGCTGCTACTTATTTTACCTTCAGACACTGTGATCTTCCTCCTGAGCCACTTGCTCAGAGAGGTCATGTTGAAAGAGTTTCGATATACTTCTTCATATTTATCCACATGATCAGTGTATTCGAATTTCACTTTCAGGAGCACACGGTGAGCTGCAACTTTACCTTGGGAATCATTTCTGTGAAAAATATTTTCACCGAAATGAAAAATTTCTAGCTCTTTCACGAATTCTAGTGCACTCTTAACTTTGGAGAAATTATAGCTACCGACATAGAAAGGCATCGATGGAAACACATCCTTCTTCAAGTTGAACAAATAACTCCCAAAGCTATCCAAAAAGAGTTGTGTGACTGCTTCTTTATGTACTATAAAATCGGTGTCATACTTGGGAAGCAGTGAAGGGGCTTTGGTTCTACCATACATCCTTAAGCAGGTACCCTCTTCGGAAAATAAGTACTCTCCAAATTCCTCTATGGACTCCAAAGCACCTTTAGTCAAGCACTTACATTCCTCCATGAAAACTAACTGGTACAGTGGCATTAAGAACTCCTCACAAATCAGCTTGTAGTGACTGTGGTATTTGTGAGCCCACAAAATCTGGTATGTTGCATAGATGGGAGCTTTTCCTTCCTTCCACTTGCAGTTGAGCTTCTCAAAAGGATGAAAATAGAGTATGCAGTCAATCAAAAAAGACCCCATATAAAACTCATATTTCTGTTGGTGTAATCCTTCTTGGGATGCAGTTATGCAGGAGGCCAAACTATTTGCTATGATATCATCCCAATTAAACACAGTCCCCATCATGGTTACATTGCATATTTAAGGTATCCACCCAATCTTGTAAAACCTTCCATCAGCTCTACCGAAGATCCTATTTAGCATTAGAGCTACCATCCTGTATGGGGTGCATAGCTGGGTAGTTTCATATTCCCCGGATGCCTTTTTCCTGAAGGACTTCCCTTCGGCTATCATCATCTTCGTGGCTCCAATGTAATCAATGGTCAGACTATTTATCCAATCATTTTTCATATTGAATTCTGATGTAGGAAAGATGCAGGCTTTAGCTATAAATGTAGGGGTGAAAGAGGCAAATCCTTTATCCTAAACATTGTACATGATCATCCCCCTTGCATCAGCCTTAGATAGAATCCATCCAATGACCTCAAGTCAAGGAAACAGCTCTGGTATTGTAGACACTTTTGTGATTCCTGGTCTCAATATGTTTTTAAACAAGTTTAGATCCTCCAAGCCTGCATCTAGAACTATTTTATCCCGAAGCATATGATAAATCTGACCCCATTTAAATTCAGGCTTGGCCCTGATGACAAATTTAGTATCTTCGTATATTATCTCTACTCTCGGTGTGTGTGTGATTTCAATGTCAAAATCATCATCTACAACTTTGGATTTCTTCTTGCCTTTATTAGGCATGGTTTCTGGTACAAACTGACCCTATAGCAACAAATAAAATTTCTTAGCATTCCTCAATTAAAAACCATATGCATCATACATATCAAAAATGAAACAACACTGTAAAATTTCAATGCGTATAAGGAAACCATTATTTCTCTTAGAAGAAGAAAACTAAACTAGAATATTTTACCATATCATCTTTACCCATAAAAATGACCTCGTACTGCAAACTTCACACATCACCAAAAATAACACCTACTGCACATCAGAAAATAGGGCGATAGATCCTAGTAAGGTTAAACCGGGTAAAACCCTAGTTCGCAAGTGAGCTTAGCTTGAGGAGCCAAAATCTTAACTCATCATTCCTAAGCACATTCCATGGTATTCCTCCAAAACCACCATTGAAACCTTAATCATGATCCCCCTATGAGACTTACGGCCTGCGAGTAGCAAATCAGAGACCGAAAGTAGCAATACCATGGCGTCTTCAGCCAAGGCCAAAGATTCTGGCAAGAATACCAAGTAAAAAAAAATGCACATGGCTCCAATGGCCAAAAATCCAGCAAACCCCTGTAACCGCATATAAACCTAAACCATGTAAGAAATGGTCAGCAAAGAACTCAGGCCACTCGGGAATCATCATCATGCACCAGTGCTGTGAGCGAAACGTATCTGAGTGAAAATGGCAGGGTAGCTTGGGAGCAGGTAGAGAAACTATGGCTAGGTAAAGAACTAAATGGATGCATCAAAATCTTGTTGAACAAACAAAATGTCGAGGATAAATCCCTTTTAAATCCAACAATCAACACGAAAACCCTAGCCTCACATGACTTATAAAAAAAAAGACAAGTTGCAACCTCTACCATCCTACCAACCAAAAGAATGCAAACGAATCAGATCCTACCTGGTAGGTTGGGCTCGAAAACTGTTGAAGATGTGGTGCCCAAAATACCATGTGAGCTCCAGATGTCAATCTTCACGTCGTAATAGATGTCCAATACGGATAAAATCCACAAGTTTCACCAACTCTTAACGCCCACAGTTGAAAGCTAATTACGGCGATGACCCTTATTAGTTATATATATGGAAACGAGGGGAAAGGAACTTAATGCAGTTGGGGAAACTTTACACCACACGCGTATGAAATAAATGTCATTTTGGCGCCGAAAAAAAATGCATTGGAGGACCCAAATCAGGAAGTGAGGAGAAAAAAACCCTGACAGTGGCGGCTCGGACCTCGTAACTTTGTTGCTACTATCGGCTCTTTTAAGCAAAACAAAATCGTCGGAGGCGACTGACCATAAAAGAAAGAATTCTCCACAAAGTAAATCGCAGCATCGATAAGAAAAATCATCATATGAAAAGGCAAAACATATCCGTTGTTGCAGGCAAAATATGAAAACTTTTCTAACGTAACGGGCCAACAAACGTAATAAAATGACAGTGAAAATCGGGAGGGAAAGGAAAAACCTTTCCGTTATTGCGGCAGAATATCAAACAATAATCCGACACAGTGGATCAGAATAAATCGGAAAAAGCTCCGACAATCAAAATGTGAAACCATCCGTTGTGTTGGCCAAAACCTCAAGAAACTTCCGACGAATCGGATAAAAAATAAACCAAAAAATCCCTCATCAAAAAGCTAAATCTATTTGCCGTATCGACTCAAACTTTAAAACCCAACCACTACATCAGATCAAACATCGAAAATCATCCACTGTTGCGGATCAAACATTGAAATTAATCTACTGCAGCAGGTCAAAAGGACTTTCTCCCTAAGGGAAAAACAAGCTTTATTTGAACTTACTCAGTGGAAAAACCAAGTCATGGATGATGGATTTCAAAGCGCAAAAAAGGTCTAAGTAACCAAAAAGCTAAGAATTTATAGGGGGGCCTAAAAAGAAAAAAAAACATTTAGGGTAATAGTTGCAGCAACAATAGCTCAAGGGTGAAATTCTTTTATAACATTGAACTAAAACTCCAAGGAGAGCCTGTGCAAGTCAGACATCACATATCGGTACTTGAGAAGATCTGAGCAGTGATGGGATTAATGACTGTAAATACCAAAAACCACAGAAGGATGATTTTTGCAGAGGGACTTGTTGCATTCTTGGTTGGTGTTAGGCGATTGGACGACTATGAAGTTTTTATTGGGATCATCATATAAAATTTGCGTGTGACTATGTAAGACATAAAACTCACGAAAATTATGTGTAGTGTGACCCAAAATATCGTACAAAGCATAAGGAAAAATGGCTTGATTTGAGGCATTATGAGGTGGGTTCACGGCTTTGTTTTGGTTTTTTAGCGGTGTCACACTAGTTTATTTTCCCTCATCCTTCTTATTGGGAGGAGATGGGGGTTTCTAGGAGCAGCCTTTGACATGACTGGAGGGGATTGGGGGATCAATGTTGTGGGCACAGACACATCGGGAGTTGTTTAATTGGCCATATAGATGGGTTGAACTGGTGTAAAAATGACATGTGGGTTAAGAGGAGGTTTTAGTGAGGTAAGGTACTAAACATGGATGCCAAGGTTAAACCTAGGAGGTTGAGGTTTGTCATTACTAGTGTCTTGACTATGCCAAAGGGAGAAAATAGGAAAGGGATTTGATGGATGGGTGTAGCTCCCCATTGGTTCCTAGGAAGCTAACTGGCGGTGGGCATAGGCAGCGGTTGTAGATGTTGTTTTGGTTTCTATTGTTGTTGACTATGGTTGTGGATGTTGTTGTGGCAATGGCCATGACTGAATTTTAGGTTGGGGTGTATGCATACAAGACAAGATGGTGCATAGGTTCGATATCTCAGCAATAAAGGGAGGTTGAGTAAAATCCAGGAAAGTAGAGATCATTGGAGCCTCACGAAAGAGGCCAAGCCCTAGGAATAAAGCGAGGGGATGGACACATTGTTGATAGAATGTTCAACCATAGGTGGGACACTTTCTGAAGTAATAGGATAGCTAATCGATCTTGGGGTTGTAAAACGGTAGCTAATCGATCATGATTACCTTCTCATCACGAGGAAACATCATAAGTCAGAAGACTATGGAAGCAATGGATTTCATGGCATATGTGTAGCTATGTCTTGGGAGAAGTTTGTAATCCAAATGAGCATTGGTGACTTTAATGCCAATTAATATAGTATTATCGACCAACTAGATAGGTAGTTTTGGGAGAATTCCCTAAGGTTGGGTGGCGCGACCATCGTAAGTGCATAAGGAAGTCAAGGACAACTCTAACTTGGGTGACCTGAGTTTCTACTAAACAAAGGTGGAAATGACACAGGGGGATGTGATTTCGTTGATAATGAACTAATGGATGACTAGGTTGTGAATCGTGATGGGGATCTAGAATGGGATGGATGAGGGCATCTTGGGCTAAAAATAATCCAAATTGAAATCTATGAGGTATGAATCAGTGGGATTGATGGAACCTAATGCAAACAGTAGGGATTTGCATTGTATAAGTTATTTCCAGAGAAATTCTAAGGTCAACATGGCAACGGGGGATTGCGCCAATTCATCCACGGTGTTGTAGTTGGGTGCAACATAGGCATTGGCATTTTTCATGAAATGATGCAAGGGAAAATTTGTTGATTTGGGATTCCCTTTAGTTGGGGGGCAAGGTAACTACAAAGATGAGTCTAGAGGAGTATAGTTGACATGATTACTGATGGGAATGATTTCAAGGGTTGAACCGTATTGGTTTTGCCAAGTTTGGAGGTTGACATCAGAATTTAATGTGAACATGTGTTGAACCCCTGACTCAGGGGGCTGACTCGAGGAAGATGCATATTCCGCCATAGGTTGTGTTGGCACTACTACTTGAGTGGGAAAATGGTTTTGTGACATTATGGTATTTTGGACTGCTTGAGGTGGGTTATGTCGTGCCAGAGGGGTGGAATTTGTGACTCGATTCTTAACCTCGTCCCAAAGTTGATGATATGAAGATAAGTGGGGGAAATGGTGCATGTAGTTTCTGTAGAAATTACAAAAAATAAAACATGTTATTAGTTCTTAACTGACAGCTCTTTCCTTTCTTGGGAGGTTGGTTGGGGTCTTGGTTGACAGGATTGGATTTGTTGTTTCCTGGGGGGTTTAGTAAGTGGTCTACCTCCATTGGAATTTATTATTCCCATGGTTCCCACCTTGTCTCTGGTTAGGTTTCCCTTGTTGGTTATTAGGGGCTAGTCGAGGTTGTGTCTAGTTTTGTTGGATGTAAAATTTTCCTTGCAAAATAGGAGAAGCTTGAGGTGGGGCTTGTGGTGGATCTATTAGAGGTGGGACAGAATAATAAGGATGAGGTCCTCCATAAGTGGTTCCTTGATAAATAGGTTAATGTTCATGAGGTGTAGGGTCTGGATGCACATAAGAGGGTGTCGCTACAAAATGTGAGGTTGGTTTGGATAAATCAAGGACGCATTCTAGGGTGGGAAATGATCCCATCGAAGGTTATGCAACACTAGGGGTGTTTCCATAGGCAGGGGTTGCCACAGGGGAAAGAGGCACACATGTTCTAACAAATGAGGCAATATTTTCAATGAAACCATCTACGTTATGGGATTCCCACAGTGGGTCCTTCTAATAGGAGTCTCTATGAGGGGTGTCAGGAAGGATGGTATAAAGGTAACTTGATTGTATGTAAATAAGGTCAAACTGTTGGGATTTGAGGATGGCCTCTTCCTCCATCTATGGGAGTTCAGATGCAACATCCTTGGCAATGGTAGGGATGAGAGACTTCAAGAACCAATAAAACAAAACTTGGTTTTGTAGCTTAATCTTGCATAAACTATGTTTCCTACGCCACTCATGAATGTGTTTGTGATGTGGGTGGAATTGATCTGTTTGTAAAATAGGAGGATCTCGAAACCAGCATCGTATTTGATGAGAAACTGGAAGAAGGTGGATTCTTGGGATGCAAAAGTGGGATATTTCCCATGAGCCTAATCAATGTACCACTTGGTTGCATCGTCGATGAAGGTTCTTTGTAAGAGTTGTAATTGGATGGAATCGTCCACTATGGACTTAGAGGAACACCATAAGTGGAAGGAAATAATGTGGTTATGCGGTTCTTCCCCACCCTCCCCTTCAAACTTAGGGATGTCAAAGGGAAGTTTGGTATGAATTGGAGGCCAACTAGGGTGGTGTCATATCGAGTCATTGGTCAATTGTGCCAAATTCAAGAGGTTACAGCTAACCATGAATGGAAAACTCATAGACATGGGGGATCCAAGTGGAGGAAAATTCAAATTAGGGTTCCTCGCAGAAAGGTTTTTACTATGAGTATTCTAGAGAGGGGGGGTTTCGATGGATGGGTTTCCCATGGAAAAATATCCAATGGATGGGTTCCCCATTAAGGTGTGTCCATTAGAGGGGTATCCGTGAGAAGGTTCTCGAGAGAAATTTTTTCCAAAGGAGGGTTCCCTATGAAAGGTACCCAATGGTTGGGTTCTTAGTAGAGGGGTTCTATGTGGATGGGTTTCCTGTGGTTGGGTTCCTGGTAGGTGGGTTCCTTGTAGGAGGTTTTCAGATGATAAATATCCTCTTCTGAATCCACCTCCCACTAATCCTCCATAAAATGGGTTGGGGATACCACCACCAGATGAAGGAATGTGAGTAGCCATGGGGTTGTGTGTGGGTGAGGGATCTAACTACCAAGAATCAGAGTTAAACTCAAATCTCTCAAAAAAAGGGTTCGGTGTTGAAAAGGGGTCCGACGAGTATAGTTTAAGGAACCATACTGAGGATACTACTCCCAAATGGTATGGGAGTACCTCAAAGGATAAATAGTGACAAACAGATGAATGCTAAACAAGGGTTTAAATCATGATCAAAAATCCCAATGCAACCAAGTGTGCAGAAGGAGAGATCTCAACAAAGGGTCACCAGGCCAAAAGGATCTAGAATCCTAATGTGGTGGAGCATGTAAGAGGATAGCTAGAAACAAAAGTGGCACTCAATCCAAAATAAAGGTCAAAAAAATATTGCAACTATGTGCTATAGAAAGTGAGTGATAACAAAGTGACTAGAAATCCAACAAGAAGCACTACCTAAAAAGGAAAAATACCTACTAATCTATGAGGAATAGGAGCATGAAAACACCTAACTAACAGCTAGAATCCCTCACAAATTGTATCCTAACAGTTGGAGCCTTGTAGATGGTTGAGCAGTGAATCCTTGGTATCCAAGCCACTTTGGGTGTTTTCCACACAATAGTCACAAATAGGTATCCAAAACACAATGCTAGGTGAAAAGAGAAGTCAAATGGGAGCTTCAGGTTTCTCGCAGAATTTTGGAAAAGTGATGATAAGGTAATGAGTGAGAATCATGTGTATAAAATGTGAGCCTTCACTATTCTATTATAGGAATTGTTTCCCTTAGTTTGATGCCCATGGTTTTTTGCGGAACTTGGTATTGACCCATGATTTTGGGTGGCTCTTTAGGGTTTTCCATTCTTCTTTTTTATTTTTTCTCCCCTTATTTATTTTCTTTTTTGTATTTTTGTGGATTTATCCATAATTTTGGGAATTTATTCCTTTTGCAGGTAATTAAGCCACGTTTCTTTATTTTGGTGAGGAAAATAATAATTTTGAGTCAGCTATGGGTTTTGAACTTAAGCTTTGTGGATTAGTGAACGTTTTAGGGGGGGGGAGAATAAGGGATGAAGTGATATGGCTAGAAATGAGCATCGTGAGAAATTTTTTAGTGTTAACAAGCCATATATAAAATAAAATTATTTTCATTTGTATGTGGATTACATCAAAGGATAACCATGTGATAGAATTCAATGATGGTGTCAAGAGATCAATGAGATCGTTTATATGTTTAAGAAGTTTCATGGACTTACAGATCCATCTTATAATTCACCTAGTTGATGAAGTTGAATTAAATGGGGTGGTCTCATGTCATTGGATGTTCTTCTTGCATAGGCACATGAAAAAATTGAAGGGGCATGTTAGACAAAGATAAAACCAAAGGGGTCTATGGAGGAGGGATGCATAGTATATGAGTGTTTTTATCACGCAAGTGAATATATCAAGTAAATCAATGACACACTAGGTGGAGTGGTTTTGGAAAATCAATGAGATGAGTACAAAAGGTAAGAGGAGATACTTCAAATGAACAGAAAAAAAGTGCATGATAAAGAGCAAGTCACTTATATTTTGTCATTTTTCTACAAAATACTTACACTTAAATTGATAATATATAGTTGATCTCATAGTAATCTTTTTCATTTCATGAATACATAAGCGATTATAGAAATTTATTCCCTCAATAAATTTGTTCTTTACAATGTGGAGGTTGTTATATTTTTATAACTTAGTAGCATAATTTTCATCTCTTTCAACTTTATTTCATTATTTGTGTCATCCCACAACTATAAAATTATTCATTTGCAATATAAGTAAAATCAATGATCTCTAAAAGATAACCACGCACAAGATATACAAAGATTTTATCTTGGGAAACCCAATTGGGAGAAAACCCAACAAACTTTTCTTTGAAGAAAATAAATGTAATACAAGAACAATACCAATCATGAAGATTAATACCTATCACAAGAATGTTCTCTCCTTCCACAAGAAACCTTAATAAGAGTAGTGATTCTTCAATAGAGTAAGAGAATGCAAATATTGCTCCTTTTGATCTTGGACAACCCAACTAGATGATACCCACTTGTGAGAGAGATAAGTGTGTAGTGAATGTGTCAAATAAAGCATGAAAACACTTCTATTTATATTCTTTAGTTCACTATAAATTTCCAAAATTAGTTCGGATTATAATTTTACTTATATTTTATTTACCATCAAGATGGCTTGTCATTTTTGTCTTCTAGGGTCATTTACTGCTTTTATTGGGTTAGTTGTGTTCTTTCTTGTCTTCCACTTTCTTTGGGACTTATTCAATGGATTGTCTTAAATTCATGGACATTTCTTGATCATGTAAAAGTTATCCTCATTTTTTTCTTATCACATGCAGTCATATTCCTCCCCAAGAGCTCTAATGTTGATTTGACCATACTCTAAGAAGTCACTGACACTTCTTAGATCTAACTGTAAACTTCAACATTAGATTAGACTGTGTCTAATATACAAGGAGATAAGGTATCCCTGTAACATAGACAAGTCATTTCACACTATTAATAATATATCACTCTCACTATGGAGCACTCCCACACAATGAGTACGCAATGTGACCTCTATCCTACTACCATTCCAGTCAACACATGAATAGACTAGGATAAGCATCTGAGTCCTTATAAACATATTCAACACATGAATAACTACAGATATGAAGGGGCCATTCTCTCTATGGGTTGCGAACCTCTAGAGAGTTCTCTACAAAATGTGTTCTTGACTTTGTAAATCGTGATAACATCAAAACTCCATCTTATTGAGGGAGGATTTATGTGCCAAGTCACTAAATTGGTAAGAATTTCCTTCAGTATCGCATATGTACTGCATCTGCATCTATATTGTACATGTATTGCATCTACCTCTGGTACTATGATGTATATACTACTCATCATAACCATTCATTTTAAAAGGATGTCTGTTTGCTCATCTGGATCATCCATTTCACATGAATGTCTATCAGCTTATCTGGATCATTCATTTCACATGAATGTCTATCAACTCATCTGGATCATTCATTTCACATGAATGTTTTTCTTCTCGTCATTTAATGTTGCATATCCATAAATGCTCCCTCTCACTCAAATATATATTCTCCATCATGCCAAAGTCTTATCTCTAAAGTATACAAACTTTTCCTTCGACAGAGGCTTGGTGTGAATATCAACTATATGCTCTTTTGTGGATATGTATTGGAGCTTCACTGCTCCCTTTTTTATCTTGTCTCTGATGAAGTGATATTTGATCTTAATATACTTCGACCTATCATGGAACGTTGTCACAGTGTATCACAATTGTCTCTAGCTCCTGATCAAATAATCCTACAAGAATCTTATGAATCCATACTACTTCATGAATTGCAACACTAGCTACATAATAATATACTTCCATTGTATTGAGTTGGAAGAAGTTTTATTCTTACTAAATCAAGATATCATGGCTAATCTCAGGCTAAAGCAACACCCTTTAGTGCTCTTTTTTTTCTATTGCATTTCTTTTCCAATCAGAATCTGCATAACTTGTGCATCTTTACTTCATCTCTTGACATATATCTCAAGACATATCCAAACGTACAACATAGGTACCTCATCCTATGCTTTTCTGCAACCCAATATACATGACTAGGATCAACCGTACATTGGCTCAAGGTGTTCACTGTAAAGAAAATATATGGTCTAGTGTTAAATAGGTACATTAAAGATCCAATCATCTTCTTGTACATAGTGGGATCCACCAAATCTGAATCTAAAGTGGAATCTCTTAACTTCTCTATATCTATCTCCATATATATACCCATATACTTGCATTCCATTATCCTCAACCTTTCAGGATCTCATCTATGCAATCCCTCTATCTGAGGGAGATCTCATCTAGTCTCTACCACACTTTAATATCAAGAAGTAATGCATCAACTAAGACCCTTCATCCTGAACTCTGAGGCCAATTCTCTCTTGTATTCGACACTGAACTTCATTGTTCCTACAATGGAACAAACCATCAATCATACAAACTTTTAGTAAAGGTTAGAGTAGAATCATTCATCAAGTACATGTCTGTCATATCACATTCTAGGAGTCTGCTTGAGTCTATATAAAGTCTTCTCTATCATCAATAAACTACTCAATATGTGTTGAATCATACTACTCCCTCTGCACCTAAGTATATTTATGTTGTTTGTGGATCCTAATATTCCAGATCCAGAGATATTATTCAGTCGTGTTTGTACTCCAAATGTACTATACACTCGTTCCCTCACTTTGTGGACCCATGGTATTGGGTTAAACGTAGTATTTTCCCATGTTATTTCCCCTATAAAATAAAATCATTATAATACGGTTGTGTATGGTATTGTATTGTATTGTAAACAATATTTGTGATTGTGTGAGAGAGACTGTGAGAGCGTGAAAAGGAAGTGCAGTGGTATTGCTACAGGTTGTATCCCTTCATCTTTTTGGACGATAATAAAAGGACTCGCAATTTCTGTGTGGACGTATCCCATCATTTGGGTGAACCATGTTATATCTGTGTCTCTTTGTAATGTGTTTAATTTGTTTTTCATCTTGTTTAATGATTTAACTGTATATATGTTATTGCTCTATAGTCCTATTTTCTAACAATTGGTATCATAGCCAAAAGGTCTATTTGGCTGGTAAACTCACAAGAACGAAGGATTCCTGGTTCGAGTGGGAGAAATGGAAAAACAAGGAAAGTTTAGGGTCGATAAATTTAACGGCCAAAACTATCAGTTACGAAATATGTAAATGGAGGACTATCTGTACCAGAAGGATATGTACCTGTCGTTGGGTAGAAAAGAAAAACAGTCAACGGCTATAAAGGATGAAGAATGGGAGGTTCTTGACAAAAAGGCACTGGGAACAATACGGTTGTGCCTGGATTCATTGGTGGATTTCAATATTTTGAAAGAAAAAACAAGAGAGGGTGTGATGAGCACATTGGGCAAGGTCTACGAAAAAACCTCGGCTTCCAACAAGGTATTTTTAATGAAGCATTTATTTAATATGAAGATGTCGGAAGGTCTTAGGTGGATCTGTTGTCGATCATTTAAATGAGTTTAATACACTTACCACTCAGTTAAGTTCTGTAAAAGTGAACTTTGATGATGAGGTTATGGCTCTTCTAATCTTGTGTTCATTGCCAGAAAGCTAGAATATCTTGGTTATTGTTGTAAGTAACTTTGTCCCTAGTTCAAACACTCTTAAGTTTGATGATGTTGTTGGTGTTATTCTTAGCGAGGTAATGCGAAGAAAAAGCACAGGTGAGCCATCAAGTAATGCGTTGACCATGGAGAGTAGAGGGAGACAAAAGGAGAGAGGAAAGATCCCAGGTAACCACGGCAAGTCTGGAAAGGGAAAATCCAAGTCCAGATTCAGAGAAATAGAGTGTTGGAACTATGGTAAGAAACGACATCTGAAGAAAGACTGCAAAGCTCCAAAGAATAAAGGATGCAGACAACAAGAGACTACTATGGAAGCGAATGTAGCAGGTGATGTGTTACAAGATGATTTGATTCTTGCATCAGATAATACTAACGATTATTGGGTAGTAGATTCAGGGGCTTCATGTCATGCTACACCCCATAGGAAATTATTTCATGATTATGTTCAAGGTGATTTTGGACATGTTTTATTGGGGGATGATGAACCATATAAAATTGTTGGAAAGGGTAAGGTACGGATTAAGTTAAATAATGGAAGTGAATGGCTACTAAAATATGTAAGACACATTCCTGCTATGAAAAGGAATATGATCTCAACAGGGCAGTTGGGAGATAGCAGTTGTTTTTCTACGTTTGGAGAAACATGGTGGAAGATCACTAAAGGATCATTGGTAATAGCAAAAGGAGATAGGGTAGGTACGTTATATTTATGTCCTTGTAATACTAATTATTCTATATATGTAGCTTCCACACAAGTAGGTGCGGTGTTGTAGAATCATAGGCTTGGCCACATGAGTGAGAAGGGGATGCAGATTCTCCACTCAAGGAAACTGCTTCCAACTTATAGATCTAAAGTAGGTAAGTTTGGAATTCTGTGAGAACTATGTTTATGGAAAACAGAAGAGAGTTAGATTTCTCAGGGTTGGGAAAGAAAAGAAGAGTGAAAATTTAGAGCTTGTCCATACAGATACAGATGTATGGGGACCAGGTCAGGTACAATATCTTGCTGGCTCTCATTATCATGTTTCTTTTAATGATGATGCAACTAGAAAAACTTGGGTTTATTGCATTAGACAAAAATATGATGTGTTTGATACTTTTAAGAAGTGGAAAGCTTTGGCTGAGAATGAGACAGGGAAAAGGTTGAAATGTCTCAGATATGATAATGGAGGTGAATATTGCAGCAAGAATTTTGGCAGTTATTGTTCACACAATGGGATTCGTAGAGAGAAGACAGTCCCTGGAGAACAACAAGAAAATGGTGTGTCAGAAAGGACAAACAAAACGATCATGGAGCGTGCAAGGTGTATGATATTGCATGCAGGGTTGCCCTTACAGTTTTAGGCTGATGATGTAAACACTGTTGTTTATTTAATAAACAGGGGGTCTTCAAGCGCTTTGGATGGTTGGATTCCACAGGAGGCATGGACAAGTAAACAGGTAAAATACTCATTTCTGAGAACTTTTGGTTGTGAATCATTTGTCCATATTGATAAAGATGATATAACTAAGCTTGAAGCTAAATCCAAGAAATGTACCTTTATTGGATACATGGTTGATGATTTTGGTTATCATTTGTGGGATTATGAAAAACAAAAAAATCATTAGGAGTAGAGATGTAGTATTCAATGAAAAGGTCATGTACAAAGATTAGTTGCAGGAAAAGAAAGAGGAAAAGAAAAACACAGAGTACACAATGCTTGATGAAATCAAAGAAAATGAAGTTACAAAGGCACCAGAAAATCAAGAGCAGGATCAAGTACCTGAAATTCCTGCAACTCTAAGAAAATATACCAGGTTAAGTAGACCCGCTGAACGATTCTCTCCTTCACTGTATTATTTATTGATGACTGATTCTGGTGAACCAAAATGTTATAAAGAAGCAATGCGGGTGGAAACTAGAAATAAGTGGGAGCAAGGCATGGATGAGGAGATGGACTCATTGGTAAGAAACCAGACTTCAGATCTGGTTAAGTTGCCTGCAGAAAAAAGGGCATTGTAGAATAAATGGGTTTATAGTTTGAAGGAATAAGATGGAGACAAGAAACGGTACAAGGCTAGACTTGTTGTAAATGGGTTTGCACAAAATAAAGGTATAGACTTTGATGAAATATTTTATCTTGTTGTTAAAATGACTTCAATTATAACTATTTTAACTTTAGTGTCGGTAGAAGATTTGCATCTTGAACAGTTACATGTAAAAACATCATTTCTCCATGGGGATTTGGAGGAAGAGATTTATATGCAGTAGCCACAAGGGTATGGGGTCAAAGGGAATTAGAATTTGGTTGCAGGTTGAAGAAGAGCTTGTATGGCTTGAAGCAAGCTCACGACAGTGGTATTTAAAATTTCATAAGTTTATGACAGAACAAGGTTGTTGCACCGAGAGGTGCTCTACAGCCCTGTATGGGGGAGATCTTGTAACGTTACATAGCGTTATGTAACGTTACAAGACTAAGAAAATAATAAATAATAAAAAATTTAATTATCCGCCAAAATAAATGTTGGCCAAAAAAACAACCTAATATGAGGGAGATCTTGAAACGTTTGTTACTAACAAAATAATAAAAAACAAAATTTGTAATTATCGGCCAAAATAAATGTCGGCCAGAAAAACAATCTAATATGGGAAGTTTGTTGGCCAACAGTTTTGTGGACCCATGGTATTGGGTTAATCGTAGTATTTTCCCATGGTATTTCCCCTATAAAGGAAAAGCATTGTAATACGCCTATGTATGGTATTGTATTGTATTGTAAACAATCTCTATGATTGTGTGAGAGAGACTGTGAGAGCATGAAGAGGAAGTGCAGCGGTGTTGCTGCAGGTTGTATCCCTTCATCTTTCTAGACGGTAATAAAAAGACTGGAAATTTATGTGTGGATGTAGCCCATCTTTTGGGTGAACCACGTTATATATGTGTATCTTTGTAATGTGTTTAATTTGTTTTGTATCTTGTTTAATGATTTAACTATATATCTATTATTGCTCTGCGGTCCTGTTTTCTAACAATTTCTACCTCTATATCTAGATACTTTACACTCTTTGCATCTAAGTATCATATAACCTGCTCATTTCTTCACTTGTTTATCTTGTGTATTCATTTGTGTCATCTCCATCAAGTGGGTTTGTTGAGACAACCCTCCTACTCTTTCAAGGGCACTGAATACTATCCATGACTCCCTCTAAATCTGCAAACTTGTTGTCCTTCATGCGTCATCTCTAATTCCAATTAGAACTACATGTTTGATCTTGTATATCTACTTTTCAATCATCATTGGATTCCCTTCAGTTCTCAACACACATTATTCTTCATCATGGACTGATACTCTTTCATCATTATATACTTCCAAACCTACTAGCATGTTTCCTCCTCATCACTGGAAGGTTTGGAATCAAGATGTGACTCATCAATGCTTTACAAAATGAGAACCTATGAGTTATTTTGTTCTCTTTCTGAAAAGTATCACTATTATTTGCATGCCTTCTTGCATATAGAAAGGATCACAAGACCATTATGTCTTATTCTTGATCACTCCATCATCTCTCGAAATATATGTTGGTTATGATGTCTCTACTGTCTCATCCTGATAGTCAGAAGGATGATCATTGTACTAGAGGGATACTCATCCTTTAGAGAGTTATGCTTGGAAGAATATCCCCACATCATATACTCGGGATAATGGGATATTGACTTTTCCCTTTGTCGGTCCATTCACTTCTAGTCATATGACTCAGGCCCAGAGGATGGATGTCTACCCAAGTAGATCGTAATCATGTATTTATGTATTCTTGTTCCGTGGTGTATGTTGGTCAACCAAATATTCTCTATGTCTCCACTTTTGCAAATGCTTCCTCAATAATTTTGTCCCCCAATATCGATGAGGAAACTTGATATGATCATAAGTTGTCGTGTTGGATGCATATTTTCATAAGAACATGGGTCTTGATCATATATCATCATTTCTATAATCATCACAATGGACCTATTATGCAACATATAATAGAAATTTCCACACGAGTTAACCAGTACTAAGTTATTCTATTTAAATAAGACAACAATTCAAATCAAGCAAATATAACTTATTACACAAAGTTTAAAATACTTATCTTTTATTATTTTGTTGACTCCCCATTGATCTCTGCCTTCTTCCATAAACCATTGGAGTTTCTATAATCGTACCCTTCTCCATTGTATAAAGGCTTGATCTTCTTCTTTGTCAAGTTCTAAACTTCTTGGAACTTGCAAAAAACTTCATCTTAGTTCTTCATGTCTTCTTAGAGAGAGAAATACATAGTGCAAGAAGCCATCCAAGGATGTCACTGTCATCAGTATTCATGCTCTAAATGCATTAGATACAATATCCCCATGGATCTACTATCATCATTCAGAAAATATCCATTGGAATTCTTACCAAGTATATTACCCTTTCAGATACTTTCATGTTCTACTTGAAGCTTTTGAATTACTTAAAAGTACTCTTTTTCAATCTTTGTCAAATATGTCTTCCTCTCTTATGATATGGAGGCTCTTCAACATTATATTTTCTTTCTGTCCTTTTCTTTTGAGTACACTTATAAGAGTAGTAACCATACTCTTGACAACAATTGTAACATCATATCTTTGAAATATCCTTCTTCTTTTGTATTGGAGCTAATCTCCTATTTTCTTTCTTCTCACCATTTCTTCCATGAGCACATTTAAAATAATAGTGACCAAGGTTGTTATAGATAAATCATTTTATCTTATAACGGTACTTCTTCTTCTTAGTTTGAACTGTGGCTAATTATTTTCTTGTATTTCTCTTCTTCTTAGTCTTTTTTCTTCTTCGTTTTCCTTTCTTGTGATCTTGGGTTGTTGTGGCCTTAGAGACATCATGATCCACATATGATATATTACTATTATTTTAAATAATACCATTAAGATAATATACAAAATAATATTGGGGTTCATCTGTCATCTCAACATCATCCAACCTGTCTTTTATTATGGACACAATTTTGACAAAATCTCGAAAGAAAACAAATCTAACCTAGAAACCCTAGCATGAGCTAGGTCAAAATTAAGTTTGGAAAATGTGAAAACTAATTCCACATGGTATATGTTCCATCCTATGTATAGTTCCAATATTCTAAGGTTGAACCCAATCTATGGTCAGAAAGGCTTGAAACTGGAATCCCTGGTTCTTGACACCGGTAGTAATTAGGTCAAAAATGAAAATTCACCAAACTGAAATCTAATTCCATAGATAATTGTTCCTCCTAGGGTGATTTCCACGGTTCTCCATTAAATTACAAACCATCGAGATAAGTGTCCAAGCTTAGAAGCCCTAGTTTCCATATTAGGGCACAACCAGTCTCTGGCAATGCGTCTATTCAAAATTGCTCTGATAACATGTTAGATTCTTATAACTTAGTAGTATAATTTTCATCTCTTTCAAATTCATTTCATTATTTAATTCATCCAAAATTATAACATTATTCATTTGCAATAGAAGTAAAATCAAATATCATCAAAAGATAACCATGCACAAGAGATACAAATATTTTATCATGGGAAACCCAAACGGTAGAAAACCCAGCAAAATTTTCTCTGAAGAAAATAAATAAAATACAAAAACAATACCAATCATGGATATTAATCCCTAGCACAATAATGTTCTCTCCTTCCACAAGAAACTGTAATAAGACTAGAGAATCTTCAATAGAATAAGAGAACCCCAAATATTGATCCTTTTGATCTTGGACACCCAACTATATGATGTGCACTTGCGAGAGAGAAGTGTGTTGTGAATGTGTCAAATAAAGTGTGAGAACACTTCTATTTATATTCTTTAGTTGACTAGAAATTTCCACATTTAGGTCGGCTTGCACTTTTACTTATCTTTTGTTTATCATCAAGCCAACTTGTCATTTTTGTCTTCTAGGGTCAATTTACCCCTTTTGTATTCTTTCTTATCTTCCACTTTATATGGGACTTGTTCAATGGATTGTCTTGACTTCATGGAAATTTCTGTTAGAATAATCAACCCATAGTTACCCATATTTGACATTAATTAAATCATTTCGTCTTATTCATAGAATCCTAGATTCCCTCTTTATGCTAGTTGACTTCTACATGTTCCTAGAAGTCAATGCTTGCTAAACGGGGTCATGGAGTGCTTTGGAATCATCCTAGAAACATATTTAGCATGTATTCTTTATTCCTAGTTCCTTAAAGCGCATATCTGCTTTTTCTGGAAGCTGCCTTTCTTTACTACAGTTTTAAGGCATAAAGGAAAAGCTAGTCTAGGGGAACTTGCCTTGTTTTTTGACCACATAATCCTCCTTCCTTTTCTCCATACAAAAGCATGAATGAGTTGTATTCCCACCACTTATTAGCTTTCCCACTTTCTTTAGCTAATTTGTGAGGGTCTGCATGGATTTGGAAAGTCCTTTCTGCACCTATGGGGGATTTGACTTGTTTCAGTAAGCCTGCTTTTTGACCAATTCGAATAGAAACCTAGTGCTTTCGAATATCTCATGTAATTATATATTTGAGCAGCCTATTACTTCATATGGTTGGATAATGGACACTTATTCAATACAGGATTAATTTATGCTCCAATTTCAGTCTCCTTTTGTGTGAATTTTGCATGTTTGATTAGCAATTTTGTGAGTGTAATTGATCTATCTCTTGAGTTCAATTTACACATGGTATCAAAGCCTTTGTAGATCGATTTATCTCCTTCCCAATTGTTATTGTAGTTTCTACATCACTGACTCGAAGCGCATTCTACTAACTGAAGGGCATAGGAGCTAAGATATGGACCAATATCAAAGGATCATCTTGACTCCATTCAATTTATTCGAATGGAACGCTGAGATGGAGATATTTTTGAGATAGAAAGGTCTCTACAAGGTTACCATGGCTACTAAGGCAAATCCCAATGCAGCTGCAAAGAAAATCAAATGGCACAACAGGAGGGATGAGGCCTATGGTCTTTTGTGTCTAAGTATTTCAAGAGACCTCCTCTTTCATCTTGATTCATTGACATCTCCTAATGATGTGTGGGAGAATATTGAAGAGATTTTTGGAAAGACATATGATATGAGAGGACATCAAATCGAGAATGAATTGATCTCCTTGAATCCCAGTAGCTTCTAATAATTTTAACTCTATTTTACCAAGTTTAAGGCCCTTGTTTTGTAGTTAAAACAATGTGCAATTGAAAAGAAAAAGGAGAAACTAGTTTTGAGATGTCAATTTTGTTTCGACCTTCTATTCCACTAAATTGACATCTCAAACCTGGAATATGCCTAATCTTGTTGATTTAATGGAATCCCTCACTCAGGAGCAAGATAAATTGGTGATGATGGGCACCATCAAACCTTCCAAAGACCAAGCTTTGGTTGTTGGAGATTCGAAGGTGGATTAAAAAAGCAAGAAAAAAACTAAAAATCCACCTGAGCAAAAGAGAGACAAGGCAAAGTCTCAAGAGGAGTCCTCAAGCTCTAAGAAGAACCCCCAGAAGAGCAAGAACAAAGGAGAAATGAGCAAGTGCGCATACTGTAGTAAGGGATATCATCCTGAGAGTTCTTGTATGAAAAAGAAGATAGACATGTTGACCCAACTCCTAGAGAAGAACAACATCTCCCTTCCTGATTGCTCAAAGAAGAGGGAAGGAGGATCAAATTCAGAAGACAAGGAGAGAGTACATGCCTTGGTTGTTGGCACCTCAAGCTCACCTAGCTTCATCATTGATTCTGGAGCTTCCAGACATATGGTTTCGACAAGAGAGATCTTTTCCTCTCTTGACATGTCGAAAGGTCCACCAATAGTTTTAGGAGATAACTCTTTGACTAACAGTATGGGAAAGGTAAGGATTGATCTTGACCATGGTAATTTAAATAATGTGTTGTATGTTCTAAGTCTTACCTCTAATCTCTTGTCAGTGTATCATATGACTCACATTGGGTCTCTGAATAAAGTCATCTTCTCCCCCAATGAAGTTGAAATCACTGAGATTTCGAATGGTAAAGTCATAGAAAAAGGTGTTGTTGATCACACTTAGAAGGTATACAAGTTTTCCCATTTTATACCCTACTCAAACCCCTCTGCTCTACTTACTCATGCTAATGAATCAAGCAAGCTTTGGCATGAAATATTTGGCCATATTAAATACAAGTATCTTTCTGATTTGAGTGACAAACACATGCTCATAGGGTTACCAAAGATCAAGTTTTCTAAGGGAGTCTGTCAAGGTTGTATCCTAGGAAAACACCCAGAGCACAAATATGAGAGAGCTAGTCATGAGAGAACCTCTGCACCTATTGAGTTGATCCATAGTGACATTGCTGGTCCATTTCCTCATATATCCATGATTCAAGCCAAATATGCACTCACCTTCATAGATGAATTTTCCAGGTATTGTTGGGTTCACTTCCTAAAGCATAAGTCTGAAGTTTTTTACCTCTTCAAAGTCTTTAGAGCCTTGGTTGAAAACCAGTCTGGGAGGAAACTCAAGATCCTCAGATCTGACAATGGTGGTGAGTATGTCAAGTCTAAGTTCATCCAGTATTGCAAAGATGCAGGTATCCAGACACAGCATTATATTCCTTACACACCACAGCAAAATGGTGTTGCTGAGAGAAAGAACAGATCACTGAAGGAGATAGAAACTTGCATGATGGAGGCTAAAACTTTGCCACCAAATTTTTGGGCCGAAGCTATAAACTATGCATCCTATATCTAGAATAGGGTGCCACATAAGCAACTTGATGGTGTGACTCCTTTCGAAGCTTGGAGTGGGCACAAGCCAGATGTGACCCATTTCAGGATTTTTGGCTCAAAGGCTTGGGCTAGAATTCCAACTTAAAAGAGGAAGGCTTGTTTGAAGATATTCATTACATAGAAATTAATTGAGTGACGAAGGACCTGTGTTCAATATTTTTTGAAACTCAATGTTTCGACCCCTACTCTAGGATCATCATCAGGAGACGTTAGAAGCCTAGAGTAGAGGTCGAAACGTCAAGTTTCAAAAACTATCCAACCCATCTCCTTCTCACTCAAGAGGAAGGATTTGCAACCCCAAAGCCAAGAGTGCCTATTTTTGGGTATTCTGAATATTCAAAAGGGTGCAAGCTGATCGACTTGAGCATAACAAATATTTCATCGAAATAAGTGTTCCGTTTGAAGAAGAGGCCTTAGTAGCAGTTGAAGTTGGAGAGTCCTCTTCACCACCACAGCCATTGATTGTAAGTGAAGAGACTAATGATTTTGTTGATTCTGATATGTCTGATAATGATGAATTAATTTTAGATCCTAACAGCCCTACAAGACCAAAGTGGTTAGCAAGGACAATTCATGTAGCTGGGGAACTAGCTGGAAATCCTAATGACACTAGGAGGACTAGCTCTCAATTTGAGAGTGCCCTTTGTGTGAAAGATACACTCTTTGCTGAGAAGTGTTATTCGATGATAGATTCTGATCCACAAACATATGAAGATGCATCACATGATCCAAGATGGAAAACATCCATGAAATAAGAATTCGGCTCGCTCTAGAAGAACAACACATGGGAACTGGTTGCTCTCCCCCCAGGGAGAAAGCTAGTGAAGTGTAAGTGGGTATTTAAAACTAAGATTTCTGTTAATGGTTCACCTTTGATATATAAGGCAATATTGGTAGCCAAGGGATACTCTTAGATACATGGTATTGAATTCAATGAGACCTTTTCACCAGTGGCAAATATGGACTCCATAAGGATTTCTCTAGCCATTGCAGCTTCGAAGCAGTGGGAAGTACATCACATGGTTGTAAAGTGTGCCTTTCTGAATGGAGATCTGAATGAAGAGATTTATATTAAGCAACCAAACGGTTTTGTATCTAATCCATCTTTAGTTTGCAGGTTAAAGAAATCATTGTATGGGCTCAAGCAAGCCCCCAGGTCTTGGTATGCCAAGATTGATGGCTTTCTACTATCACTGAGTTTTGTTCGATGCAAGTCTGATCCTAATGTCTATTTCTAGCTGATTCATGGTTCTTTAATGATTTGTGTTCTCTATGTGGATGACCTACTAATTACAGGAAGTTCAAAGAAAGAGATTGCCTCCTTGAAGGATGCAATGAACCATGCCTTTTCTATGACAAATTTGGTATTGTTGAGCCAATTTTTGGGTCTCAAAATTGCTCAATCCCAACATGGAATCAAGGTTCATCAGTCAAAGTATGCTTCAGATTTGCTCACCAAGTTCGGCATGAAATATTGCAAGCCAAGCAAGACTCCATTCCTTTCAGGAGTTAAGCTTGAAGAAGCAGGTTCTTCTCCTATGGTAAATAATACACTGTATAGAAAGTTGATTGGGTGTTTGCTTTATCTTACACATACTCGACCTAACTTATCTTATGCAGTTAGTGTGGATTCAATATACATGGATCAACCTCATGAGATCCATTGGAGACTATCCAAGAGGATCCTAAACTTTGTTCAGGGAACAAGGACTCATGGGATTTTCTACAAAGCAAAATCTAACTTAGAGCTAGTTGAAGTAGGAGATGGTAGTGGATGGGAGAGAGTGATCAGTCGACCCATGGAGGAGATGGTGGTTGGTCATTTATGTCAAGAGGAGGAATATATGGAGGAGTAGTAGGTGTTTAGCTGGTTGTGTGAGGAGGAGGATGAAGTGAAGGAGGAGGAGGAAGTGGTGGAGGAGAAGGTGGTGGAGGATCACCACCCTCATTAGATGAATCATAATAAGTATAAGCAGGCCTCCACCTCTCTAGTAGGATAACCACACCAACAATATGACACATCGATGATGTCATATCACGTGGGAGGGTCCTCCATATCTCTTATAGGTATTGGTTTGTAGAATTTGGTTAACCCATATAGGGAACACTTCTTGTCAAGAAAATAATCAAGATAATCAATCGACACCACCTCCTAGTGCAATCTACTATCTAGCCGACTTCGCAGGTCGAGTCTCTATAGCTAAGGTATTGAAGATTGTGTAACTTCGAAAGATATTCTTGATGTGTTATTATTGTATTATTGTTGTACTCCCTTTTGTGAAATATTCGCATTGTATTTGATCATGTAAAATCATTAAAAGAATAAATGCAAACTTTGTTAGTTGAGTTAGGCCAGAAGAATCCAGAAATAGCATATTATATTCTACCCTAGTCAAGTCGACCCAATGAAATTGACAAGTCGGACCCATAAGGAAATGTCACTTGGAAAACAAGTATGAATAGGGGAGGTGCACTTCTCATTTGAACACATCAAGCACTCAATCATATTCGCTAGAGAGAGAAGAAGAACAAGTTCACTAGAGGAGGAAGAGTAGCTACATTGTGAAGACATCTTATTCATGGGGTTTCTATCTTATCCCATTCTCGAGATATTTGTGTGAAAGAGCCTTTATCTCTTGGATTGTACTAAAATACATTGTACTTACTAACGAATCTATACTGAAGTAGTTTGTTGGGTTTTCTTCCCTTGTAGGGTTTCCCAAAGGAGAAATATTTGTTTGCTTTTGTTTTGTTCTGCTTGTATTTCTTTCGCTGATCCTATTGCATATGGTTATTGTGATATAATGCAAATTGTTTGAAGATCTAATACAACCATGATTGAAGTATAAAATTCTAACATGGTATCAGAGCCATTTTGAAAGAATTCATTGTGTAGTTGTAACTAACAAAAACTGGAAACGAGGACTTCCTGTTTCGAGCAATTCCCTCCATATATCATATTGAAAAGGAGGTCAAATCAATTTGACCTAGGAGGGTGCATTTTCCTGGAGAGGAAAATTCCAGATCTGAGAATTTTCAATTTTGGCCCTATCATTGTTGCTTGAGAAAACTAGGGCATCATATTTTTGGCAGTTATGTCCACATATCCAAAAGAAAAGGATCATTGTTCAACTCGCCTTAAGGAGGCACATCTCTCTCTCTATTTATATGTGCAAGGTTCCAAAGTTGGAAAATTAGGGTTTCTCTAAAAAACCCTAGATCAACTAGAAAGCAGATTTCAGAAGGCATTGGAGTAAGCATTTGGTTGGAGAATATATATTGGTAAACACTATCATCTTATTTATATTTGAAGTTCTCATTTTATCAAGATGACAAACAATACCAAGATTGAAGGAGCTGAGAACTTTCGGGCATGGAAGTATAGAGTGCTTCTAATATTAGAAGAGCATTACTTGGAAAACTATGTCAAGGATGAAGTTGCAAAGAAAGAGGGTCATGAAGACAAGGATAAAAACAAGAAGAATATTGTCAAGGCCAAGAGGATCATTGATGACTCCATCAAGGATCACTTGATCCCACATGTTTCCTCCTTGAAGACTCCCAAGGAGATGTTTGATGCATTGACTAGATTGTATGAAGGGAACAACATTGATAGGAAGATGACCTTGAGAACTCAACTCAAGGGTGTGAAGATGCAGAAGTCAAAAATTTTCCAATCCTATTTAACAAGGGTCTCCCAAATCAAAGAACAGATAGAAGCTGTTGGAGACAATGTTAAAGAAGCAGAATTGGTGATGACTACATTTAATGGTCTCTGAAGATCATGGGAATCATTCATTTAAGGAATTTTTTCTAGTAGGAAGCTCACCAAATTCAGTAAACTATGGGATGATTGTACACAAGAGGAAGCCAAAATTGAAGCTAGAGAAGAGAAGATGGGTGAAGATAACAATCAAACCTTAATAGCTCATGCAAAGAAGGAAAAGAGCAAGAAAGAAGAACACTCTCACAAGAAGCCTAGAATATTTAAAAAAGAATCATGGACCTCAGAAGGAATACTCAAATTACAGATGTTACACTTGTGATGAAAAGGGACATCTTGCAAGAGATTGCCCCAAAGGAAAAGGCCATGGGAAGAAATAAAAGAAGAAGATGTATCATGCTCATGCTATAGAAGATGATGAAGCAGTTAAGAAGAGAGATGGGAAGATTCCTCCAATGATGAAGAATGTCTTGATTTCAGCACTCACAAGTATTGTCACTCATGGAAGTAACATTAGAGGAAATTTCAACTCAATATGGGCCTTTTAAATCTAATTCAAATTCCATGTCATCATGTGTTAGCCAGTGAAATTGCTTTAAATTTGAAATACCGTATAGGTCTTAAACACTTTTTTAATATAAATTTGGGGATAGGTATCATAAAAAAAATACTTTTTTGTTTGTATTTTTGACATATCTCCCTGTGTTTTTACTCAAATTTCGATCAGGAGAGCTCATTGGATGCGGAATTTAATTCTGCATCCAACGAGTACCCATTTGGAATACTTTTGATGGACCCCGCTACCCCAAAAACAAGAAATACCTGATGACATCATCACATTTTTTCAGATATTTCTTGTTTTTGGGTAGCAAGGTCCGTCAAAAGTATGCCAAGTGGGTACTCGTTGGATGCAGAATTAAATTCCGCATCCAACGAGCTCTCCCGATCGAAAATTGAGTAAAAACACGGGGAGATATGTCAAAAATACAAATAAAAAAAGTAGTTTTTTTCTTTTCTTCCTCCAAAATTAATAAATATTATTTTATTATTTTATTAATTTTTTTAGGACGTCCATTTTGAGTTGAAATTCCCTCTAATGTGTTTGGCTTGTTGATAGTGGTGCTTCCAAGCACATTAAAAGTTGCAATAACTGTCTAACCAACTTGACGAAAGAGGACTCACCTCACAATGTGAAACTTGGAGATGATTTCCAATATCCCATAAAAGGGTAGGAGCATCCTACAAGCTAGACTCAAAAAAACCTATCAAGATGAAAGAGGTTCTCTATGTACTAGGATTGAACAAGGATCTCCTTTCCATATCAGCCTTAGATGTGAAAGGTATCTGAGTTGCATTTGTTGATGGCTAAGTACTCATGTGGCCAAGAGTAAAACATTTGTTGATGTAGTAGTAATTGGAGAGCAAGAGAAAGGATTGTACAAATTGAAAGTCCAACCAAAACAAGCATTAGTTCATGACACTATGGAACCAAGTGATCTATGGCACAAAAGGATTGCACATAGTATACAATACAAGGCTTTACCGATTGTAAGCAAAATGGTGACTGGTCTACCCGATATCCAAAAAAGAACATGAAGGTGTATGCAAAGGATGTGCACAAGGGAAGAATGTGAAGAAATCATTTCCAAGCAGTGATAGCAAAGCGAAGGAGATCTTAGAGATAGTACATATGTGGACCCATGTCATCTAACTCACTAATTGGGTATGCATATTATGTTTTCTTTATTGATGATTATTCCCACAAATCTTGGATTTACTTTTTGAAAACAAAAGATGAAATGTTCAGCAAATTCAAAGAATTTAAAGCTCTTGTAGAAAATCACATTGAAAATAAAATAAAGGCCTTGAGATCAAGCAAGTGGTGAATTTAATTTAGAAAGTTTCAAGATATTATGTAAAGAATCAAGGATTAAAAGGGAGATGAGAACTCCCTACAATCCACAACAAAATGGTGTTGCGGAAAGAAAGAACATGGCAATAATGGAAGTAGTAAAGAACATGGCAATAATGGAAGTAGTAAAGGCCATGATCCATGATCAAGATCTTTCAATGCACTTATGGGCCAAAGAAGCAAGAACAACAATCTATGTATAGAACAAAGCACCACATCGTACACTTAAGAACAAGACACCAGAAGAAATGTTCACAGAAGAGAAATTGAAAGTCAGACATCTCATAATATTTGGATGTCCAGTATACATACATGTACGTAAGAAGAAAACAAAATTGGATCCTTCAATAAAGAATGGTATCTTTGTTCGATACAGTGATACATCGAAGGCATATAGAGTTTATATACCATGCTTCAAAAATATCGAGACTAGAAGAGATGCTACCTTCGATGAAGATACAGCTTTTAGTAGATCAAGGTAGATCCACTCTGATGAAGTACATGAAGAACAACCTAAAGCTCCTAGAGTTAGAGGCATAGTTATGGAAAGGATAATTCTAGAAAAACATGAAGACCATGATATGGTTGAGCCATAGAGACCTGTAGACCCACCCCGAGAAGTGAACACTCACAAGAGAAGACCAGCCTGGGAACGAGATATCATTAAAGATGTAGAGAAGTATGGTGCTCCATACGGGACTTTCAGAGAAAGCAAGATACCTTGACCATAATCCAGCTATGTAGAATTTTTATGTGATGTCATTGATGCAAAACCTTCCAACTACGAAGACGCATCCGAGAAAAAAGATTAGAAGGATGTTGTGATTGAGGAATACCAATCAATCATGAAGAATGATGTTTGGGATATCATTCTCAGACCATAAGGGAAGTTTGTAGTATCTTCCAAATGGATCTACAAATTAAAGCATGCACCAAACAGTAGTGTCGAGAAATACAAGGCAATATTCATGGCTCATGCCTTCTCCTAGAAAGAAGACTTAGACTATGCGGAGGCATTTTCTCCTATGGCTAGATACACTTCAATTAGAGCTATACTTGCGATAGTTGTAGTGATGAAGTGGAAGGTACACTAGGTGGACATGAAGACATCCTTCCTAAATGGCGTAGTAGAAGAGGAATTGTATGTGGAGCATCCACTAGGGTTTGAGATACGGGACAGGAAAACACATGTGTGCAAATTGAAGAAGGCCTTGTATAGTTTGAAACAAGCAGCTAGGACATGGTACGGTGGGATAGATAGATTTCTTACAAGTAAAGAATATTCCTAAATAGGTGGTTTAATCTATGCCAAGAGTAAAGCATATTCTAACCTTTACTTCAAGGTTGAATATGGAAAACCAATGACACTATTGTTGTATGTAGATGACTTGTTCCTGACAGGTGACGAGAAGCTCATTGCAGAAACAAAGAAGAATCTTGTCGCAAAGTTTGAGATGAAAGACCTGGGTATGATGCATTACTTCTTATGTCTTGAAGTGTGGAAGAATCTAGATGAGATTTTCCTTAGCCAAGGATAATATGTAGTAGAGATCCTGAAGAGATTCGAGATGATGGATTGCAAGGCCATGGCTACACCAATGGCATCGAACTTGAAGTTGTTGTGTGATACTACTTCAGAGATAGTTGATGCCATAGTATACATTGGTTCGTTGATGTACTTTACGAACACAAGGATGGATATATGATTTTTGGTGAACATATTGAGTCAGTACATGGTAGAGATGATATGTGTTCAGCTAATTGCGGCAAAGCATGTGTTGAGGTACCTGAATGGTACAATTGATTATGTGCTCAAATGTGCAGCAAATCAGAAGATTAACCTACATGGTTATGTTGATTCAGATTGGGTCAGTAGTGTCGCATACAAGAAGAGCACTTTAGGATGTTGCTTCCATTTAGGATCAGGCATGATCTCCTGGTTCAATAAGAAGCATACTAGTGTGGCACTCAATACAGCTAAAGTAGAGTACATTGCAGCTTGTTTAGCTCATTATGAGGCAGTGTGGCTTCAGAAGTTAATTGCAGGATTGTTTGATCTCGAGTTAGAGGTGATTTGTATTTTCTGCGACAGCCAGAGTTGTGTAAAGTTCTCCAAGAACCCAATGTTTCATGACAATTTTAAGCACATTGAGATCAGGTACCACTATATCAGGGATATGGTACATAGAGGAGCAATGAAGTTCTAGTATGTGGTGGCAAACAAGCAAATAGTTGATGTGTTGACCAAGCCTCTGTCAAGAGTGAATTTTGAGTACTTCAAGGACAATCTTGGAGTTTTCCATATCAATGTTCCTCAAAAGAGGGAGTAGTGAGCGACATAACACCTGTGAGAGGTAGGTAGTCACCTAGTGACGTAATTTGTGCTCCCGGGTGGGTCTCCACTTGAGGTTATGTTGTAGTGGGTAGTTACTTTGGTAACACAATTTGCTCTCCTGGACTACAGTCACAAGGATGTTGTAGGTAGTCACATTGGTGGCGTAATTGAACCTCCTGGTTGTTAGTGCTATGGAAGGCATACACACATGTGCGAAGACACAGGTAGTCACCTAGTGACGTGCTTTGTGTTCCTAGGTTGATCTCCACATGATGTGACGTGGTAGCAAGTAGTCACTTTGGTAACATAATTTGTGCTCCTAGTCTACACTCATGAGTTTTGTGTTACCATGATGTGCAAAGAGGGGGGTAGTCGCCTAGTGAGGTAATTGGTGCTCCTAGGTTGTTCTCCACATGATGTGATGTGGTAGCGGGTAGTCAGTTTAGGTGACGTTATTTTTGCTCCTAGGATTCACTCATGAGATGATTTGGACACATAGTGGAGTAACTCAAGTAGTCGCCTTGGTGATGTAATGTGTGCTCCTAGGTTGTTCCCACTTGATAGCTTGCCCATACAACTTCTTCTAGTGATTTTTATATTTGAGAGATGTCAGAAGTCAATGGTCTAAGTACAAAGTTGTAGCAGCAGTGATGATGATGATAGCGACAGAAGAATACCTTCCTTATTAAGAGGGAGTGTTGAAGATTGTGTAACTTTAGAAGATATTCTTGATGTGTTATTGGTGTATTATTATTGTACTCCCTTTCAGGAAATATTCACGATGTATTTGATCATGTAAAAGCATGAAAAGAATACATGTAAACCCTATTAGTTGATTTGTCCCAAAAGAATGTAGAAAGAGCATATTATATTGTACCCTAGTCAAGTAATCCCAGTGAAGTTGAAAATTCAGCCCCATAAGGAAAAGCCACTTAAAAAAAAGTATAAATAGGGGAGACACACTTTCCATTTGAACACATCTAGCACTCAAGCATATTCGCTAGAGAGAGAAGAACAAGTTCGTCAGAGGAGGAAGAGTAGTTGTATTGTGAAGACCTTTTATTCTTGGGGTTTCTATCTTATCCTATTCTCAAGAACTTTGTGTGAAAGAGCCTTTAGTTCTTTGATTGTACTATAAGACATTGTACTTACTGATGAATCTATACTGAAGAAGTTTGTTGGGTTTTCTTCCCTTGTAGGGTTTCCTAGAGGAGAAATCTTTGTGTACTTTTGTTTTGGTGTGCTTGTCTTTCTTTCAGTGATCCTATTGCATATGGTTATCGTGATACAATGCAAATTGTTTGAAGATCTAATATAACCATCATTGAAATATAAAATTCTAACATAAGGTACCTCATCATCCTCAACCATGTCCTTGTCATGTTCGGGAGAAACCTCCCCAACATAAGTGCCAATATCTATAAGATAGTACATAACAATAATTAGACATTTTAAAAAGAGATCTACCAAGCATCGAGAGAGATCAAATATCTCTAAGTGCAAACTCCTTTTTAGAGTGCAAATGTTGAGGAAGCATTTTATTTTATCTAATTTGTGTGTGTGTGTGTGTGTGTGTGTATATATATATATATATATATATATATAGAGAGAGAGAGAGAGAGAGAGAGAGAGAGAGAGAGTNTAAATCTAATTTAACCCAACATGATATTTTTAATAGTATAAAAATGACACATGTCAACTCTAGGATGAGCACGGAAGGAGTTTCATATATCCCCTTACTGAGCTATAGAATGTGCATCTTCGGTGCAACAATTTAAAGAAAATGTTAGAATAAATTACATATGCATTAAATAAGACAATAAAATGTGACTATATTAATCAAAACATAACGCTAATATTACCTCTAGCATTTGGTGGCTCATCCTAAATAAATAGAATGTTGAAACATCCTCACCAATCCATCCCTTCATATGGATACACCATAAGATCCATGGTGTGATCATTCTTGTTAACAAGCAAATATAGTGTCTCTAGAGTGATCCTACGTAGGAACTCTTATTGGCCCCTCTTGGACAACATATTCCCCCACATATGCATAAGCACCTCTATCATTGGCCTAGGAGGGTGGTGATCGAATGATGCCTAAGTGACCGAAAACCTCTCCAAAAATAAGAAAAACAACTCTAAAGAAAATTGGAAGCATGTCCTCCCATCAAATATAGCAGGACAATGATTTAGAACAAAAAAAGGCTATCACAAAAAAGCAGAAGACCACCTAATGTATCTAGGACTCTACTTTAAAGAATCAACATAATATAATTGGGGGCAACTAACACATTGCTCGTCAGATGTGTAGTGGGCCACTGTCGTGACCAAAAGAAAGAGGCACCTAATGTCCTTTGCACCAAATGAAGTTACCTGCGACTAGCCACCGACTACCTAGAAGTCATCAGGGCTAGTGGCATCCCAACTGCCATATCTTTGAATGTGTGCCAATCGGCTAGCTACAAAAATTCCAGATGGAACATCGAGGAACTGGGGAAAATCCTCCCCTCTCCTAGATAGCCCAATAATGAGGTAGATTCCCTTCTAAGTGATTTGGAACCACAGATTAGGACCCACCCTAAATTCCTATCGATGCTAATCCCAACAAAAAATCAACAGCCTCAGTAATCATGAGTGCCCATTCAGGGATGCGACCTCCATAAAACATGAGAAGGCCAACAACCGCAAGAAGACTCAAGTATGTGTTGTAATAGGGAGAGGGAGAAAATCCCTCTCCCTCACAGGATTCCCACTCTCATACAATAGTGCACAAGTCGAGCCACTAATACTAGTCCTATTTCTAGTCTCATTGCCCCCATCTCCCGTTCACATATAACTTTTGTTAAACACACACACACGTAACATAAAAACAATTGAGTAAAGTACATTTATATTTATCAAAACCAAAAACGATTGTTTTTCTTAGATCAAATTACAAGCATACCTAATGTGCCCTAAACATATTAATGCATTGTCCTCGATTCTTTTGAAACATAATCGCACCGCTAATGATGCTTTTAAAACCTAATGGCACCGCTAGTGGTGCTTTAAAATAATTACACTTCGCTTCAATTAGTGCGGCTATAATTAAAATTTCATGTCGGTGCATTTAATTCACATAAACAAGCACAGTGTAAATGGTGAGGCTTAAATAAATCTAACACACCAATATATCTACAAAAATAAAAATAAAAATAAAAATAAAAACATTATTTTTTTATTTACATATTTGCGGTGCACTGTATATATCTATATACATCAGGGGTGGTGCATAAATATATCTAGGGTGCTGATGTCTTTGAAAAAATAATTTACTATTTTTCATCTTTATATGGTGTGCTTTATATGGTGCATTCTCATTTAAGAAAGAACCATTAAAAATAGTTCATGGATGATTTACTAGAAAACACCCTTCAATTGGATATTTCAAGATTTAAGTGCTTTGGAAAGTAGGATGCTAACTTTAACCATAAATGTAAAATCCCTATAATCCTTCCATGGAAAAAAGAGTTTTTAACAAAATCCCAAATATAAATTCATTAGCCAACTAAAAGTAATAAAACAATTTTAGTTTTTCATGACATGTATAAGAAAAGGAGCATGTAGTAGGACTATATAGCACCTTGTAGAATAAAGAGAACATTGCTATAGTATTTTCCCTCCAATCCCTTTCAAAAAACTAATGATTGATCATTTCAAGTGAACTAACTATTAATCATCATAATTACAATACATTAAAATTTGTGATAATCATTATAGGAAAATTAGACTAGATATCCATAAAATATATCAATGAGATTTTCTAAAATCAACTAACAACTTTAAAAAAAGAGGTAAGCACAAATTTTCTAAAAAACATATTTCCGAAAAATTAATAACAAGAAAGTGATGTTGATTAAAAAAATTACTTAAAATGGCATTACAAATTGGGTGTTTCCAATGGTTAAAATATAATTACTTCATTGTTCCTATTATTTATTTTCAAAAGATTGTTCTTTTAAGATGAGAAAAGTTGTTAATTGAAAAAAGCCTTTGACAATAACTTTAGAAATTTCATCTATGGGCCATATTGGAGATAAGATTCATATGGCTATTATTGGTCTTATCGCGTTTATCTAAAGGATAAAAGGGAATAAGAATTTAATAATAAGGTGGAGTTCAATTACCATGTTGAATGTGTTAATCAAAATTCTAGCAAAAGCAATGACTTTCAAGTTCACCCTAAAGGCATACAACGTTGTAAAAAAATTAGATATGGTTAGAAGTTAAACAATTGTTGAAGTGATATTTTCTAATGTAATTTCCCAAATAGCTATAATGCCAACCCCTTTGAGATGACCAAAGTTATCCTACCTCTAAAGTCGTTCAATTTCTACCCACAATCAATAAGTTTAATGCATGATTTGGCCCCTACTTTATGGACACCGCATGATGTAACACTAGCACACCATTTGGAGCCCACCTACAGACATGTAACAACATTGTTTTACTACCATATGGTTGTCATATGTATGGTGATGTCAAGATGCCAACTTATTCCTTACAATGCACACAAATTCAATGTCAAATGAACATGACATTTTCCCTATCCCTTTGGAACATGTGAACTTTAAAATCCTTGCCAAAAAATATTGCTTAGAACTTGCTTAGAACATTATTGTCGATTCTCCACAATCATTCTATCACAACTTAAGGCACCGCCAAAAAAATTGCACACAAATAGTAATGTATGTCTACATCAAAAAATTGTTGTGATACTCTAATCAATTATACTCCTATATAAATATGAAAGTGTATATTAAAAGCAATTAAAGCGGGGGGGAGATGATGATTAACCAATTGAGAGAACTAATGCATAAACATGACGACAAGGCCACAACTTGAGAACATTGTCACAACAACCTATGAGACCTACAAGGCTTTAACCATCACAATATGTAGCGATTCCTCATGATGCCTTGATTTTTTTGTTCATGTGCATTTCAACACAGATATTTTTAAGACGTTTTGTTGCAAAACCTCATGAGAATAATTGACAAGTAACAATAAAATAGGGATAGAGAACCAACTTGGTTGACTAAACAAACCTATATAAAGAAATAGCCTAGAGAATCACATTTTTCCTTGCATGAGGCATTTACTCACATAAAATAACCTTACGATATTTGCCCAATCTCTACCCCACTAGGTTAATCACTTCCTTCCAACCTATCTTGGCAACTAAAGGTGCTAAGCCCCATGCAGATTCTTCAGTCCTAGATGCAAATATTTGGTCAATGGCATAGCACATTCTCTTATTATCTTGCTAGATGGCCTACTTTCATAGGCTACAAAGATCTCCCCAATTTGAATGTAGTATCATCACCCAACTCAAATCAAGCAACCATATGCCCATCATAAGATTTCTCTGACCTAAAATGTTAAGAACATTAAGAAAATTTTGAGGTTTAAAATGGGCCGGATAATACACATATAATAAAATATTGTGAGCTAGACATTTTGTGGGGAAAATATATTTATAACTCACCTCTTACACTTGAATCTATACAAATATAGTTAAGTTCAAATGAATAAAAATAATAAAAATACATTTTGTTTGGATTAGAAACATAAATATTACTTTTAAATATCACATAACAAAAATACATATAAAATAAAATGTTTTTAAAATAAAATAAACTATTAGTTTTAAATTATTAAATGTAATTCACTTATTTAATATTTATAATAAGTTTATGAATCCATGTATTTATTATTTTGAATTTTAAATATAAATTAAACTTATATAAATAATTATCATTAATTATTGGTTTTTAATATATTTTATTATATATATAAATAAAATTAATAAAAATATCTTTTTATATTGTAATCCCTTAGCAGTCAAACTGAGTTGACTATGTATTAGTTAGCTGGTAAAAAAAATTAAAACATTTTTTTTCCAAAGTTAAACTTTAGAACTTGCAAAAGATTTTATTAAAAAAATATTTATTAATATTTTGTAAGCTGTTGATTGGATAATCAAAAGCACTGACAATCTTGGAATTTGGTATCTGGATTTCAAGTGACATTTGGCACTTCTGACATCATGAAAAAGTACCCAGTTCCACAATTCAATGCCAATCTTGTACAAAATCATTATATCTTGTACGAAATCAATATCTCTCATTATAGCGCCTTCCTCGATTGCCCGTAACCTGTTCTTTCTGGAGTTTGTAGATAATGCTATGAGCACAACCAAGGCCGCCATGATCGCCTGTTGGCAAACTTCACCCGTTATGATTTCTAAGAGCCCTTGGAAAATATCAATCCTTTCCCTGGCAATAAATTCCCAATCATATATCCTAGTGGAAACCTTCTGCAATAAAACGGCCGCGTGAAATCTAGCTTCGCTTGTTCCCTTATGCAAGATCAAGGCAATCGATCTAATACACGCCGCCTCTGACAGAGATTTTGCAGTTTCCTGGGTTATAGGAAGCAGATGCAATATACCCAAAGTTTCTTCCAAAGCGCCGAACTTTTCATTGTCTTTCTCTTGACAGCAAGACGAATTGAACAGTGAGGCAAGAACGAGACTCGAACTCGACTCCACGATGCACCGTCTGTTTCCCTCACTCTCTCGCGCAAGGGATCGCAATTTCTTCAATGCATTAATGGATTTAATTGATGGAGATCTGCGTGCAGCTTCAAGTAACTTGGAGACTTGATCAGAGTCGATGGGTGGCCTGGACGTAGGGATTTGCTCAACACCCTTGGAACTATTTGCAATGCACCACCCCTTAATGAGGCGACGCAGAGTGTGGTTGGGAGTTAAATCGAAATTCTGTAGCGGCTGCATAGTAGCATGACATGTTTTCTTGTTCCATGAAAATATCCAATGCTCTATGCTCTCCCGATCATACGTGATACCCGTGGACAAAGTCACTGGGTCTCTTATGAGCTCCATGGATATGGGGCACGTGAAGTATGAAGGCACCTCCAACTCCAAATAATTTTGCGCTGAATCCATAAGCAGAATTAAAGAATAGACCGACTGATTTATTGAAGCTATAACAGAATAGCGTTGGTATCAGTACACTGAAATAATAAGTTACGTCTCTGATCAGTTAGACAGAAGGCCACGCTTGGTATTCAATTCGAAGAAAATCTAATGGTAGAATGCCGACCTTAGCTATTTTCGAACTCATATTAATGAAGATTACCATCTCTGGAGTCTAAATATATAGCTTCTCAATGTCAACGCATTACAGTGCTACTTGCACTGTCTGATAAATTCTTCAACTGCCTACTGTTATACGGTCAACGTTTGCAATTCCACCATTATTTACGACAAATTCAAACTCACAGACTATGTCAGATTCCAACGCATCGATGAATCACTCTTATCTTTTGATCAGGTCGTTAAACCACCGACGCCCCCCTAGCCACAAATTATCAGATTTGACTTTTAAAAAAAATAGTAGGAGGGAAACAAAGGCAAAGTCTAGTTAAAAGCCAACCCTATCCGAATCCGATGTTTAATTTGACCACGAGGGCTTTTGTTTGAGGGAATTTAATGGGCGAGATATTAGGGCTTCCGCTAAAACGACTATGATATAACTATTAATCTTTCATAAAATAAATCCCATGTTTATACTTACACCGTAGCCATGCACAAACCTCATAGCGGTAAATTGTCACTAGATTTTTACAATCACCAAATAATTTAACCCAAAAATCTGATAATGTCACACGAGTCAAAACTGATCTTGCCCTCCTTCAGGCTTCACCTCCTGCAAATCGCAATACAATTTGCATTGCTTTGTAAATAAACTATTTTTTAAGCGTGCAATTATGAAATATAGGTATAGTGGTATTGCAATTCCAAATGTATTCAATTTCCAAGTTTACTTTGGAATTTACCCTCTAGCAGGTTGAGATTATTGTTTTCAGTATAATGTTGTGATTATTGTATTTACATAATTTTGCTTTGGATACATAAATGGCTCTCACAAAGTTTTTGGTTGTTCACTTTGTTTTACGAGGTATTAATATTAATAAAAATAAAAATAAAAATAATATTTAAAAAATTCAATGTTTTATTTTAGTATAATGGGAGTATATCTTAATAATATATTGTAGTTTGTTTTCAAATATAAAGTTTAACATAGATATTTGTAAAATTGTACATAATGGTTTGCTATTCTTATATACATTAAGAATGCAACAACTCAATTTGGTTGTATACTTGAATGTAAGTGTAAAGTTGAATTGTCTATGAGGGCAATCCATGAAAAGAATTATAATAATTTATATTAAAAAGATAAAATAAATTTCAATAATAAAATATAAATAAGAAGATTAAAAGAGAATTTGAGGACCTTATATAAAAAGAATTATAATAACGTATATTAAAAAGATGTCTTGTCCCGCTAATCTCTCATCCTATCCTCTTTCCAAATTGTAATATTATTTTTCTATAATAGACCAATTCGTGTCATACTAAAGAAAAATCATTCATATTATTAAACTCTTATATAAAATTTATTAATTTACTAATATTAAACTATAATAATAGCAGTTTAATAAACACTTTGAATCTTCCATATTAAAAAGTTTTCTTTACATTTAATTGTTGTTTGCAACTTAGTTAACATTTTTCTACAAACAACATCGCCTGTATATAATGAGAATAATAACATTAGCAGAGACCCACATTAAATAGTTCATCTTACATTCAATTATGTATGTATTAACATTTTTACATAAATGTATCATTTTTTTTCATAAAATTTAAAATACCATCTTATAGATTATAAAATTTAAATAAAAATAGTAATCCTTCGTCTTTGGTTTGCTCAACTAACCTAACAAAATAGTTAACATAATATAATATAATAGTAATTTTAATTTTGTTATAAACTTTTTATTGTAGACAACCAAGCTTTACTTTTAGATGATTTCATAGACAATAATGTATTTATGAAGTGATCATAGATGCAACTTTAGATGTGCTTTTCTCTACCAAGATTAGCTTTCTAAAGTGCCATGCTTTGTTTTTCTACAGTCATAAAACTCAAAATAAATTAACCTATTGCTATTTTTCCCAAAATTTTCCTAAGAGGCAGGTACTAAGCAGCTTTGCTGCTAATTTCACTTGTTTTATTATGATTAGAAACGTAAATATTGCTTTTAAATATCACAAAACAAAAGTACATATAAATAAAATACTTATTAAATAAAACAAACTATATTAATTTGAAATTATTAAATATAATTCATTCATTTAATATTTAAAATAAGTTTATGAATCTATGTATTCATAATTTTGAATTTTAAACATAAATTAAACTTATATAAATAATTATCATTAATTATTGATTTTTTAATATATTTTATTATATGAATTTAACTTATATTCATTAAAAATAAAAACCAATCATAAATTAATGATAATGATGGTTTTAGCATCCACTAAAATCAAATTTGGTCTATCTAACTTTAAATATAAATCTAATTTATATTTAAATATTTAATGCTTATAAAATAAGTTTACTAACCATTATATAAACTAACTTTTATTTATTAAAAAAAACTTAATCATATAAACATAACCATTATATAATAAATATTTAATACTAGTAAAATATATTGCTGTTAAAATACTTTGGTTACCCACACATACTATCAGTATAGTTTAGTACCATACATACTAAATGTATGGCTTTAGTTTGCATTTAGTATGTATTGCTTTAGTTTTGAAAAAGGGACCCACTCATTTAGAGAATATAATGATAGCGCATAAGAATGGTTTTAATTTTGAAAATAAGTTTGACATTTTAGTAAATTAGATAAGGAATTTTAGTAACCACTCATTTTATAATCAAAAGTATTTAATTCGAAATTGAGCATTTTTTTATTTGAATATAATTTATATATTTTGGCATTAGTAATTTATTTTATATTAAAACATAAGTAATTTTTTTTAGTATATTAGTAATTTATTTTATATTGAAACATAAAAATAATTCTTTTTGCAAGTATTTTAAGAGTACATTCTAGTTATATTATATTGAAAATTATTTATGAGTACTTTTTTCATCATTAGTGTTTTACTTACTAAATTGATGGAGTTAAACATGGGTTTTCATCCACCATTTAGAATGTGAATTTTTAATTCAATCAGTGTCACCTCAATCATCATATATAATGTCATCCTCTAGTATGTCATTAGTTCTTTTAAAGTTGATTTTGATGGTATTTTTTTGTTTTGAGGTTCATTGACCTCAAAATTTCCCTAATGAGCTTCAATTAAATGCCCCCAAGCTCCTCCCACGATCACCCAACTAAATCCTTTTAAGATGCACTGCATGATTGGTTCTTTCATAGTGATTGATGAGGAGCTGCGACAAAGATGGCTATGCCCCCTTTTCAACACCTACCTCTATATCTAACACTAAGTAGAACTTCTATCTTTTCTATAATAAATTGTATGTTCCACAAAGGCTTTGAAAGGCTCCATCAAATAGATAGGAACAAATACCTCCAACAAGATCTTAAAAGGTCTTCACATTCAACATGAACACTTACGTTCTACTATGAAAGTAAACCCTCCATTTGCTAATTCAACCCTGCATCTCCTTGGAAACATTTCTCTAACAAAGAGACAAGCAAGTTTTACACTCTAAGGTCACCCTTTCCTATTCCCTTTTCAATTATATGATATATCTCTTTCGCTTGTAGCTTTGTGGAGTTGCCTTTGCACTTTACATTATGTTTGTTACTTGGTATAATTTCTATTCCATTGACCTATCATTTTTGTTCCATATAGACATTAAGAAAGTTATTGGACCCCTTTCGTCTTACGTGTAAGCTTCGAACCAAACATTTAGTGATTTGGTTTCAAATAAACTTGACAGGAAGTTGTGATTTTGGTCCCTTTTAATAGTAGACAAGTATAAGACTGTCATGGGTTCTCACAACCTGTTATTCCATCTAAAGCCACAAAAGACTAGCCGTAGTCAAAGTTATTGCTAGTAGCTTCCACATCCTTAATATATGGTGGGTACTTAACAATAATGAACAGAGGCATCGTTTTCCATTAAAAAACCATCTGACGGGATTTTCTAAAAACAGTTCATGGATTGATAGTTACAAACATAGGCATTCAAACCGGGTTGCATTTGTGAGCCAGCGGTGGGGCTTCTAGCTGACCCAATGGAAGCCCAGGTTACTTTTCTTGTGGGGGGCCGTAGTATTCTTTTGCCAGAGGTGCTGCCGTCCTTTAATGCACACGGTGACAGTTTTACTTGCCGTTGGATAGATTGTTCTCACATTCAAACTAAAGCTGGCCTCGGCCCAAGTTTACTGCTACTATTCTTGGACTCAGTGATCTACTCTAGCTCTAGCTCCGCTGTGTACAGGGTGCAGGTTCCTCCTGGTTTAAAAAAAAATAGGCATTCTAGGGATGAGTTTTAGTAAGTGTTTTTATTGCAGACAAATTAAGTTTACACAGTATGTTTTAGCTTTCTCAACTCCATGGATATATCAGGAAGATCCATATTTCCAAGCCTGGTAAAATTCTGCATTTAAGGACAGTAAAGTTTAAACAAGTTTATATCCAATCACATCTAGAAGAATAGAAAAAAAGAGAATACAAAATGGCCAGAGTAAAATAAATTCTTGTATTCCCAAGCAGAGAACATCCATATTGCCAATACTTTAGAAACTTGTATTTCATACATGCCCTTCTCACCACGTTTCTAAAATTTTCTTCGAGTAGAATTTATCATGAAAATATCTTTCATTCAAAGTTTCAATAAAATGCAAAGTGAAAGATGTCTCCAAAAGGTTTCTTTTAATAGCAATCAATTCAAATTGACAAAATTATTTATATCAACTCAAACAAATATTAAATAGAGGCTAACTAAAAAAAATACAAGCACGCAAGATATTGAGCTAACGGTAAACTTACCATTCATATAGAACGTTTTATAATCATTGTTGAAACAATGTTTCAAAGTTTCATGGGAGCTGACATTAGGCTGGATTATAATAGAGTAAGTTTCAAAGACCTAGACCTTATGACAAGCCTAAAGTCTCGTTTCTTAAAGTCACTTGTGCATTATAGAGAATGACAGCATGTTACCCAAGTAAATAAACAATGGCACATGTGAAATGATTTCATTGCAGATGTGAAATTGATATCCGAAGTATGAGAAGGAATAACTCGTGTACATGAAATTTACATAACACATTATTGGCACAATTTGAAATGGTTAATTTACAGAACTCCTAAAATTGTGATTTAACAGGAATATGGCAAAACCAGACAATGATAATTAATTACGACTAATAAATAAAATTTTAATTATGTATGAAAACAAACTCATCCAAAGAGAGCAAACTCAACTGCCAAAGAATTGATCTGCTCCTTCGGTAACTGGTGTATATCTTTCCAAAATAATGTGGAGCCATTGCAAGAAAATTAGCTGCTGTCATTCCAATGAGTCAATCAGTCTCTAATCTTTCTATGTACTTATCATAATATTTTGCTGCTGTTTCCAAATCCCCAAGTTCAGTATAGCAATCAGCGATTGCTCCATAAGCTTCTGTATCTCCTGTGTGCTCTTTCTCCCTCTCTGAAATTGATAATACCAAGGAATGATATTTTATAGCTTCACGGAACTTCCGCTGTCGTTGGCATGATGCCCCTGTACAAGTTACAACATGTCAGAACTGTTATCATTTCACCTATGGAAACAGTAATTTCAAAGCCCTCCTGAATTTATAGTGTAGGAGTCAGGTTAAACAGATAGGCCATAACAAGTAAAAAAAGATCCAAGCAGACTTCTCTTATTCGCATCGATGATAAACTAAATGAAAGCAGACATTTTCATTCCCATCGTTGAGAGACAAGACCATTGCCATGTTTGTTAAAAATCCTTCAGTAAGCCTAGGATTTGAGACATCATTAATTTTTAAGGCAAAAAAGGTTTACCCAGTCCTCGAGCTGCCTTTTTAGCTTCAATGGGATCCCCAAGAGTTTGAGCAATTCCGAGGGCTTCTTTAAATTCTTCAAATGCTTTCTGTGGATCATGAAGCCTGAGGTATTTCTTTCCTTCCTTTAGCTTTGACATCATCTCATCTCTTCTTGTATCAATTGTCCTTTCCATCCCAGGGGAGCGACCAACTGGTGCATAGCTCAAGCTTGGTGCATATGACTCTATTCGGGTTTGCCTTTTCAATGCCGCATTTATTTGGCGTAGCTGATTATTCAGTCGCTCCAGTTCAAATCTTCTTTGTCTTGCAATCAAGCCTTCAAAAGATAATTTATCATTAAAAAAAGGCAAAATAGAATACACAAAACACCAAGACTACCATGTATTTTATTTTAGACAATACTGAAGAATTCAATCAAGTATAGCTTGACATCGTCATTCAATAAATCTGTTTTATAAATAGAATTTACTCAACTCACAACTACAAGTATATAATGGAAAAGCACCGCTTTCCGTCTGCAATTAGATTATTAATGTGTCAACTGATTAAAGCTGTACGCACATGTAGGATTGACTCGTCATAACCACGTCATCGAAGTGAATCAAAAGGTATAAAATCAAGAATCTGTTAAAAGTTGACGATTAGGTTGGGACTTCAAATTCTTTCACAACTTGCCGATACATCTCCGTCGCCTTGCAACCACAACTTCATATATATGTACGTATATGAAGTTACCGTCACAGGGTGATAATCCATAAGAAATCGAGCTTATATCTGTTTGCTTCAACTAGGAAAACTATTTCTTTCCAGTGCATATTTTGGACTCAATTTAGAGCGTTACCCCTTATTGCATGAGGGTAATTCTTGTGATTTTCATCACAAGATACGATCTGCAGCATGGTAACCATGGAGATTTTGATTGGGGATACACACATTTCTTTGCTTGGAGACGCTGCTTCTTGGCTGAGTTGGTGTTGTGGGTTGGAGGAAACTCGCTTCTCCTTGTTGGATGATCATGTTTGATGGCTTATAGTTTGGTGCTCCTCTCATATTTCATTCATTTGCATGGTGAGCCACACTTTGGGTATACATATTAAATGGTTCTGGTGCATGCTACCTCATCATGGTGTTGTCTTGGTATAACTTGTTCATCATTTCTAGAGAGCGCTAGACCTTTGTTCATGTATGATGGTTCTAGTGCCCCACGAGGGGTTGGATAACGGTGATGTGAGATAGTGACATGGTCGGATTATTTTTGGAGCATCCTAGTGATTGTTCATGCGGATGTTATATTATTGGTTTGGGAGGGGGTGCTCCACATGACCCTCTTTTCTTATGTTGTTATAGATTAGGTGGTGGGACATAGCTTATATGTCGAGGTGATACAGGTTGTCTAGGTGATGATTTCCCTAGCATTTGGGGTGTTTTTTACGTGAGGATTGCACACTCACATGGTTGATCTCACTCACTTGAGTGGCTAGCACATTGATCCCTTTTCAGATGGTTCCATATTGATTTATTGGGTTATTTGATGTCGTTTGATGTAGTGAGAGCCTCCTAGTGTGAGCACCCTAGGAAAATTGAGGGGTTTTGGCATATGTATCACCTTATTATGATATAGATAGTAACCCTTGTGGAGCATTCCCCTTGTGCACACATGTTGAGTTTGATTTAGCCCTTTAATGACTAATTTTACCTTATTTTGACTTTGGACGGAGACCCTAGTGCTTGAGCACCTTGGTTTCAAACTTGGATTGGATTATTGAGAGGTGGATTGTAGTTTTATTGGAGCACTCACCTTTGGTGGCACACATGTGGAGGCATATTCATATTTATTGTTAGATGATGGGGTCATCCCCTTCCTCCATGGAGTTAATTCGTATTTATTTATTCCTTGGACATGGATTGATAGTTATTCCTCCTTGTATCTAGGTATCTGAACACTTACTGAGGAAGTGGTTATACCGTGGAGACCACATCATGAATTTTATCATGGCATGTGCGAGAAGGTTGGCCAATTATTAGCATGTATTCACACGTGTGGGTTTCCTTTTCACCTTCATTGTGGAGTCTGGACCAAGGCTTCACTAGACACCTTTGGCACATTTATTATGCTCATTGATGATGTGTGTTGGCCTGGAGCACCCAAACATGCCACACAGAGGGTTGTTAGCACCTTGGATCTTGAGCTTAAGCTATTTTTCGCTTGTTATCCACACTTATGTGAACCGATCCATGCATGTAGGCTTTTGCACATGTTTTGAGGGGGCTTCACTTGGTCAAAACCTTAGCCATTTTGCTATTCTTGGACATGGTTTATTATCATCTTGAAGGAGAATTCCCTTGAGGGAGTTATTTCATTATTGTATTGGTGGGCATCCCATTAGAGAGCATAACCTTAGCCATTTTGCTATTCTTGGACATGGTTTATCATCATCTTGAAGGAGAATTCCCTTGAGGGAATTGTATCGGTGGGCATCCCATTGGAGAGCATATTTTATTATTTCAAGGAGCATTTGACATGATCAAACTCACACACGTCACCTTGATGAGTTGTCTAACATGATGGAAACCTACACATGCTACCTTGGAGGTTGTATTCGCTGATTGGAGGAGATTTTTCTTAGTCCACCATATCGAGGAGCGCACCCTTGAGGATTATTTTATTCCTTTGTTGGAGGATGCACATATGGAGGCACTTCTTTATTATTTCTTCGAGGTTGTTGACATGGTCAACCACCTTGGAGAAGATAAATGGCATAACCACTCTGACAGATCCAACTTATCCTACTTCTCTGAAAGCTAACAACTACATCGCATAATCTATTTTTCAATATTGGACTTTCTTTTGTAGTTGGTTCATTATAAAAGACAGCAGGTATTTTATTCGTAATCAGGTTTTAACTATAGTTGGACCGATCAGTATCCGAACGGAACGAATTCAAACTTATCCTGGCCGGTGCGAAACTCGATTCATGGGAGATGGAGAATAGATTTATGGAATATTGCGTTGTTTGTCCAGCGGCCATCCCCACCAGAACGGCGACATTTTATTATTGTTTGATCTCATGATTTGGTTATGTGAGAAAGCAATATTATAACGTTTTCCTCGGAGATAAGGATGTCTCTAGTGTTATAGCTGATTTTACCACACATGGTTGATCACATATTTATGGCCTTCCCTGTCCCTTTGTAGACTCTTTAGACCCCATGGACTGATATTATACTTTGATGTTTCCAATTTCATCCTTAAAAACCTTTGTTTATTGTTGTACGCGACTTTTAATCCCATACTTGTGTGTACACGCAACTTTTGACCTCAAACCCACGTACATCGGGATGTGTGCATAAATCCAAATACTTTTGGAGTTTTCCTTCATGTGTGTCCGAACCATTTGACTCTTGGCCTTCCATATGCCTCGAGATCGCTTGGATTTGACCCCCCATTACCCCTTTGGAGTGCTATATAAAGAACCCCTTGGATACATTGAAAGAGAGGAATTGAAGAGCAACAGAACTATAGTCCATTGTTGCCATAACTTGCATATACTTGAGTCTGCATCCCTTTGTCCCTTTGGAACACTTTGTGTTCTTCCCAAACTTGCCTTTGTTTGTGAGCTTGCTATCGAGAGATGGAGGATTGAGGTGGTGGAGGCCCAGGTGGAGGATTCAGTTTCTTCAGTTCGCAGATGTGCCAACAGAGGTTGTCACTTGTGTAATCTCTAATTCGATTAATAGAAATATATTTAACTGTTCAATAATGTGCATTTGAATGAATATTGAATCCATGGATATGTTTAATTGCTTATACATTGTTGATTATATATGCTAGAGTAGATCAAACACCATATTATATAGCATGCTTGTCTTGTTTGCTGTTGTTGAGAGCAAATTGCTAGCGCAAGCGGGATTGGAAAAAGCTCAACGGGGATCTACTTCAACCGTCTGGAATAAGGTATGATTCGAGGTCCTTTAGTGTTAGATGTTGGGTTTCTCTTGCATATTGGGAAAGGATTGATTTCTCTTGTTTAGCTGTCTGTTATGGTACACCCCAAGCCATAGAAATTTTTTCTCCGTAACAGAATTGGTGACTCCGCTGGGGAGATTCCTAGTTGTTTCTCTTTGGGGATTTTTGGTATTCAATGTACTTTAATTGCTCTAATTTCTTTGTTTCTGTGTCGGTTCTGGGGGCATGTTTGCCCAGTAGGGTCCTAAAGGAATAAATTTTGTCTTAGCTTGTCTGTTTGCCCTATTTTTCTTCTTTTTTCTCCATGTACGTGGGTTTAGCTTTCACAGTCGCGTATACATGCGAGTTTTCCTTGAACAGTCGCGTATGTACGCTAGGTTACTGAGAACAGTGGCGTATGCCTTGATTTTGAGCCTTAATGGGAGGATTAAGTGTTGCTGAGTGAGTTTGGATGAGTGTTGGGTCTTCTAGGATGCTTCTGGAGTCTGTATACACCAATGTTCCACCAAGTTTCCGAGACGGGGGGGCGTGGGAGCGAGGAAACACACATTGGGGACGTGTAGAGACACCCCAAAATTTTGGGGTATTTTGGGGGACGGAGGGGCGGGGAGGCGTCAAGGTCCCTAACATAGGGGGGTCGGTCTCTAAAATTATAAAAAAATAAAAAATAAAAATAAAAATATGAACCCCAACATATAAACCAATTCCTCATCCCATCACCATTTGCATACTAGCATGCTTATGTTCCCGAAGAATTTAGTGTAATTTAATGTAATCGTTATAGCCAAGCATATCATATCGATGTTTGTTTCTTTTTATTTGTTTCTATTTCGTTTTAAAATGACCATTTAGTGTAAAACCCTAAAATTTAAGATGACCCATTTCTTTTTTAAGTAAAAAAATTTAAAAAATCAAGCGCAGTGGGGGCCTCTCGGAGCCCCCCATTTTCAGGGGGGGGCATGTGGGAGCCCCCCAATCCGGGAAACTCCTAGACCCGAGTTTCCCCAAGTTTTGCAGAAAGGGGGGCACTGGGAAACGTTTCCCATGGAGCCCCTCAGTCCACGGGGCGTGGGAAGCGTAGGGGGCGAGCCCCCGACCCTGGAAGGTGCGTCCCCGTGGAACACTGGTATACACCCTCTGTTTCTCACCAGAGACTACTTTTCGTTTGATTTTTTTAAAATGTTCTTGTCATTCATTTTCTACTTTTTGTTTTGAGATTAGTGCATTAGGTCTCTTTTACCTTGGTGCTTTGCTTGGCTACTGTTTGTGAGTGGTTGCAGAGTCTGAGGGTTGTAGAGTCATCTTTTTGCTTTCATATCTCATTTAATCCAAAAATACAAAAATAATTTGTTTTTTTGCATAGTTATGCATTGCTTGCATTTTGCATTGGCACGGTATTTGCATTAGGTTTGCTTGGTGATTTATAATCAGATTTTCATATAGGAATGATTGCACTTATATTTGAAGGAAAAATCTTGCACTTCACGAAGTAGCATACGTTGTTTTTCATTCTACACATTGCATTTGCATTGCTTGTTAGGTGTGCATTTTACTTATTGTTGTGTCATAACTTCATTAGTTACACGACCATTTACCCTTTTGAGTAATTTATAGCCAAATAAAATTAACGCTTAAATAAAATGAATTGCACTCTTTTCTTTTCTAGGGTGCATCAACAAGAATAGGTTTTAGGGTCTTGGAATAGTTCAATGTGAGTCAATTCTCCAAGACCACTAAACAAAACAATTAGGTGTCTGTCCAGGTGAGAGTGTGAAACCCTTGGTATAATTAGTGTTTCTCAGAACGCTCCTCTTACACGGGAGTTAAGCACGAGGCAGTGCACGCGATTGTGATTGGGATGACCCCTGGTCACTTTCTGTGAGCACCGGAGATATTTCCATGATTGTATTCGTATCTAGGGACCTTTGAGGTATTGACTGGTGCACCCCTGGGGCACCAATTGTGCTTTCAGGCTTCGGGATTTGGTACCCTGCCCATACAGTCGATCCCGCATGTGACTGTTCACCTGAGCATTGGTTATATTGAGGTGACCTTAGTTGCCTTACCTAGGTTATCAAGGGGGTATTTGCAGAGGTTGTTCTGCAGGTGTCCTGGCCAGGAAGGGGTCGGACAGCACAGTCGCTATATGCATTGAAGCTGAGGGCCACTATAATTGGTTACGAACCTTCGCTTGTTGTGTATGGGAGTCTCAAGCCTCTCCTAGGCGACACATACATGCTTCATTCGGGAGCTCACTTATCCTACCCTTGGTTTGCTTGTTGTTTAGCTTTAGATTTTCTTAGGTGTATGCTTTGTGAAGGCTAATTTGCTTAGGCTTGCATAGATAGATTGAGTCTTTGCTTTTTGTTGAGTCATTGTGGATTCGGGTGCAGCTCCCCGTCGCTCTCGTCGTTTAGCAAGTCTTTCGCCTTCTACTTCTCCTCCTCCCTTGGGAGAGAGAGCCAGACAGTCGGAGCGGACTAGTCATCACTTTGATTCACACAGAGATCTCACCATGAGTCATCATGGGTCTGAGGTCCCAGAGTTTCCCCCTTCCCCGCCTTCGGTGGCGGAAGTTGAACCTTCAAGCACATATGGGACTCCGCCTGAGTCTGGTCCTTATGGGGTTGGACCATCACAAGAAGATTTATCACAGTTTCATGATTACATTAGCTCCGACCCTCAGTATTGGTTATACTATCCAGGTGAAGAGACTCAACATGCAACCACCAACACTAGCCACATTAGGTATGGCATGCCTGATATTCCCGAGACTGATCCGGCACCTCATGTCGAATCAGTTCGTGACCCTGGTACTGCGCCTGGTGGCACTTCCATTCCTTTCCATGCGGAGAGGTTTGGTAATAGTAGTCACATTGCACCATCCACTCCAGCGGTGGAAATTCCTTCACACACACAGCCTAGACCTAGCACCAGTGTTCCTATTCAGGGACCTCGTCCGAGACATGTGAATATTGGGGGTACAAGCTATATTCCTTCACATATTCCATCGTCTTCTCAGCCTATTCCTTCAAATTCCTTTTTGATGCATCCTCTTCCTAACTATAGTGGTCCTTCGAGCCGAAGTTCTATTGTAAGCCATGTTCATCCTACATCTACTAACACCATAGTGTCACAAGGCCAAGTGCCTCCTTATGTGTCAGCAGGTTATATGCCTACTTATGGATCATCTCATGGAGTATCTCGTGGACCATCTCATGGTCCAGCTCATGGAGCTTCCTATATACCTACCTATGGACCATCTCATGGAACATCTCGTGGACCATCTTATGGTCCAGCCTATGGATCTTCCCATGGACCTTCTTATGGACCGTATTACAGACAGAACTATCAACCGTATGGGTACAAGTATCAACAACCCGCTTACTCTTCTAACTATGGCTTTGTAGCACCTCATACTCAAGGTACTCTACATTATAATGCTTCCATGATGAGAGGAGGTTATTATTGCACTGGCCAAGGCCATGGTGTGTATAGCAATCAACCTTATCCGAATCAGTCCTATCAGGGAGCGTGGCATCGAGCGGCTCAACCTAGGCTCCTTTTCCTTGCGACTTTGAACCTACTTGATTTGTCGAGATTGAGGAATGATCCTGTGTCTCATGATCTGGCATGGCCGGCAGTTCCTACCCAGCTTCCGTCAGACATTCCCAAGTTCGAAGGTAACGCTGGTGAAGATCCTAGTGAGCATGTCACAACCTTCCACCTTTGATAGCCTTCTAATTCCTTAACCAATGATTCCGTCCGTTTGAGGCTATTTAAACGCACCCTCGCGGGTCCTGCAGCGAAATGGTATATAGAGTGGGCCCTATACTACGTTTGATGTCCTTGCCATGACTTTTCTTAATCATTTCCAGCTACCCGTACGTTACGACGTCGATACTGAACTCTTGTCGACCTTTCGACAAGATAAAGCCACGCATATTTCGGATCATATTCAAGAGTGGCGTAGACGGAAACGATTAATTAAAGTCTTTATACCACCAAAGTTTCTTCTAAAGTGGTTCCTCAAGTCATTGTTACCTTATATCGCGAAGGATGTTTTCACATCCGGAGTTCAAAATGAGGACCAAGCTATTTTTAGGGCTCAAGAGTTGGATTTAATCTATGCTCAGTCCAGACTCTTGTATGAGATTATCCTGAATGCTCCAAGATCCAATTTCGACCCCAAGATTAAACTTGGGCCACATGGCGATGGTATTGTTGGCTCCACAAGTACCAAACCTGCAGACTCTGGTACGAAACAAGTGAGCCAGTTATCGCTTAACCAGCCTGCGTCGGGACAAGCTACAGCTTCGTCTCATCCTACCCAATCGGTGAGTGTGCTTTCAGTGCAATCGTCGAACCCGAACGGCAACCAGCAGCCTGGAAAGAATAAAAAGAAAGGAAAAAACAATCGTAAGGGTGGGAATAAAAATGGGGGTACAAGCAGCCTAAGCGTAAGGTGAAGTTTCTTTGTAAGTTGTGTAAGGACGATCACCTAACTCACTTGTGCCCTCGTATGGAGGACACCTCGAAGTTCATAGCACAGGGCCCAGCTGTGTTTACTAATCCTTTACCTAATAATCAAAATATGAACTCGAGGACCATGGATCCTGGCTGTGCATCTGGTGGAACTCCAAATCCGTCAAAAGCCGCTAGTGGTCACGGTTGCATCAACATGGTGAATGCTACAAATGTTGTGACGCATGCGAAAGACTATGATTCGTCACAATCTGACCTTGGGAAAGAACCTGCTCCACCTGAGAGCTCTTTGTGAATTGAAAAGCCTACGGATAAGCCTGAAGCTTTGCCTTGCATTCCTAAGGGAGTCTTGAAGAGCTCGGGGCACAATCCTAATGCTCGAGCCGCCCAAAACTATTCAATTGTCGAGGATTTGGGCCAGACTCATTGTGTGATGTCCGCATTAGAAGTGCTTCAGACTTGTCCTTCACAAAGGAAGGCCTTGTTGTCTACTCTTGGAGTTGGTGATGATAGCTCTTCTTCCATGATCAAATTTGAAACTCATGGAATCCATCCTCGCTTGCCTTACTACGTGTCTCTTTTGATTCATGTAGAGTGTCTCAACAACACCATCATGCATACTATGATTGATGAAGGCGCTGTCGCTTCCGTGATGTCTTTGGCTTGTTGGAAGGGCTTAGGTTCTCCCACGTTGTCTCAGGCTGCCAACATGTTGACTACTTTCGATGGACGATCGTTTCGGCTGTATGGTATACTTCCTTCTCTAAAGGTCCAATTGGGAGGGAAGACTGTTGCGATCGAGGTCGAGGTGGTTGATGCGCCCCTTGACTACAATCTTTTGCTGGGTAGGACCTAGATGTACAATATGCAACTTGTAGCCTCTCCCCTTTTCCGAGTGGTTTGTTTCTCGTTGAATGGGAAGATCGTTATTATTGATCAAAAGTCTTTCCAGAATCCAAGTGTAAACGCATCATCGGGAGCTTCTATCCCAATTATCAATCATTCTCAGTCGACAACTGAGAATGTGGGTGTGGGTATGTATCCTTCTCTCATGGGAACCTTTAGTTGTCCTGCGCCTGTTCTTATGATTGGGTCTAGTCTTGGTGGGGCTTCGACCTCATCGAATTCGGTATCCTTTCGCACTTCTCATAAGGAGGATCCTTGGATTCTTCATCGAGAACTTCGAGTATACCTGTCGAGACAAACTTGTCGTTTCCTGCAACATTGGGCGAATATTGATCATGTTGTAGAGCCTAGTCCTCCCTCTCCGCATACAGAGGAGGACCCTTATGTGTTGTCGTGTAATGTCCTCTTCCAATTAGGCCTTGAGACCCAAAACCACTAACCTATGTGATTCCTGTGGGTTTGAGCGGTTTCTGATAGCTAGGGAATCAGCTAAGGACTGATGCCATCTATAGAAGATCTAGGGCATCATCATTAGGTCAAGAAGGGCCACCGGGGCCAAAGGCCACCTTCGTGCATGCCATCCAAGCATTATTTAATGATGCATGCACTCTTTAGGCCTCCATCCGCATGCATGCAAGTCAACGGCAAATTAGAAGATAACGTGACCTAATTAGGTCAAAGATTAGGGTTTTCGCAGTTGAACGTTATAAATAGAGGATAAAGCGAAAGGAGACTTCACTTTTGATTATGATTATTTTGGGAGCTCTTGGATAGCAGCATAGCGTGCCGCACAGCAGTTGGGGTTGGAGACGGAGTCTTTAGCTAACGGGATTTCGGCAGTGAAACATCTGTCCTAGTCTTATTCAGGGTAAGCCATACAGGTTCACCACTTGTTCTTCATTCATTCATAAGTTATCCAGTATATGGTATAGATCGTTGCAGGGACACGTGTGCAGCCATAAGGGGGGGGGTTTCAGCCAGAAAGCCCTAATCAGTTGCTGGGCCTTCAGATCTCAGCTTTACTCCGAAACTCAGGCACCATTTTCATCATCAGCATCATACTCCGGTACCCGGTGATTATCAGATCCGTCCATGCTCATCCGGAGCAGTTATCAGCAGTTTCGTGATCCCAGCGGCGTGAGCAGCTATCTCACCAGAGCAAGTCGCTATTCTACCTAGAGGTCTTAGAAATTCTGCCAGGCATTCTCTCCGGCACGGGAAGGCTATCAGTCCTGCAAATCGACAACTTCATCGGACACCTCCTTCACTGAAAGCGTCACCCTTTTCTGACTAGGGTTCTTGCTGCTGAGGGTTCACCGGAAGTAGAAGAGATCTGCCCATCTCCGATCCAGTTCTCGGTGCTTGCATACTTTCTCCGAAGCAGTCTAGCCAGCTTATCAGTGGTAAGTGTTCATTCTATCTCACAAACCCTAACCCTAATTTTTCCTATAAAATAGGGATTTTTGCATGCCCAGTTGTATCAGCATATTTGCTTAGAAATAGAAAATATCGGGATTTGGGATATTACAGTGGTATCAGAGCTATTTTCTTAGCTAGTTGTGGGCTTGAGGAATGAAAAGTAGATGAATACAGAAGGGGATCCTTTTGTAACCTATAGGAGGAGGAAGAGTAGATACACAGAAGAATTCGAAGATATCCAACTAGAAGATACCAATTCAGACATGGAACAAACAGGTATACATTCGGATAGGGGAAAAGGAACGGGAGAAGAAGAGGATCGGATGGAGTTTCGCAGCTTGGTCTCTGCATTGCAAGACTTAGCCAAAGGACAAAAAGATGTACTCAATGCAATCAACAGATTATCAGCGAAACCAGAAACAGGTATCAACAGTACACCTCCCTCACCGGTAGATCGGGGATCTACAAGCAGCAATGGAAAGGTAGCATACACTAACATTCAGAATACTCCGCACATATACAGCAGACCTTCTATTAGGCCTACCATGCCTCACTTCTTGGCAGATACAGTAGGGGGCCCGGTCATGCAGGTAGAACCTAGCGAGCCTTTTGGAGTTTATCTACAGGAGTATAGAGACTTAGGGGATGAGTTTCATGCGGCCATGTCTTTTTCAGATTTCTGCAACATGAAGAGTAGGAACAGGCCCAGGAATTTCAACAAGGGTTTCAATCACAACTATGAGTTGCAAAAGACCTTGGGTAGATTGACCATCCCAAACTCTAATGGGACTCGCGGAGGATCAGCAAGGATATGGGTTCAAAAGTTGGATACCTATTTCCAACTCAACCCCATGACAGAAACAGATGCCATTAAGTTGGCTACACTTCACCTAGACGGAGAAGCTCACGAGTGGTGGTACCACGGATTGGTGACATTGAGTCACAACACCATACATTCCTACGGTGAGTTCACTCAGAAGCTCATAGAGAGGTTTGACAGGAAAGATCCAGAGATACATTTCAGGGAGTTGGCTCAACTCAAACAAACCGGTAGTGCAGAAGCTTTCATTTCAGAATTTCAGAGGCTAGCCATTATCGTAACAGTGTGTCAGAGAGCAGATTGACTATGTTATTCACTGAGGCCCTCACAGAGCCACTACGGGGATGGGTGAAAGCCTACAAACCCCTCACTTTGCAGGATGCCATTAGCAGAGCAAGAGATCTTCAGGATTCAATCCCCAAAAACAAATTCCCACTGAAAACCAATTTTCCTGCTAGGGACAAGGACAGGGAACCTTTCCAGCAGGATGTGCATAAGAAAACTTGGTTAGACGAGGACACTAGGAAAGACTTGAGAAGGAAGAAGCTATGCTTCACCTGTCAGGAACCATGGGTACCAGGACACAAGTGTGCAGGGAAGGCGAAGGCTCACTACATTGAGGTATATTCAAACAGTGATGAGGACGACTATGAACAGGAGGCCACAGAAGAGGAGTCACATCAGGGTGATACACCAGAGGGAGTCATTGCTACATTATCTGGAGTACCAAGATTCCATACTCTCAGGGTCAGGGGAGTAGTACAGGGCCACAAAGTAGGAGTATTGATTGATGGGGGAGCCACCCACAATTTCATCGACTCCGCTTGGGTAGCCAAGAGAGGTATTCAGACCAAGAATTTCGAAGGATTCACTGTAGCAGTAGCCAGGAACTCCAGCATGGAGTGCAACTACTGGATCCCAAAATTGAATGTCGCCTTAGGTAACTATCAGATGACAGACTCTTTTTATGTAGTGGATGTAGCGGATACTCATGTGGTATTGGGTGTTCAGTGGCTTTACTCTATAGGGAAATACACTACAGATTACAAGAAAATGGAAATGGAATTCCAGGGGCCAGACGGCAAACGAGTAGTTTTGAGGGGCATGAACACTTATCCCCCAAAACCGGTCTCGTCACAGAGGATGGAGGCAATACTCCGACAGGATGATATAGAATGGGCTGCAGAATGTTTAGTCACCTTCAGGAAACCCCCAGAGACCAGCACACAACACCCAAGTGACATTCAAGCCTTGCTACAGAAACATGAAAAGGTTTTTCGGGACCTTCCATCAGGTAGACCACCAGACCGAGGGTTTGAACACATCATCGAGCTAGAGGAGGGAACACAAGCAGTCATCGCCACTCCTTGCAGGCATCCCAAAAGGTACAAGGATGAAATTGAGAAGACAATCAAAGAATTACTAGAGCTTGGATATATTCGGCCCAGTTCTAGCCCCTTCGCATCCTCAGTAGTACTGGTCAAAAAGAAGGATGGTACACTGCGAATGTGCATCGATTATCGAGCACTCAACAAGAAGACCATTAAGAACAGGTATCCCATTCCCAGAATTGACGAACTCATGGATGAGCTTCGGGGAGCCCAATACTTCTCCAAGATCGATCTTCGCTCGGGGTACCATCAGATCAGGGTAAGGGACCAGGACATCTCCAAAACAGCTTTTCGCTATCACTATGGTCACTGTGAGTTTTTGGTCATGCCCTTTGGACTTACTAATGCTCCGACCACTTTTCAGTCATGAATGAACCACACCTTCAGAGCACAGCTACGTAAGCTTTTGCTCGTATTCTTTGATGACATCCTGATTTACAGCAAAACATGGGAAGAGTATCTGAAACACCTGGACGAAGCATTGAGTATTTTAGAAGAACATTCGCTTTATGCGAAAATGTCCAAGTGTGAGTTTGGCATGAAGGAGATGTTGTATTTAGGACACGTAATCAATGCAGAAGGAGTACAGGTTGACATGGAGAAAATCTGAGCTATCAGAGATTGGCCCGCGCCAAAAACAGTTACAGAATTGAGAGGATTCTTAGGTCTGTGCACTTATTACCGACGGTACGTTAAGGGATTCTCCCAATTTGCAGCACCCCTCACAAATCTCACCAAGAAGGGGGCGTTCACTTGGACAGACTTAGCACAGAAAACTTTCGAAGAGATGAAGGTTATTATGAGTTCTTGTCCAATTCTAGCATTACCAGACTTCTCACAACCCTTTGTAGTAGAATGTGATGCATCAGGGGAAGGGTTAGGAGCAGTGTTGATGCAGAATAATCACCCTATTGCATTCGAGAGCCGTAAACTGAAGAACTACGAGCGCCATTACTCCATATATGACAAAGAGATGCTAGCCATCTTGCATGCTCTCACAAAATTCAGACAGTGCCTGGTGGGCAGTAAGTTCAAAATCAAAACCGATCATAACAGCCTCAAGTATTTCCTGGAGCAGAAGGAACTGAATGAGCGACAGCAGAAATGGGTCAGCAAAGTACAAGCCTACGATTTCGAGATCGACTATGTAAAAGGTAAGAATAATGTAGTAGCTGATGCATTATCCAGGCGTCCAGCCCCATAATCTCTTAGTAGTATATCCACGGATTGGAGGGCACTTCTCTTAGTGGAATACTTCAAAAATAAATTCGCTTGCGAATTATTTGACGGGCAAATCCAGGATGACAGGTAAAGGATTATGGATGACATCATCTATTAAAAAAACAGGATATACCTCGTTCCAGAATCCACATTGAGGAAAAAGATCATTCAGGCAGCCCACGATTCTCCTTTATCAGGGCATCAAGGTTTCTTAAAGACCTACAGGAAGATCAGAGAGAGGTTCTCATGGAAGGGCCTCAAGGGGGAAATTATGCAGCATGTCCGGGAATGTAGCATCTGTCAGCAGAACAAGATTGAGAACCCCCATCCAACGGGGTTACCCCAGCCACTACCGATTCCAGAGCAGAAGTGGGAAAGCATCTCCATGGACTTTATTTCAGGATTGCCCAAGGTCCAAGGGTGAGATTGTTTATATGTAGTAGTTGACAGACTGACCAAGTTTGCACATTTCTTCTCGATATCATCAGACTACTCGGCAGCTCAAGTAGCTGAGTTATTCTTCAGGGAGGTCTTCAGGTTACACGGGTTACCTAAGACCATTGTCAGTGATCGAGATAGCAGGTTCACGGGGGCCTTCTGGCAGGAACTATTCAGATTGGTGGGGACCGAACTGGCTACTAGTACCAGTTATCACCCCCAGAGTGACAGGCAAACAGAAATAGTCAACAAGTGGATCGAAGGATATTTAAGGAACTATGTAGCAGGGCAGCAGCAAACCTGGATCAAATGGCTACACCTAGGGGAGTATTGCTACAATACTACCTATCACATGTCTATTAGGATGACTCATTTTAAGGCATTATATGGTTACGAGGCCTTGGACTATGCAGATTTGGCATTTGGAGATAGTAGGGCTCCTAAGGCTAAGGATTGGATACAGGACAGTCAGGACATTCTGAAAATATTAAAGGAGAATTTACAAACAGCCCAGAATCAACAAAAGTTGTATGCCGACAAACATAGGATTGAGCGGAGCTTTGAGGTAGGGGATTTAGTATACTTAAGGCTCCAGCCTTACAGACAGTCCTCACTTAAGAAGAAAGGAGCCGAGAAGTTAAAACCCCGCTTCTATGGACCATACAGAATAATCAGGAAAGTGGGAGAGGTGGCATATGAACTAGAACTTCCACAGGAAAGCAAATTTCACAATGTGTTCCATGTATCTAATCTGAAGAAGACCCTTGGGCAACACATTGCTCCATCCACCGAATTGCCTCCTTTAGATGATGAAGGACTGCTGATACTGATTCCCGAACAGATCATACAGACTAGAGAGAGGAAGCTCGGGAACAGGATAATCAGAGAATACTTGGTTCAATGGAAGGAACTACCACCAGAGGATGCCACCTGGGAAGGTGAACAAGTATTGCAGCATCCCAGTTTGAAGTTGCTTGAGGACAAGCAATCTCAAGCAGGGAGAACTGTAATGTCCTCTTCCAATTAGGCCTTGAGGCCCAAAACCGCTAACCTATGTGATTCCTGTGGGTTCGAGCAGTTTCTGATAGCTAGGGAATCAGCTAAGGACTGATGCCATCCATAGAAGATCTAGGGCATCATCATTAGGTCAAGAAGGGCCACCGGGGCCAAAGGCCACCTTCATGCATGCCATCCAAGCATTATTTAATGATGCATGCACTCTTTAGGTCTCCATCCGCATGCATGCAAGTCAACGGCAAATTAGAAGATAAAGTGACCTAATTAGGTCAAAGATTAGGGTTTTCGCAGTTGAACGTTATAAATAGAGGATAAAGCGAAAGGAGACTTCACTTTTGATTATGATTATTTTGGGAGCTCTTGGATAGCAGCACAGCGTGCCGCACGGCAGTTGGGGTTGGAGACAGAGTCTTCAGCTAACGGGATTTTGGCAGTGAAACATCTATCCTAGTCTTATTCAGAGTAAGCCATACAGGTTCACCACTTGTTCTTCATTCATTCATAAGTTATCCAGTATATGGTATAGATCGTTGCAGGGACACGTGTGCAACCGCAAGGGGGGGGGTTTCAGCCAGAAAGCCCTAATCAGTTGCTGGGCCTTCAGATCTCAGCTTTACTCCGAAACTCAGGCACCATTCTCATCATCAGCATCATACTCCGGTACCCGGTGATTAACAAATCCGTCTGTGCTCATCCGGAGCAATTATCAGCAGTTTCGTGATCCCAGGGGCGTGAGCAGCTATCTCACCAGAGCAAGTCGCTATCCTACCTAGAGGTCTCAGAAATTCTGCATGTACCAGGCAATCTCTCCGGCACGGGAAGGCTATCAGTCCTGCAAATCGGCAGCTTCATCGGACACCTCCTTCACTGAAAGCATCACCCTTTTCTGACTAGGGTTCTTGCTGCTGGGGGTTCACCAGAAGCAGAAGAGATCTGCCCATCTCCGATCCAGTTCTCGGCGCTTGCATACTTTCTCCGAAGCAGTCTAGCCGGCTTATCAGTGGTAAGTGTTCATTCTATCTCACAAACCCTAACCCTAATTTTTCCTATAAAATAGGGATTTTTGCATGGCAGTTTGCATGCCCAGTTGTATCAGCATATTTGCTTAGAAATAGAAAATATCGGGATTTGGGATATTACATGTCAGCATGGGTAGTAGTCATGTCACTCTCAAGACTGCCTTGATGATGTTTTTCCGTCAGATAAAGATATTCTTGAGGCCATGTCTGGGATAGAACAACCTTGGGAAGAGTTGCACCATAGATCGTATTTCCTTCCTAAGCTTGATCGTTTAGAGTGTGATCACTTTAAGGCGATTCTAAGCGAGAAAGTTGGTAGCCCCATGCTCCCATTAAGCTCTCCTAGTCAGATTGTTGAAGGGAACATAGCTAACCTGTCACCAACGATTCCTATCAACATTTCTCGTGATCCTGGTAAGATTGAGAACGTTTACATTGGGGCGGATTGTTCCCTCGACGAGATTAAAGAGTATACCAAGCTTTTTAAGGACTTTCGTGATGTTTTTACTTGGTCATACAAAGAAATGCCAGGTGTAGACCCTCGTATTGTCGAACACAAAATCAAAACCTATCCAGATGCAAAACCGGTTCGACAACGTTTGCATGCCGTGAATCCTAGGAAAGCACCCGCCATTAAAGCAGAGATAGAGAAACTACTCAAAGCTGGTTTTATCTATCCTGTTCCCTTGACGGAGTGGGTTTCAAATCCCGTTCCGGTGGATAAGAAGCAGGGAGCGATCCAAATATGCACCAATTTCCGTGATTTAAATCGAGCCTGTCCTAAAGATAATTTCCCTACACCATTTATTGATCAAATTTTGGAAGAGTGTGCGAGAAGTGAGGTATTTTCTTTTAAGGATGGCTTTTCTGGATATAATCAGATACAAATTAAACCCGAGGATCAACATAAGACTGCATTTATTTGTCCTTGGGGAACTTTTCCATATCGGAAGATGCCCTTCGACCTTAAAAACGTCGGAGCTACGTTTCAACGGGCCATGACCTTGATCTTTCACAATCTTAAAAAGATTATTGAAGTGCATTTGGATGATCTCGCTGCTCACTCTCGTTTGAAAGTGTGCATCATCCTTATCATTTGCGATTACTGTTCGAAAGATGTCGTCATTATCAAGTTCGTTTAAATCCTCATAAGTGCATCTTTCTAATGAAGGTTGGTCGTTTACTAGGATTCATCGTGTCCAAGGAGGGTATTAGAGTCGATCCCTTGAAGGTTGAGGCAATACTTCAATTGTCTCCCCCGCGTAACATTCGACATCTTCAATGTTTACAAGGAATGGCAAACTTCTTGCGAAGGTTCGTGGTCAATTTTGCCAACTTGACTAAAGGCTTCATGCGTTTGTTAAAGGACACCCCTTTTTACTAGGATGAGCGAGCCCAGGTGTCTTTCGATGCCCTGAAGCTTTAGCAACGGCCCCTGTGCTTAGTCCACCAAACTATTGCTGTGAGTTTTTTATTTATGTGGTCGCGTCTCAGGAGACGATTGGTATGGTATTGGTTCAAGAGGATGCAGAGCTCCATGAGCATGTCATATATTATTTGAGCCGAAACCTTATTGATGCGGAACTTTGTTATTCCCATGTTGAGAAGCTAGCCTTAGCCACTGTTCATTCGGTTCAGTGTTTGAGGCATTACATCCTCCTTCGCCAAACTTTGGTCATAGCTCACATCAATCCATTTCAGTTCGTCCTCACTAGAAGGATGATTGGGTAAAGTATGATAAATGGATTGTGATATTGCAAGAGTTTGATCTCGAGTTTCTTTCGGCGAAATCGAAGAAATCATTAATCTCTGCTGAGCTCATATCAGATTTCCCAAATTTGGATGAAGAGGAGGTTTATGAGGATTCTTTTGTTGATGAACATATATTCCTCATCTCAACTGCGGATCGTTAATACGAAGATATTATCGTGTATTTGCAAACATTGAAGGTCCCTACTCACCTCTCACGGGATGAGCGGCGACGACAACATCACGTAGAGAAGAACTACCTCATAGTGGATGATACTTTGTACCGCTGTGGGGTTGATTCCATTTTACGTCATTGTTTAACTCATGATGAGGCTGAGGTTGTGCTTAATGATTACCACAGAGACGCGTGTGGTGGTCATTTATCTGGGCTTTCTACAGCCCAAAAAATCCTAAGAGCGGGCTATTTTTGGTCGTCCATCTTTAAAGATTACGTTAATGCGGTCAAGAAATGCTACCCTTACCAGGTGTTTGCACGTAATATGCGCTCGCGTCCCCCCCCTTTGCATCTTATTGTCACCGTCGGTCCCTTCACCAAGTGGGGGCTTGATTTTATGGATTGCAACCCAGCTTCAGCTGGGGGGCACCATCATATTATTGTGGCTGTCGATTACTTCACGAAATGGGCAAAGGCTATGCCCACAATTAAATCCAACGGTGAAACAGCCGCACATTTCGTATTTAACCAGATTATCACCCAGTTTGGCATTCCGAGAGAGCTTGTCACTGACCATGGCAGGCAATTTCAGAACAAAATGATGGAAGAGTTGGCTTCCAAGCTAGGATATAAGCAAGAGCACTCCTCTTCTTATTACCCTCAAGAAAATGGACAGGTTGAAGCAATGAACAAGTCACTTAAGTCCATTCTCCAACGAACCGTCGCACAGAACAAGAATAATTGGCATATCATGTTGTATCCTGCTTTATGGGCCTATAGAACCGCAGTCAAGACTGCCACCGGTTTTTCTCCCTGTCAGCTTGTGCAAGGGGTGGAGTCAGTATTACCAGTTGAATGCGAAATCCCTTCTTTGAAGTTAGTTGTGGAGCTTTTACCAGAGACTTTCGCATTGGAAGAGAGTTTGGTCCACTTGGAGCAGCGTCGAGATGCTTTAGTAGCTCTTGAGGTTAACAAGCGTCGCGTTAAGGTCCAATACGATAAGTCTGTCCGTCCTAGGAGGTTTAGTGAAGGTGACTTGGTCCTTTTGTGGGATCAAGCTAAGGAACCCTTGGAGACAGGAAAGTTCAATCCTATGTGGCATGAACCTTACGTGGTTAAGCGTGTCTTAGAGAAAGGCGCCTATGAGCTGGTGGATTATGAAGGGACAGCCTTGGCAGAGCCTAGAAATGGGCTCTATCTTAAAAAGTACTATGCATGATCTTCAGCCAGGGCTAATTTTTGTATATTATTGTACATTTTTGCATTGCATAGTTAGGTTTTCTTATGGTGATCAGGTTTGTTGATTAGCTTTTGTTTGTTATGGCAGATGTCGATGGAGTCTTTCGTTTACATACGATTCGCTGATAGTGCTAGCCACCACACTCAAAATTCAGCTTCGATTGCTTGGGTGATCAATACTCCTACGGGTCAAGTGTTGTCTTTAGGAGGCGTATGTTTACGGCCTTCGTCCAACAATGTTGTTGAATATAGTGTCGTCATTGAGTTATTACGGGATGCCATTTCACATGGTGTTCTTTCTCTTGAGGTACGTCTTGATTCGCAGTTAGTGGTTTCACAGCTTAATGGCTTGTATCATATTAGGGATCAAACATTATTACGAAAATTCTTACCTGTTAGATTGCTAGAACGGCAATTTGAGAGTATAACATACATTCATGTTCCAAGAAATTTTAATCAAGTTGTTGATTCATATGCTAACTATGTACTAGATTGTCATTTGTTTCACAGACCATAAGCATTTCACAAACACATTTTACACATGTAAATAGAATAATAATCGATCATCATAAATATTTTTCAAAAAATGTGACGTCATAATACATAAGTGTCATATACAAAATTGAGGCTTCCGAACCACCAAAATATACTACATGATCATACAAAAAATATACACTCATGTCTCTAAGCCGGAGGTGGAGGAGGGTGCTGATCATGGTAGCACACCACGACCCTAGCAAGCCGGCAAAATAATCGAACCCAGGCCCATGGTACTCCAACCACCTGGCGTTGCATGGCCTCGGGCAAGTCCTCGACTTGCGCCATGGGAACTCTCTGTGTCAATTGAACGAAGTTAGTGTGGATGCTCTACAGCGTCCGCTCTGCATCCGCACCCATGATCTCATCACCTCTTCCCCTTCGTCGATGACGAGGAAAGCCATCTGGCCGTTGTGGTCCTATATGTCCTATATCTGCATATACATGTTGATGAAATTGTCATTGATGCCAACATGGATGTCATTGATGCCACCACCTTGCTGAAGATGTTGAAAAAGCCTTGGTGATGATGCTAAAGCTCTTGATAGACCTTGAAGATGATGACCTTGAGGGTTGTGGTGACCCAAGTTATACATTGGGGTATGATCAATTTAAGGATGGAACAAATAGCTGATTGCAGATGCTTAATTAACTATCAAAGTTGGTTGAGAATTATGCAAAAGCACAAGCCTTAATTAATAAAATCGACATGGGGTTAGGGTTTCTTTCCTTGAATTAAGGAATAATCCAAAATGCAAAGTGCAAAGTCGGCTCCACTAGTCATTCAAAAAGGAAAATTAAAAAATCAAATCGTTATTTGCAAAGTCGGCTCCAAAAAGAAAATTAAAAAGAAAGGCAGGTCGGCCCAGTAAAAATGGGAGAAATTTAGTATAAATAACCTCTCAAATCTTCATTTTTAGGATGCAATTTTTGGTGGATTACTCTGAGATTTTTTCGGGTGTCTACTGAGGCAAGCTCATTGACTGAGGCTGCAATTCGGGTGACTAAGGAAATTGACTGTGGTTTTATCCGAGGGTTACAGCAGGAGAAGAGCAGCAGCCCCGAATTTTTTTTTTCCTTTGGTATTATCTCTTCACATATTCCGAATTATTTTTCTAGGACTAATTGCTGACAGTTCGAATTTTTTCAAGACTTGGGTGTTTGAATCAGTTCTGCTTTTGGAGAGAGTATAGTCCAAGCCTTTTGGAAATTTACTGCTGCCTTTCTACAGTCCGAGAACTTGCTCGATCTAACTCATTTACCTAGGACGTTATCAGCATGAACAGTCCGAGTCTCTTCACAACGTTTGAGTTCTAATTTGTGTGGGTCCCCTTCCCAGCACACAAGTCAAGGGTGTATACACAGTCTGAAGGTGAGGCTGAACGCAGAATACATAGTCCAATGAGGTTGTGACATGGGTGCTGACTTTGGTATGAACTGCAGTTCATTTATGTCGATGTGGGTGACACAAACAAAAAAAAGTAGGGCTGTTGATGAAATGCATTTGATGCGGTCATGCATTTTGCTGCTGTTGCTTACAAGAGAATACTCTTGATCCATTGAGGTACTAACACATCAAATACCTTGACTATTTTGGAATAGTTGCCAATAACGTGAAGAGACCTATTTTATTCCAGCACCTGTGCAACATATGAAGAACCCGAGACAATGCCAATAACTGAAGATACTCCTCAAGTGCCTATCAATCACTATGACTGACATGAACAACATAAGAACAGATGGATGATAGAGCAAAGCTTAATGATGGGCAGATCTTAATAATTGGCATGTGCAAATTCTTTTGAAGACAAGATCAGACTTTGATGAGTCAAGTGGTGACAGTCCTATTCTTGAAGAAGTTGACAGTTTGTTGTGAAGAAATCCTTGAATGCATTTTACTTGAAGCTGTTCGAAAGAAGTATTGGAGCAGTCCTAAAGATTTCTTAAAACCCTTGGAACAATGTGAAGAAATCCTTGAATGCATTTGAGAGTCAGAATCTGTTATGACAAGTATTTGGGATCGAATGAAGGTCTGTCCGTGGGGTTAACTAGAAGTATACTTGCTCAGATTTGTGACAGTACGTCACTTAGCACAAGAGCAGATTATATACAGTCATTGAAGTTGCCTAATTTGAAAGAAGGCTATTTGGACCAGACTTGTCATATGCTAAAAGGTGAGCATGCTTGTATTGAGGACAGTTTGGGGCTGTGTATGGGAAACAAATAAAGACAAGCGTAAGGACTGAAAGAGTTGAACATAATTGATTTACTGTTCATAGATGATCTTGACAGAGACTAAGGGTGGTTAAAGGCAGAATTGTATCCTATTGAAAGAGCTGATTGAATGAACAGTGACTGAAGACTGTTACCAGACTATTCTGGACAGTTATAAAGAAGATTTGCATGTATGAAGAAGAGCTTAAGCAGAGTTGAAAGAAGACCTAGAAATGTTCCGAAGAAGACTTTGATTGAAGACTAAGTGCATGCTTCTTGACAGATTTTTGATAGAGATTGAAGGCTGTAAACTGTTTACACAATGATGATGGTATGATGTATACTTGATGCATACTCCTTGATGATGTATACCTGTTATTACTACATGATGATGCAATATGCATGTTCAGACCTTGATGTATACAGACTGATGATGATGATCTCCCATGCTAAGGTATATGATGTACAAGGTAAGTTCTGTACAATGGTGTGATTTAGTATGATGTTGATATAAACTGTGAAGGATAAAGCAGTGATATATAGTATGATGAAGAATGCTGAGGTATGAAGAGTAAGAGAAGTTTGACCAGCAGACTGTTACACCTACATCTATAAAGACCTGAGCAGACCTTGAGAGCAGACTTTGTTGAAGTGATAAGTGATGCAGCAGTTACAGCATCGTTATGTGACAGCTTGACAGTGACCTACATTGACTTAACAAGATAGTGACAGCCATTCATATGACAGTGACAGCAGTCTGATATGATATGACAAATGATAGTGACAGGTTGATGACATTGACAGTGCTTACACAGTGAGACATGTGGGTTGATGAGGCTTCTTGAGCAGAGGTTAATAAGCAGAGATTGACCAGAGATTCATGAGCAGCAGTGAGCAAATGAACAAGATGAATGATGAGCAGCTTTGATGTGTCAGAGATTTCTTGATGGTAACACAAGTATACTGTATTGTAATTGCAAGCTTGTCTTGCTTTTGAAGTTAGGATACGTCAAACCCTTCTTAGCAGGGTCTAAGAAAACCAGGCAGGGTCCTAGATGCAGAGTAGGTGCTCTATATATCAGTAGGTACTGATTTTACCTAACGGTTGTAGCCGAGCCAAAACTAATACCAAAAGATTACAAAAGTATATGGTGTTGTGTTCTTTTGTGTTATGGTTCTTAATGATTCAAATGCTTTTGATATGTGAATGATGAAGTGAAAGATGCTTATGAAATGATCAAGAGATTAGCAGAATAATCATATGATGAATTGATAATTGATTGTGATAAGCTAAGAAAAGTTTAAAATGGCTTCACACTGATTCACCCCCCCTCTCAGTGTCTAACAATACATGACAGAGTATCACTATGTGTCGTCACACCAAAAACATGACTTTTGATTTCATATATCAAAAAACACAAAAAAATTAAATAATTCAAAAATTAAAAGTGGGTTTGGGGATTCGTTACCTATGTCTCCGTAAGCCGCTCCTAGTGGTAGGGGCATGTCTGGGTCTCCGTGGAAGTCGATCCCTGCATAGGGATAGTCCTCTATGGCGACGATCTGTCTCCGTCACCATGGAAAGAACTCTGCTAGGTAGGGGTTAGCCACCCTTCCACCTCCCAATCTATGCATGACATTGGCCCAGCGTCGCTGAGCCGAATCCCGGACTCCATGTAGATCAATGTCTACTCTAGGGCTTAGCCCTGGCACCCGCTCAAAAAAGAATGTGCTCAATATGCTACCAAACCCGAAGCTCCGCACCCTACCCATCTTGCAGTCACTGAGCTGCTGTTTCATGTCATATATCGTGAGTCACATGCACTCTACTGCATAGAATATCAATTGCCTTGAGGCCTGGTGGAGTGATGCCAAACTTGCGATCCTACCTAATGCCAATAGTACGGCTTTCAACCCCAGGTTCTGAAGCGAGTTTGTCGGGATCTGACTCCCAACCTTCTCTGTATCGAGAAGCTAGTACACAGCTAAGTAGTCCTCTATAGTCAGCCCACCTCCTAACCCACGGGATCGAAGGTTCACTACCTCCCCTTGTCGGGACAAAACTGTGATAAAGTATATGTCCTCAACCTCAATGCTGAGTGACATCCCATCTATCTAAAAAGTCTCAGACTCTGGATCCCAGTAATCTACCAGTAGCTGGAGTAGTCTTTGCTTTGCCCTCAAGCTGCCAAGGCACCAAAACTTGTATAGACCACATGCCCGTAATGTTTGTTGAGCCATGAGATCAGCCTGAACAGCTTCCTCAACATTACCATGTTCTCTCTCTCTCCATTCTAGCACCATCCTGCACATAAATCACAAATTTTGATCATTATTTGCCCATAAAAACCATGTCCGCGGCCCTCTATGCGATTGTTTGCAAAACCGCGTATGTACGCGGATTTCGTGGCATTTTTCACGTATGGTCAGCCCTATACGCGGAAAAACCTAATATCTGCGTGGGCCGAAACGCCCAAGTTGGGATGGCCTTAAAAAATAATTTGACCGTGAAAATTTAAAATTTTTACATGAAAATGAAGGGCAAGGGCAAGGGGATTTACCTGGATCAAACGCGGAGTGATTCCGTCCGATGATGCTCCTGGAATTCGCTTCTGAATTTCTAGACTCAAATGCACTATGGTGGGTGAAAATTCAAAATGGTATGAAAAAATTTTATTTTTCACTATTTTATAGAAAAGTTTTGAAATTTTTACCCACTTCCTATAGTTTTTTACCGTTTCTGATCATTTTGGACTGTTTGAGCTAATTTGATGTTGTAGGAGTCCGTTTTGAGTGCAGTTTGACCGTGTCTTCGGCCTGTTCATGCCTATTTCAAGTATTATGTCTAAACTGGCATATAGGTTAGGATTTCACATCCGCTTGCATTTTGCATAGCCTTATGACTATTTCATCTTAACCCTAGGTACGAACCCATTACATTTTGTCATGAAACCTTCTTGTTGCTTATAGAAGTGACATTATGCGAATGGTAGAGCTTTCCCATACATGGGTACCCTAGTTGGATCATGTATTGCATTTGGTGCTCATGCTGACATTTCTCCTTTAAGGTGTGGGAGTCCTTTGTATAGTACCGCCATGTCTTTGAGCAAGAGCATCATACTCCTCTTGAACTTTATACTAGCCATTTCCCGGGACTCCCTTGTATATGTTAAGTTGTAATTGCATTATCATGAGTTTTGCTTGCCTTATTGAGCCTCATGCAGGCTTTGCTGACTTTGATTGTTAGCCATATAGCCCGAGCTGGTCTCATGTCTAGCCAAGCAGAGCCTTTTTACATATCTTTTGCAGCTTGATTCCCCATTTTTTACCAGGAGGGGACCTTCCCCCGGTGTCGTTATCTTGCACATATTCCTTGCATTAAGCATAGGTATGTTCCGCTGCTTGGAACTAGTTTGTTTGTCCCCTGACACTCGTCTCCTCCTAGATTTGTAACTATAAAGCACTTTTATTCTTTTCCAAGCTTTTCAAAATATCTGAAAAAGTCCAAAAAAACCAAAAAGTCGGACAAGAAAAGATGTTATCTTTGGCAGCAGTCGAGTCGTGTCGCCTTCGAACAAGAGCACTGTATATCACATCCGTTGGTTGGGTTATTAGTTTGACTTTAGGAGTTGTACTCGTTACTTTGAGTTCATCTCCATCAACTAGTTAAGCTTCCAGTCCCTATGGAGCCTCTGTTGATGCCTCCTGTATCACAGAGATGTCCCAGTTTACATATCGAGTCCATGCTACCTACCTTTAGTCACCATTTGCCTTTATGTTCTTGTTCGAAGGAAGTTGAAGCCTGAGTCGACCATTCTTTACTTATCTTGACTTTGCATGTCAGCCATTCTCGGTACTATTACTGATTCGTGCACATCGTGTTCGAGTTCTTCCAAATTATACAGCATTGTTGAGTACCTCGTGTTGATTGATGGGGGATGCCTTAATGCCCTCCTTCCAGTGGATTCCATCCCATCGACTTCAGATCATTTATTCTGTGATAGGAGTCTAGAGTCATTTGAGTGCCTTGAGACTTACAGTTATTAGTGGTAGGTTCTCTCGCCATCGACGGTTTTGGGAATACATCAATGTCCCCTGATCGATGGATTCTTCCAAGTGTTCGACCTCAACACATCTATTCACACTTGTTAGATTGCACTCTAGTACCTTGATTCCCATTTTCATTATTAGTGGGTGAGCTCGCGTCTGTTAACGGTATACATCAACGACCGGTAATCAAACGATGGACTACTATGTTCGACCTCGACACATTTATTCGCATAGTAGGACATGTACTCGTAGCGGTTTGTGTAGAAGACCTTCCATCTTGGTGGCATTCCACATATACTACCTCCTTGATCGTGCCAGTGTTCATGAGATTTCAGCTCTCGTGATTTGATTCCAGTGTATGTCAGATATCTTCAGCCATTATGGAGATCTTGATCCATGGTATATCTTCAACTTCTATGGAGATCTTGATCCATTATATATCTTCATCATGGAGATTCTGATCTATTATATATTGTACGTGGCGATGACCACACATGTCACATTTTGTATATCATGCCTATTCATGGCCATTGTACTCTTATGTATCCGAGACTGCTATATGTATTTGCAGTCATATGCAGAGATTGATTATTGTACTATACTGATGGATGGCTGGTTCTTCCACCTGGTTCTTCATCACTCCACTTCTGGGATGGATTTAATAATGTATTTCGGCCATCATGTTAGCCCTCTCACCTCACACATTAGGGGGCATCTGTTATAGCTGATTTTACCACACATGGTTGATCACATATTTATGGCCTTCCCTATCCCTCTGCAGACTCTTTAGACCCCATGGACTGATATTATACTTTGATGTTTCCAAGTTCATCCTTAAAAACCCTTGTTTATTGTTGTACGTGACTTTTAATCCCATACTCGCGTGTACACGCGACTTTTGACCTCAAACCCGCGTACATCGGGATGTGTGCATAAATCCAAATATTTTTGGAGTTTTCCTTCATGTGTGTCTGAACCACTTGACTCTTGGCCTTCCATATGCCTCGAGATCGCTCGGATTTGACCCTCCATTACCCATTTGGAGTGCTATATAAGGAACCCCTTGGATACATTGAAGGAGAGGAATTGAAGAGCAACGAAACTATAGTCCATTGTTTCCATAGCTTGCATATACTTGAGTCTGCATCCCTTTGTCCCTTTGGAGCACTTTGTGTTCTTCCCAAGCTTGCCTTTGCTTGTGAGCTTGCTATCGAGAGATGGAGGATTGAGGTGGTGGATGCCCAGGTGGAGGACTTGGTTTCTCCGGTTCGCAAACATGCCGACAGAGGTTGTCACTTGTGTAATCTCTGATTTTATTAATAGAAATATATTTTCCTGCCCAATAATGTGCATTTGAATGAATATTTAATCCATGGATATGTTTAATTGCTTATACATTGTTGATTATATATGCTAGAGTAGATCTAACACCATATTATATAGCATGCTTGTCTTGTTTGTTGTTGTTGAGAGCAAATTGCTAGCGCAAGCGGGATTGGAAAAAACTCAACAAGGATCTACTTCAACTGTCCGAAATAAGGTATGATTCGAGGTCCCTTAGTGTTAGATGTTTGGTTTCTCTTGCATATTGAGAAAGGATTGATTTCTCGTGTCTAGCTGTCTGTTGTGGTACACCCCAAGCCATAGGAAGTTTCTCTCCATAACATCTAGCATATTTTCTTGATTCTTCTTAAGAAGAAAGTGGATCTCAACTCCTTATTTCTATTTTTAGTAGGGAATTTGTTGAGGAGGTTTGAAATATAATGTTTTATTATTATTCTTTGGAGAACTGATGGATCTAGGTAAAGAGTCAATATTTTATTGTAAAGGGAGATGGAGCTTTAAACTTATAAAAGGCCTAGCTCTCTCCATTATATAGTTAGGGTTAGATTTGTGAGGAGACCCTCCTCTTGGGCCCTCATTGTACATCTCACTAGAAGGCTTAATGGAAGATTGGAGGTATTATTTCCATTATGTGAGGCTTATGGTTTTCATGCTCTTACAAGTTGTTGATTAATTGCAGAAATCCCTTGTAAAGAACTAGTTGTAACAGCTTAATAATGGAATACTTGCCATTTGGGGTTCTCCCTCTTGTACCTTTTGTTGTTGTATTTTTTAACATGTTAAACTTGTATCTATCAAATAGTTGTTGTTGGAATTAAAATGTCATTGTAGGACAACACCTTCATAAAATTGTTCAAAAGTGGCACTTGTAGAGCTCTCCAAGACCATATTTCTGTAGTAATTTCCAGCATTATTAAAGTTGATTGTAGCATGCTGTTAGCAACCCTTTCTTCCTTCATCATTAACAAAACTGCCCTCTTTAGATTAATGCTTCTTGACCCCATTTGCCCAACCTTTGATAGGCACAAGTCCTAGTCCTCCATCACTGCATTTTCTCATTTTACTTTGTTGTGCTACAACACATTGTTTTGCTAAAGCTACTCTTCATAATCACGCTGAACCTCCTTGTCATCGCTTTAGTAATCCTACATTAGGGAAGCCCCCTTGTGCTGGAGGATAGCCAGCTTAGATTCAGGGGAAGAGCTGTCATAGTTACGATGGGCAGCCTACATGAGTTTGCATAGAGTTGCACTTTGTGGTCGAAACTTTGTACACTTCGAATACAGTTCCAAGAGGTAACAGAGAGCATCAACAAAGCAGTAACTTCTGAAGAGTAGATTCTATTGGATTTAGCCTCCTCAGGTTCTTTTTAAAGGCCTAAGATGTATAAATATCAACAGGATCTTAAAAATTGTTATTTGTTTGATGAATTAACTCACAGAACATAAAAAGAAGTTCTACACTGACAAGTGAACAAAGAATTTTTTTTGGAGATGAGTCCATGACCTTGTGGTCTAACAGAAAAGTGGATAAATAACCCAACACTGATCTCGATTCTCAAGTTCTATCCTCGGCAGCAACAGTGACACTCCTGTTACTCTTGTGACTGGAAATAACCAAGCTGACTACCATTTGGATCTCATGCCTAACGTGGTAGTGAAGATCCAGGCTAGCTAACATCTGGATCTAATTCCTTGCTCCTACTATAAGGCTATAAGCTATGTACTCAGTTGCTTCTGCAACCAATGGTACCATGGAAATGTTGTATTATGCCAAGACTCAAGGTGCTTTGTGCTGTGATATATACAATATAATGAAAAAAGAACTTTCAAACAAAATGTACTTGTTCTTTATATGTGATAAATGTGTCAAAGATTAGAAGCTTACAACATGGAGAGGACAGATTATCATAGCTCTTCATTTATAAAACTAAAGACGAAAATCTTTTTAAATATCACACCTAAAAGACTGCTCTAAGAATGCACGTTCACAGTAAGCTTTATTTTTAAAGATGCATATTTCATCTTCTTGCAAAGTTGTTCTGAATGACAGACATGTAAGTTGCTATCTGATTGCACAGAGAAATAGAAAATATTGATGAACAAGGAAAGATTATTCTAGTCAAAGGGCATTTTTTACATTCAACCTCTTTATTGAGAGTTGGGATCAGACATTTTAAGAGCAGGTAATTTGGAGCTTGTCCTGAGTTACTAGGCCCATCCTATGAATTAACCATAAGTGGTCAATGTAAACAATGTCACAAGGTTCGGGTTCGTGTTCGGGTTCGGTGAGCTTCAAGTTCGATTCGGGTTCGAATTTTTAGATGAGGTTCGGATAGGCTTCGGCATAGGTTCGTCTATATAGATTTTTTTTTAAATATATATATATATTTTAATATATATACTATTTATTGCTATAGGCTATATAATGAATTATAGCGTAAAATTTAAATCATTTCAAAATAAACAATAAATTAAACGTTTAATTTAAAATACTAGTAATTATATTTTAAAAACTCTCTTTGCTTGCCGCTTGAACCCTCCACAGTCCAATCACAACAAACACGTTGGATGCCACGAACTCGCAGTCACAGCTCAAGCTATGTTGGCGACCCGCGGCTCTGTTGGCAGCTCAATGAACAAATATTAACGGCTCCACCTGCCAGAGGCCCAGACTCATGAGTCACCAGTGATCTAGCCCGACAGTAAGGTTTCATGCAGTTGTAGTCGAGGTCAGAGGATAGCTTGCCGACATTGGAGGATAGCTCGGGAGCATTCCAGTGTCCGCCTCGTTGCTCGCGGGAGAGAAAAACCACGAAAAAACCCTGCCCGAAACCTTAAACTGTTCTTTTTTTTTGCTTTGGGTTCATTTTAATAGGTTCGGCAAACCTGATAGACGAACCTCAACGAGCCGGTTCGACTTTCAGGTTCAGAATGAGGTTCGTCTATCAGGTTTGGCGAACCTAGACAAAAAAAATTAGGTTCGCCGAATTCTGAACCTGGAGGTTCAGGTTCGGCGAACCCTGTGACATAGAATGTAAACCTCTCAGGCCATGGTAAGAACAAGTATGCCTGTTAGAATGCAGAGTTACATTACCAATACTATTCACCCTCTCTTCAGCTTGAATTGGACTTTTAAGCAACCAATGTTGGTGTCCTCATAAGCAACCAATGTAGACCTCCTAAGCCATGGTGTGAATGTGGGTGTCTATAAGCATAGAGTCATGTTTGAGCCTCAAACCTCATCTACTTAAAATCATATAAAAGAAGAAACCAATGCCCAAATGTGTAAGGGCACACCCCCTCTTCAAGTATGTATAGGTAAGCTAATGGGTTTTAACTTTTAACCATGTACCCTGTTGCCGCCTAATTCACACCTTAAGACACAGGAAAGTCACAACCTGCTATGTGTGTCCTTGGGGGCAAGCGAGAGCTGGGGACCACTGTCACCACAGTCCACAACTCCTCCGTTTAGGCAAGATCCCAACAGAGCCAAGGGGGGTAGTCCCTACAGGAAAACTAAGTTCCAGATTTATTAATTAATTGCAAATTAATTAAAGGGATCTTTTATTAAGATTAAGGCTAAGGTTTTGAGAGATGAAAGTCAAACTAATGCAAGATGCAATTATTTAAATGACAGTCAATCCTTTTAATATATAACCAGTGCCTAAAGAATGGAGTCAGAAAATGCAAATTTTAATGGATGCAAATCTAAGTTAATTATCCACAGATTAAGTTGTCTAACAATGAGATGAATAAATAAACAAATGATGCAATTATGAACCAAGATATCTAAGCAATGTACACTTAATCTAAACTTATCAGTATAAACAAATCCAATAAAATAATTACAGTTTAAAACAGTATGAACTTGATTTACAAATTATGGACAAGATATAGTAGAAAGTAAATGCCTTAAATGAAAATTCTTAAACCAATAGTAAAAAGAGACAAACTTTAAGTTGAATTACTTGAAGTAGCTAAACCAATGTTAAGCATTCACCACATAAATAATTGCAAAACTGAAAGTAAATGAAACTGAAAAAGAAAGTGTTGGAGTGCAATGCTGGAGTGGAAGTGCTCTGAAATGAGAATGTTATAGAACCGGTTTTGCAATGTCTCTTGGTTTATTTTAGGTAAATTTTATTAAGGTTTTTCTTCTTGAAAATTAGTCTTCGAACCGGTGGTGTGACTACCCCAATCCAGTATTCTTCAAGTCAAAGAGGGAGTGTTGTTGCGCTCAACAAGGTGGGAGCACAGCCCACCCGTAGCTCACAGGTCAAACCCCAATGCCCTAGTGCTCAACAAGGAGGACGTAAAACGCCTAGAGACCCCCCACGGTCTACTACCCCAAGTCGCCTCCGAGGGCACTGTTTTTAATTAACAGAAAAAAGCTAGATGGATGCCTATTAGACTAGGACTTCTCTATCCCCTGTCGTATCTCGTGAGTACCCCGAAGGGTGATAACCGAGTAGAGGAGCAGGAAATATTGAAGTTTGGTTGGTTAATTTTAGAAGTAAATTTTATCTGGGTGATTAGCATGCAATGTTTATTTTAAAACGATCAACAAGATCAACCAAGCGGTATCCCTTATGGGAGATGCTGGTACTTGATCTTTGACTGAAAATGAAATGTGTTGAAATTGTAGCAAAAAGGAAAGTGTTGTTCTAATTACCTAAGCCCCCACTTCTCCTGCTTTTCATATCCAACTTGAAGTCCCTAAAGGGAGATGACAAGTGGATAGAGGATACGCAGGATAAATGGGTTGTATGATTACCCTTTAACAGCAAATTAAAGATTACTGAACTTGAAAGAAAAATGCAACTAGCTAAACAATAACTAACCTCACAACAATCTCTGTGACAGAGATGGTGGTCGGTCACAGAGATAGGTGGGTTACAGAAATAAAATTTATGCTTAAGCTAACCTCACAACAATCTCTGTTACAGAGATGGTGGTCTGTAACAGAGAGAGGTGGGTAAAAGAAAAATAAAACTGAGTAACTAACCTCACTTCAATCTCTGTGACAGAGATGGTGGTCTGTCACAGAGATAGGTGGGTAAAAAACAAAAACTTGCATAAACAAAAATCTAAGCAACTAGTATTCTACTTCCTACTCTATTTCCTAATCTATTTACATGTAGATTACAAGTGATTATAAGCTTTGCAGAATACCCCAAGAGAACTTCTCGTTGGGGTTTACAAAAATCAGAAAATAAGAGAGAAGAGTGAGGGTTTGAACCCCTTTTGGTTCTGTTTGAAGGTTGAGGTGTTTCTGGGCCAATTCGGGCAGCACCTCTCCTTCACCTGTGCAAAACCTGTCACAAACCAGCAAGCTATGTTCGCTGGAAATCACAGTAAACACTAAAAAAAAAATCAGAAAAAATTAGTACCAAAACCACTAATTTACAGCAAAAAATCTGAATGTAAAATAACAGAAATGTGATGTTTAGAGGGCTGAAAACTGAGTTTCCAGCCACCTAAATGATGTTAAAACAGCAGAAATAAAAGCCTATACTAATGTGCTAAGGGTTAGGGCCCTAAAACAAGGGTTAGATTCAGTATACAGTGAATAAAACCCAGTTTCAGGGAGGCAAAAAGAGAATGGCCGAATTGAAATTTTGCAGAAAGAAACCCTTGGAGGTGCCCTTCTTAGCTTGGAAAACCTGCAAAACAAATCTATTAAAGCTGCAACAAGAAAGCCAAGAGATGAGCACAAAAATAAATCCTACAAAATACTTTGTAGAATCTTATCAATCTACTCACAAATGCAGGTAGAAATACTTCTACCTACAAGTCTCTCCACAAAATACTTTGTGGAGAGCTTCCAAGCTAAACAAATGCAACAATAAATTGAAAAACTTACAGGGTTACCTTACTAATCAAGCACAAATGAAAGATCCACACCAACAGCTTGCCTCCAAAGATTACTTGTATTAAGTGGCCCAACTAGGGCAAGAAGATTACAATAGCAAAAGAGCTTGAAAAAAGAGTGGGAAAATATTTCGGCAGCATAACAATAGCATGAGAGATCATGTCAAATGAGGGAGTGAGACCCTCATTATATAGTTGAGGAAGACCCCAACCCCTTGAAGATCAATGGCTGAGATTAGATCTAAATCTAGGTTAAATCTCCACCTCTAGATCTAGGTATTTGACTTTACATTCTTCTCAATCAATCTCCACCCTTAGATTATTTTCAATCAATGGCCTGAGTGCTTGATCCATGTCTCATTCATTTTGCACCCTTACATCTAGGGTTTCCCACTTAAAAAAAATCATCCAAGGTCTAATAATGGAACATGACCCCCTCTTTGATTTGGCTTTGACCAAAACGTGGGCCCAAGTGTGGCCGCCCTCCTCCAAATGTGGTGGCGCTCCTCCAAACTAGCGCCCTTCTATTTCATGTGGCGCGCCTCTAAATGCATTAACGCCCTCACTATATTGAATAGCGCCCCCTTTAATTTGATAGCGCCCCCATCTTTAAAGATAGCGCCCTCTAAATTAGTGTGACGCCCTTCTTATAACACTAGCGCCTCCAAATTTGGCGCCTTCACTACATATGGCGGCCTCCTCATTACATTAGCGCCTTCCTTTGTGGGTTTTTTATGATGACGCCCCACTTTAGAGGAGCCTCTAACATGGCCGCCCCACTAAACTCAGGGCTTTTCCCTTGGACATGACTCTAACTTTGGCCTTGACTTTGCCATTTGCTCCAAAAATACTTTTAACCTCTGGACTTAGGTTAAAATTAAAATTCACCTTAGATTTAATTTTTCAAATTAATATTTTTAAATTTTTCCAATTTTGACTTGGGAAAAATTAAAAATAAATTTGGAAAAATTATATCTTGGCCATGGGGGGGTGGAAAAATTTGGAATAAAATTTTCCTAGGCTTAACAACCCCCAAACAAAATTACCATGGCATTATTTGATTTTTTACTTCAAAATCAAATAATATGAATTTTTGACTTAGGGAAATTAATTAATTCCCTAGGGGAGATAGACCCCTCCTGACCAAAATTGGTCTATCTCTTCAACCACTTGTCTGAATGCCATGGGACTCGAAGCAGTGGCTTAGGGGGTTTCATAGCAATTTACTTTGCATTCATAGCCCCTATTACAAAATGTCAGTGCTTGAGCAATTACATTATTACATCAACACTGAGTTAATTAACCACCAAGGGGTGCAGTTAATTAACTAGAAAAATTAATAAAAATACAACAACATAACAAAACTCCGCAAGACTCTACACAAATGTCTAGCATGGTCATGAATAACATTTTGAACCCTTAGCCGCCTCATGGACTTGACTTGTAGAACGCCCGTCACCACTTTGGAGGATTTTGAGTGAAAAACCAAACCAATTAAAATCGTTTACTCAACAAGATTAATTGGAAAGGGAAAAAACACTCGATGATGGGACTTCCCTAACAACCAGTTCCATGGTGTGGCATCCATATCATATGACCCACACTAGCACATATAATTACATTAATTTTTCCACGCAGGGGAGCGGATATTTCGTTTTACAAAGGGGCAATTGCCCTGCAGAAGCGAAAAAATCCTCAGATTTTTCCAAGGTACCATTTGTACAATTATGTACATCTTTATGTACATGGAGTTGCCACCTAGTCAAAATAGGTGGGCAACATACCCTCTCTCTCATCAGCTCATATTGAATTTTTCAAGAAAGGATGATTTATGGTATGCCCCAGTCCAATACAATTGCAATGCAGAGTTCCCATTAATGGCTAGTATGGACCTCCCTCGCCACAGTGAGAACGATGGTGCCTAATAAGATGAAGTTATGTTTGAGATCTGAACCTTGACAACTGAAAATCAAAATGAAAACTGTATTACTGTCATGTCTTAATTACATGTTGAATATGGACTCAATCCCACTTAAAAAATGCACAAACAGTTTTTCTTTATGGTGCATAAATATGTTTTATATTATACATAAACAAGCACCATAGAGAGATGCACATCCTTTCTACATTGGCTACTAATGCCCTTTTAAGTCTTAATCTTGTGATGCTTTCTGGGCAACTAGATGTTGATATAAATTAGGGTTTTGGGGCATCCAAGATATCTCCAACCACTTATTTGAAAGCAAGATGCTCAGCTATAATACCCAAAATTATGACATACGAAGAGAATTGTCTATGGTAAGGTAAATCACAACCTATAACATTCACAACAGACAACATTTTTTTGAAGTGTGTCTGAATGGAACCAAAGGGCATCTTGTATGTATAAGGCGAGGCATCTCCAGTCGAGGTACTTGAAGAAACTAAAGACAGTCTGCGGGCCCCTGAACAAACAATGGAACCGCCCATGGACCTCATAGTAGATGGGGCAGCAGAAGATGAAGTCCTCCTTTGTCTAGACCTCTCGAAGATGGTAAGCTAGTAAATCATGTCTGATCGATCAATCTAGTGGTCAACCTCTACTCGAAGTCTATGCGAACCCACCAGAAACTGCCCAAGGGAATATGAACCAATTGCACCTCATGGAACAAGGTTTATTGGGGTTGGATAATGAGACTATCCCTCACCTCTAGGAAGTGCTCAATGTAGAAATCCAAGCAACCTGTACAAAGTTCAAACTGCCTATAAATGTCATTACAAGTGATCCTAATCAACTCCTTCCTAGTAGGTAAAAAGTCGCTAGGTGCATCCAATGAGTATCTAAAAGGAAGAAGGCGTTCCATCGAAATACCCACTGACTCCAAAAAATCCAAGACCCTTGCAAACTAACATCAAGCACGATGAGGATGGCTAGCTAAAGCAATGGGGTTTGGTGAGCGATAGGTCAAGTATGAATAACAGTCCCGTCCCTTCATCGATGAAGCAGGAGCATTCGACCGAGGAGCCAAGCACAAAATCCTTGGTGCAAATCAACATCTAGAGGAAGGTTGGAGGAGAATCTCAGTCATTCACTAAGATATCGGAAGCGAGCGCGATTGTCCAATCAACGAAGAGGGGAACTTGATGGAGTAGCAGAGTTGTTTAAGTAGAAGTGATCATAGTTGTTCAAGTGATTATCAGACATGATCCCAGCCGTCAAATAAAACTACATCGAAAGTAAACGTATCAATGATGCCTTATCAGAGGTATTGGAATATTGAACAATACTCAGAGGGAGGAGTGAATCAGTATTGATAACTTTTAACAATTTAAAAGCACTTTTAATTTATTTATTAACACACAAAAACAACAAGATACAAAGAACACAACTTTTATCGTGGAAACCCAATTAGGAAAACCGCCAACACTTTCTATTACTGCAAAATTAAATTTTACAAATGGTTTATGCATGCTTCTACAGACAAGGATGCTACAACACCCTATTTACCAGCAACTACTAGAAGGAAGCTACGACCACCTGAATTTATCAGCTACTACTGAAAAGATGCTACAACACCCTGTTTACCAGCTACCACTGAAAGGAGGCCACAACCCCCTTGCATGCATGTAGCCTGCTCTAGCACCACCCTACCACTGTAGTATGATTAATCGATCTCTGACGTTTGTACACCTATGGATCTTCCAATTGAATGTACAAAGACACTTATTTGAGTGTTTAAAGCATTGTTTATATACCCTCAAACATATCTCTTCATCTAACAGTCACGTATCTTTAAAGTGACTTTTAACAAACAAAAACCAATTTGAAATTACCTCTCTGTTTATCATTTTTAACTCTTTTTTTAAATTTATCAGTCACGACCTTACGCAATTATTTTTCCGCAACAACCTTTGTGTAACGGCCTTCCACAATTGCCTTTCCGCAATTAACCTTTCGGCAATGATTTTTCCGCAATTACCCTTCCACAATTGCGGGTTGCGGATTGTGGATCTGCCTTTCGACTTTTCTCGAAACTGCTTCCGCAATTGTGGATTGCGGGTCTGCTTTTCGACTTTTATCAAAAGTGGCTTCCACAATAATCTTTTCGTAGCTTTAACAAGCTTGCACCTTGGCATTGCGGAAACTATAATAGACCATTGATCTTTCTCTCTCTTATGATCTGGGCCATCCAAATCTTCACTCCATAGAACCTTACCGTTATAATGCATCTGACTCCGCTTGTCCAACTTGTGTTATTTTGGCTCCTGCAAAACCTCTTTGGACTATTTCATCAATGTTTCCTTCTGATCTTATGTTGACTCTGCTTGTCCAACTTATGTTATTTTGGCTTCCGAAAAACCCCTTTAGACTATTTCATCAATGTTTCCTTCTAATCTTATGTTGACAACAATGTCCATTTAATCAACAGTCTTTAATCAACAGAACTCCTTTGACATCAATGAAAACCATATTCAACATTCTTCTCCTTTGGCATTGATGGCAACAATTTCTTAATTTTCAATTTTCTCCCCCTTTGACATTAATGACAAAAACCTCATTTTGACAACTCCCCCTGTCAACATATCTCCCCCCGACATGCTACTTTTTCCTTATTACTCCCAACTTATGTCTAAGATGCTCAAATGCTTCTTTGGGTAGTGGCTTAGTGAATATATCAGCAATCTATTCTTTAGTATTAATATATTCAAATTTGAACACTTTTTGAGACAGTTGATCTCTTAGAAAGTGATATTTTATTAGTATGTGCTTTGTTTTGGAGTGCATGACAGGATTTTTTGATATGTTTATGGCACTTGTATTGTCACAATTTATTACTATTAAATGCTCATACTTCATTGAGCAAGGTTGTCATTGATAACAAACCATTAATGTCAAAGGTAAGATGAAGATTGATGACATGATGAAGGACAAAAACTTGATGAAATGGTATTGATGATGTGGAAAATCTTTTGGAGAAATACAAGTGGTGGCTTGGTCTTAGAACCCACACATATGGTGGTTTGATGGGCTTTGGATATTATATAAAGATCTTATCTTATTGGTGGAGCTCATTCACAATCGAAGTGTGCTTTGGAGCACTAGGAGGAACAAAATGACCCATTTTGTGGTCATTTGTCCCTAGAATGTTTGACTCTATTTGTAGTCTTGTGTTGATAAAGGCATGATAGATGGAGCCCACTTGTACTTAATAGCTTGATGGATCTTTGCCTTGAAGTTTATATGAAAAGAAGCTCTCATATGGTATGTCTACCCTTCCCTGTGGATTCATGGTACTCTTCTGAATAAGGAGACATTTGCATAAACCTTTGGATAAGCTTGCAAGCAATGATGGTCATAGTATATGATGCTCTTGCTTTGATGGCTTGATATGAAAATTAAAGAATTTATGAAGAAGATGGAGGCTTCGTTGATTGGATGATGAAGCTTATACTTGCATGAAGTTGATGGTTCATTTGCATATGAAAACTTGCAACCCACTCTTGAACCTTGGGAAGAAGTCCCTTTGCAAATATTCAAATGAAATTTTAATTTTAAAATTAATGTGAAGTCATCCCGATCCAAAAAGAAATTAAAATTAAAATTAAAAATAAATATATATGCAAGTCAGCTCAGTAAATATTATGGAAAACCGGTATAAATACCCAGTGACGTTTCATTCAAAAAATAGAAAGGTGAGAGCTTTGAAATAGCGAACTTTACTGAGGAAATTTCGGGTGGCAGCAGTCTGATATTTTTGACAGGCATCCGAATTTTACAGTGGCAGTAGTCTGATAAAAAAAATTGACAGCCACAGTCAAGGGCATCCGAATTTTACACCAGCAGTCAACAGAGGTAGCAGTCAAGGGTTATCTTCTCTTGGTTGGATAGTGGTCTCCTACAACCCGAGTTTGTGGAATTCTTTTGAACAATCCTCTTTCTTCTCTCTTAACAGCAGTCAACTGAGGCAGATTTTGATGGCAGATGTGGTTTTCAAAGTCTGATAATTTTAAATATTTTCTTATTCTGAATTCGGGCTCCCACAGTTCAAATCTTGAGAAAGAGGAATGATATATCAAACCTCTGACTTTGTACATACCTGAGGCAGCCTCAGATCCGAGGGTCTCAACAGATGGAGGTTCACATTATTTTTGGGTTAATTTTGATATTCTTTTGCTGCTAAGTGACAGTCCCGAATTTTCTTCAGAGGAGAACAATCTTTTTGGTTTAATTTCTTCTTGCTGCTGCTGAGTTAAGAGGACTGATTTTAAAAGACAAGCAGAGACTTGAAAAGACATAAATAATAACCCTTGATAACTTGGATATAATGATCAGATAAGTAGCATTATATGGAACAGACTTGTTGACTCTAAAACTACAGATAGTGACCGCAGAGATGAGGAATGACATGATTTGAAGTCTGGTTTTTGTTTGTTTTTGGAAGACATTTCAAGACTGAGATTGCAGCAGTTGAGGAGTAAAGAAGAAAGGAGCTTGGGTGCGCAAGTATGTAAATCAAGACAGAGAAGTGGTGCAAGTATACACTATCAATGAGACCTTATTGATGATCTAGTTCAGACATTTATTAATGATGTATACCTCTTATGATGATGATAACATAAACAGTCTGAACATAATATGAAGATGATGCCCTAGTGCACAGGTTTGATGACAAAAGAAGCTCTTTACTGTGATATGCTAGAGTTGTTGCACTTAGTTGATTGAGATGACTTGTGGCAGCAATAATGAGCTGATTGATGTAAGGATGATAGAGTGATGATGTATGTGAAGTAATGTGATATATGTATTAAATGCAAGCTGGGTCTTGTAACTAATTTTTTCTTAGTTGGATCTGAGAAAAAGACCAAGTTGAGTCTTGGAATAGAAGTTGGCGCGTCTGATTCAGTTGAAGCTGATAGACGGTAGACCCCACGGTTGTAACCATTTGAACCTGATATAATAAAGTTTACAAATTCATCTTATGAAGTGTTTGTGTTGTCTATGTAATTGATTGGTGTTGTTGTACTTATGATGATTTTTGTTTAAGTAGCTAAAGAAAATTGAAATTGTAAATAGTACTGGCCCATTGATTCACGCCCCCCCTCCCCCCCCTCTTAGTGTGCCATTGTGTCTAACATACTTCACAAGTGAGTCTTCCAATATCTGATTCATCCAAATGACTTGAGCACAACATGATGCAGCAGCAATATATTCAGCCTTTGTTGTAGATAGTGCTATGGAGGATTGTTTCTTGCTTAACCATGATACCAAACATTTCTCAAAAAGAATGTTGCTCCACTGGTACTCTTTCGGTCATCAACACTTTCTGCCCAATCTGCATCAATGAATGCTTTTAAAGTGAAGTCTTGACATTTTGGCTACCATAAACCATAATTCACAGTACCTTTTAGATTTCTAAGAATTCTTTTTACTGCAGCCACATGTGTTTCTTTGGGAGCTGATTGAAATCTAGCAACCAATCCTACAGCTTGCATCACATCTGGTCTTGTAGCCATCACACATAGTAGACTGCCTATCATAGATCTATACATGGTATGATCCACTTCTAAGGACTTATCATTTTTGCTTAGCTTACAACCAGTGATCATAGGAGTATTAACAGGCTTGGAGTCTTCCATCTTAAACTTCTTAAGCATGTCTTTGATGTACTTAGTTTGAGAAATGAAGATTCCTTTGTCTAATTGATAAACTTGTAATCCCAAGAAGAATGTTAATTCACCCAACATTGACATTTCAAATTCCTTCTTCATTTTAGAAGCAAAGTTTACACTTAGTATTTATAAATTGCTTCCAAATATGATATCATCCACATAGACAACAACAATGATCATATTCTTTTCTTCGATCTTTATGTAGATATTACTATCGGACGCTCCTCTTTTATATCCTTGTTGCTTCAAGTAGTTATCTAGCCTTGAAAACCATGCCCTTGGGGTTTGCTTGAGACCATAGAGTGCCTTTTTTAGTTTGCAAACATAGTCTCTATTTTCTGACAAGAGAAAACCTTCAGGTTGTTCAATATAGACTTCCGCTTCTAGTTTCCCATTCAAAAATGCAGACTTGACATCGATTTGATATACTTAGAAGTTTTTATAACATGAAAATGCCAAAAACATTCTGATTGCTTAAAGTCTCGCTACAAGTGCAAAGGTTTCTTCAATATCAATACCCTCCACTTGAGAATATCCTTTACACAATAATCTTGTTTTGTTTCTTATCACTTTTCCATCTTCATTGAATTTGTTTTTGAAGACCCACTTGGTCCCTACAATATTTTTGTTTGCAGGTCTTGGAACTAGTTCCCAAGTTTGGTTCTTCTCAATTTGATCCAACTCTCCATTCACAGCTTTGATCCAATCATCATCTTTGTTGGCTTCTGCAAAGTTCTTAGGTTCCACCACTGATAGTAAGGCTTGTTCATTAAATAGTAGGTTTCTTCTTGTACTAACTCTAGCATCTTTGTCACCTATGATTTGTGTCTCAAGATGATTCTTTTGTATTCTCCTAGATGGAGCTTTTGTATCAAATCTTGGAGAGTCTTCATCTCCACTTTCTTATGAGTCTTCTTTTTCTACTTTTTCTTCTTCTTCATCATGATCACTTTCATCCTTTTGCAACACTTCCTTTTCTCCTTCATCGTCATCTTGGCTTTTTATTCTTCTTGTTTTCATGTCATCTACCCTTACATTTGTACTTTCTATGATTTTGTGTAGCCTTTTATTGTAACATCTATGTGCTTTCTTGGTGGAAGAATATCCCAAAAATATTCCTTCATTAGTTTTAGAGTCAAATTTACCAAGGTTATCTTCATTCCTTTTTATGTAGCATTTGCTACCAAACACTCTAAAATATTTGACTGAGGAAAATCTTCCATACCATAGCCGATAAGGAGTCTTATCATTATTAACTCTGAGTTGTCCTCTGTTTAGTATATAAACAACTGTATACATTGCTTCCCTCTAATACACAAGGAAGTTTGGCTTCATTTAGCATAGTTTCGGCAGCTTCTTGGACTGTCATGTTTTTGCTTTCCACAACGCCATTTTGTTGAGGAGTCCTGGGGGCTGAAAACTGTCTTTTAATTCCAAGGGTTTCACAAAATTCATTGAATTTATCTGAAGTGAATTCACCTCCATTATCTAACCTTAGACATTTGATTTTTAAATTTGTTTCATTCTCAACCTTTGCTTTGAAATTTTTAAATTTCTCAAAAGCTTCTGATTTTTCTTTAAGAAATGTAACCCAAGTCATCCTTGCATAATCATCTATGAACAACATGAAATAGTACTCTCCTTGCAAGATTTTAATTCTTGTCGGTCCACAAAGATCAGTGTGAACTATTTCCAATGGATGTGAGGTTGTATGCTCTTTTGTTTTGAAGTTGGCTTTAGTCTATTTCCCATGTTGACAATGTTTACAAACTGATTTTAAAGGTTTCACAATTTTTGGCAAGTCCCTTACAATGCCCTTCTTACTTACTTTCATAAGATTTTCAAAGTTTAAGTGCCCCATCCTTCTATTCCACAACCAACTTTCATCAATCATACTCATGTAGCACTGTTCTTCATTTTCTAGGATGTATACATTACTTGAATTCCTTACAGCAGTCCCAACAAGTCTTCCTGAGTCCCTTTTTTCTGATTTCACATTTCTCAAAGTAAAAAATGCAGATGTACCCTTGATCACATGTTTGACTTACACTAAGGAGATTAGGCTTTAGGTATTCCACTAGCAACACATTTTTAGCTTTGATCTTGTCGTTGATAGTAGATGTACCTTTGCCAATTATTTTGAAAGACATATTATCCCCAAAAGTGACTTTTCCCTTATTACATTTTCTTAGGCTTATGAATTTGTTTGGATCTCCTGACATATGTTTTGAACACCCCCCTGTTAATATGCCATGGATTCTGCTTTTATGTCACACATAGAGCAATCATGGATATCTCCTCCTCTTTCTTTTTCTTCCAGTCCTTTATCTATTTTTTGTCTTGAAATTCTTTTGCAGTGGCCTTCTCTGTAGGAGTCATTAGTTTACAATCTCTTTCTATATGTCCATGGTTATTACATTTGTAACACTCTATGTCATATCTTTGAAGAGGTGCAAAAAAGTTATGGTTTCTTACTTTTTGTTTGTTATTAGATGCAATCTTCTTGTAGTCACGAAGCTTTCCATATGCTCTGCGATTTAGGGTTTTATGACCAAAAATTATTACAGGAGTAGCAATGACCAAAAAATATCTGTTGATATCTTCTTGACATTGGTCTTCTAGGCATCACATTAGTTTTATCTCTGTCATGAGAGGATAGAGCAAATTTCTTGATTTCTTCCTTTTGAATTGGACTCTTCAATGCAGCAACATAGCTTCTTTTATTTCTACCTTGGTTTGTGAGGGACGAACATTTTGGCTTCTTTTCTTTGTCATATCCTAATCCAAATTTATCTCTTGATGGTTTTTGGCTTCTCAAGATGTCATCTAGAGTCTTTGAATGGTTTTCAAACTTTGTCTTAATAGATTCTTCATCAAGTTTCTTTTTAAGGTACATAATCTCTTCTTCAAGCCTTTCAGATTCTTGTATTCTCTTTTTGAGCTGCAAATCTAGGTCTTCTTCAATCTTCTTGGCCTTTTGAAGCTGGGTCTTTAAGTCACTAATGATTTGGTTTGACTGTTTGTTTTTTTTCCTGCATTTTTCAAGTTCTTCAAGAGCACTAATGAGTTCAGCTTTTAGGTCTACTTCTCCTTCCTTATCTGATTCACCATCTTGAGCTTAAGTTTCTATTCCCATAAATAGAATTTTTGTTTCCTCACCTCCACTTGTGTTTTCATCTTCACTATCTTCCATGGTGTAAAATATCTTTTTCCTCTCATTAAACTTCTTATTGTTTTTGATCTTGTCCTTTTTGAGCTTCTTTGAGGCTTCTCTCTCATCATTATCATCTTATTTAGGATAGGGACATTTTGAAGCAAAGTGTCTGATTCTTTCACAATTAAAACACATTAGACGTAGCTTTCCCTTATACTTGCCAGTACCTTTCTCAAGTTTCTTGATGAACTGAGCTTCTTCATCATCTGAACTCTCCGAGTGATTTTTAGATCGGGTTTCAGACTTCTTTGGTTCTTTTGAGACCTTAAATGCTCCTTCTTTTCTTGAAGGTTCATTTTGTCTTGTTCTCATCTCATATACAGTGAAAATCCCATGTAGTTCATCAACTGTCATGAGGTCAAGATCATCTAGTTCTTCTAGAGTAGATACTTTTGAGTCATACTTCATGGGCAAGGTTCTTAGTACTTTGTCAACGACTTCTCTCTCCTTTATTTCTCCTCCAAGGCCTCTAATAGCATCGACAACTTCATCCACTCTTAAAAGATATTCTGCAATATTTTCTTCCTCTTTCATTTTTAACTCTCAAATTGTCTTTTGTGAATCTGTATTGATATCTTTTAACAAATTAAAAAGCACTTTTAATTTATTCATTAACACATAGAAACAACAAGATACATAGAACACAATTTTTATCGTGGAAGCCCAATTGGGAAAACCACCAACACTTTCTATTACTGCAAAATTATATTTTACAAATGATTTATGCCTGCTTCTACAGACAAGAATGCTACAACACCCTATTTACCAGCAACTACTGGAAGGAAGCTACGACCCCCTGAATTTATCAGTTGCTACTGAAAAGATGCTACAACACCCTGTTTACCAACTACCACTGGAAGGAGGCTACAACCCCCTTGCATGCATGTAGCCTGCACTAGCACCACCCTGCCACCTTAGTATGATTAATCGATCTTTGACTTTTGTACACCTATGGATCTTCCAATTGAATGTACAGAGACACTTGATTGAGAGTTTAAAGCATTTTTTATATACCCTCAAACGTATCTCTTCATCTAACAGTCACGTATCTTTAAAGTGACTTTTCACAAAAAAAAAACAATTCGAAATTACCTCTTTGTTTATCATTTTTAATCATGTTTTTAAATTTATCAGTCACGACCTTCCGCAATTACTTTTCTGCAACGACCTTTCTGTAACAACCTTCTGCAATTGTCTTTCTGCAACCACATTTGTCTTTCCGCAACGATCTTTTCGCAATTGCGGGTTGCGGATTGCGGATCTGCTTTTCGACTTTTCTCGAAACTGCTTCCGCAATTCCCTTTCCGCAAAACTTCTTTCGCAATTGCGGATTGCGGATTGTGGGTCTGCTTTTCGACTTTTCTCGAAAGTGGATTCCGCAATAATCTTTCTGTAGCTTTAACAAGCTTACACCTTGGCATTGCGAAAACCTAAGTTACCTGACACGTCCATACTGGACCACATGTCCGTACCCGCGGTGTCCACGTGAAGACACGCTACGGTATGTGTCCGACACGTGGTCAAAACGTGTCTTATCCCTGGGACACGTGGTCAACGCGTGTCCGACACTCTTTTGTAACGTGTCTTATCCCTGGGACACTTGGTCAA